>CM047744.1:12569247-12886747 GCA_026225825.1 Pistacia integerrima
TCATTACATTTTTGGTATCAGAGCAAAGATTTTGGGATTTGACAGTGTGCCATTCTCACCGTCGAGACGTTCTGTAGCCGACCGTTGTAAGTTACATTTTCTTTCCTTACTTAAAGTATTGCATGAGTTGATTAAATGTGGTTGTTTTGTAGATGGGATGTAGAACTTGAGCAAGTAGTAAGAAAGCAGTGAGTACGGGGGAACCTTCTAACCCATCAGAACCTACTCCCCTTACCCTTGATGAAGCTAGAATTCAGGGAATTGTACAGCAAGTCTTAGTGGAAAGAAAGGGGAGAGTTGAACCAGAAAGACTTGAAACCCCCATTCAAATACCGCCTACTAGAGGGGAAAGAGAAAGGTCAGTACCTCAGACAGTACAGACTCGGATTGAACCGATTTATGGGCTTCCAAGTCAACATCAGCCATCAGAATTTAAGGGTACAACGGACCCTTTAGTGGCAGAAGAATGGTTTAGGTCCGTTGAGCTTATGACGGCACTGTTTCCTATGATAGATAGGGAGAAGATTTGGTATGCCAGTTTCTTGTTTCGGGGTGATGCCCGAATTTGGTGGGAATTGATGGAAGACACTCATGATGTTTCTGTGATGACTTGGGGAGAGTTCAAAAGATTGTTTGATGCTGAGTATAGAACAGTGGACCAAGTACATGAAAAGATACAAGAATTTATTAATTTGAAGCAAGGGTCGAGTACAGTGAAAGAGTATTCTGTGAGGTTTAATTCCCTTGCCAGGTTTGCACCCAGAATAGTCAATACCCCAGAATTGAGAAGAGATAAGTTTGTCCATGGGTTGAAGCCAGAGATAGCCTGGGATGTAATGACAGGAGTTGAGCCCCCTCGAACCTATAGTGAAGCTTTAGAGAGAGCTTTAAGGGCAGAAATTTTTGTAAACAAGCTCACCCCAATTGGACCAAGTGAACCATCTCCCGCTCTGCAGAGAGAAAGATTTGAGAGTGCATGAAATAGAGAAGTGAAGAATAAGAAGAAGTTTCAGCCAAAGAAGAACAGAAAAGATTGGTTGGAGAATAAGCGTCGAGAACAGTGGAGTTTCCCCCATTTCCTAAATGTGGGAAGACTCATCCAGGAGAGTGTCTGAGAGAGTTGGGCTGTAATGTGTGTTATCGATGCCAGCAGCCAAGGCATCTGATGAAAGATTGTAAAGTTCCTTTTCCATTTACAGCACAGAATTCCAGAGGCACTAATGCCAGGGTGTTTACTATAGCACAAGGTGAAGCAGAGGCCAGTCCATCAACTGTTATTGGTAAGTTATTATTTCATGCAGTTCATCTTTATGCTTTAATTGATTATGGAGCCACTCATTCATTTATATCTTATGGGATGATAGAAAGATTAGGTTTGAAACCTACTAGAGTGAGTCGACCCATTAAGTTAGAGTTACCTGATGGGGTTAGTGTTGTGACCCATGAGATGTTGTTAGGCGAGTTCGTGGTGACCCATGGTCGGGAATTAGCAGTTGATTTAATAGTGTTTGATATGCCTGACTTTGATGTGATTTTGGGTATGGGTTTCCTAGGGCGGTATGGAGTAGAAATTGATTGTCGAAAGAAGAAAGCGAGATTTAATCTTGATAGTGGAGATAAGTTTAGTTTCGGAGAGGGCCATCAGTTGAGTATATTGATTAGTAGCATGAAGGCTAGAAAGATGCTACAAAAAGGGTGTTCTGGGTATATAGCCCATGTGTGCAGAGTAGAGATGTCCCACAACCAAAATTGTAGAGTGTGCCGGTAGTTCAAGAATTTCCAGATGTATTTCCGGAAGACTTACCGGGTTTGCCTCCGGAAAGAGAAGTTGAGTTAAGTATTGAACTGGCACCAGGGACAACACCGATATCTAAAGCCCCTTATCGAATGGCCCTAGCCGAGCTTCAGGAATTGAAGAAGCAACTCCAAGAGCTCCTAGATAAAGGTTTTATCCGACCAAGTCATTCTCCCTGGGGAGCTCCAATCTTGTTTGTAAAGAAGAAAGACAGGTCATTACGGATGTGTATTGATTACAGAGAGTTGAATAAAGTGACAATGAAGAATAAATACCCGTTACCTTGGATAGATGATCTTTTTTATCAGTTAAAGGGTGCAGCAGTATTTTCCAAGATTGATTTGAGGTCGGGTTATCATCAGGTAAAAGTGGCAGAACAAGATGTAACTAAGACTGCCTTTCGGACAAGATATGGGCATTATGAATTTGTGATGATGCCTTTTGGGTTAACTAATGCCCCAGCAGTCTTTATGGACTTAATGAACAGGGTGTTCCATGATTGTCTGGATCAGTTTATAGTGGTATTTATTGATGACATCCTGATTTATTCGAAGTCGAGAGAAGAGCATGAGGAACACTTAAGATTTGTGCTGTAGCGATTGAGAGAAAAGAAGTTGTATGCTAAGTTTTCTAAATGTGAGTTATGGCTTGATCAGGTGATATTTCTAGGCCATACTGTTTCTAGCGAGGGAATTTCAATGGATCCTAGTAAAGTAAAGGCAATCCTAGAATGGCAAAGGCCGAAGTTAATAAAAGAAGTGAGGAGTTTCTTGGGACTAGTAGGTTACTATTGCCGGTTTGTGGCAGGGTTTGCCCAGTTGGCTAAGCCATTGACAGCTCTTACCAAGCAGCTAGCTTTTATATGAGGTCGAGTTACTGTGAAGAGAGTTTTCAAGAGTTGAAGAAGAGATTAACAACAGCTCCCGTGTTAGTGTTACCACATGAGGGTGTAGATTATGACATTTATACAGATTTCTCACTACAGGGACTTGGTGCCGTATTGATGCAGTTAGGTAGGGTTATAGCTTATGCTCCTCGTCAATTGAAATAGTACGAGACAAGATACCCTACACATGATTTAGAATTGGCAGCAGTAGTCTTTGCCTTGAAGATTTGGAGGCATTACCTTTATAGTGCCAAGAGTAATATCTACACCGACCATAAGAGTTTAAAGTATTTCTTTACTCAGAAGGAGTTGAATATGAGACAGAGAAGATGGTTAGAGCTGGTTAAAGATTATGAGTGTGAGATTAAGTATCAGCCGGGGAAAGCTAATGTGGTAGCCGATGCTTTGAGTAGAAAAGCTTATTTGTCCCGACTCATAAGACAGAAAGAGTTAATAAACGAATTGTGTAAAGAGTAGATTGAGGTCATACCAGGAAGGATTGCTAGGTTAGAGATTCAGTCTACCTTACTAGAAGAAATTAAAGAAAAGCAAGTAACCAATAAGTGGTGTTAGAAAATAGTTCAACAGGTGCATGAGGGTAAGACATTAGAGTTTCAGTTGTTGGATGATGTCCTCCATTTTAGGAGTCGGTTGTGTATTCCTCAGGATGATGAGTTGAGAAAGATAATCTTTAAAGAGGCTCATGACGCACCGTACGCTGGTCATCCTGGACCAACCAAGATGTATCAAGATTTAAAGAAAGGTTATTGGTGGCTAGGTATGAAGAAAGAGATTGTATAGTTTGTAGCTAAATGCCTGGTTTGTCAGCAAGTAAAAGCAGAACACCAAAGGCCATCAGGGTTGCTACAGCCACTTAGTATTCCTAAATGGAAATGGGAGAATATCTCAATGGATTTTATTACAGGTCTCCCTAGAGTGCAGAAAGGATACAATGCTATATGGGTGATTGTAGACAGATTGACTAAATCAGCCCATTTTCTTTCGATAAAGGAGAGTACCACCTCGGATCAATTGGCTCAGAGGTATATTAAAGAGATAGTGAGACTTCATGGTGTACCCAAGACAATAGTATCGAGCAGAGATTCCCAGTTTGTCTCGGGCTTTACGGATGAGTTCTGAGAGGAACTTAGGTACTAGGTTGGCTTTTAATCTTGTCTATCATCCTCGACAGATGGCCGAGAGAGAAGAACAAATCAAGTGCTTGAGGACATGTTGAGAGTATGCTTTGTATGGATTATAAAGTATCATGGCTCCTTACGAGGCTTTGTATGGTAGACGGTGTAGATCTCCACTGCATTAGGATGAGATGGGCGAGAGAGATGAGTTGAATATAGCTCTTGGGCCAGAAATGACTCGAGAAAAATGATAGAAGATGTAAAGCTGATCAGAAGCAGAATGAAACAAGCCCAATATAGGCAGAAAAGCTATGCTAATCTGAAGAAAAAAAAGAAGTTGAGTTTGAAATGGGTGACAAAGTTTTCCTGAAAGTTTCCCCCTACAAACAGGTGATGCGGTTCGGTAACAAAGGAAAGTTAACACCAAGATTCATTGGTCCATTTGAGGTGTTACAGCGAGTAGGAAAGGTGGCCTACAGATTAGCACTACCACCTAATATGGACAAAATTCACAATGTATTTCATGTCTCGATGCTTCGAAAGTATATAAGTGATCCCTCCCATATTCTGAGCATAGAGGACGTAGACTTGGAAGAGAATCTTATGTATGAGGAGCATCAAGTGCAGATTTTGGACAGAAAGATTAAAGAGCTCCGAAACAAGAATGTTCCGTTAGCGAAAGTCCTCTAGAGAAATCATAAAGTTGAAGAAGCTACATGGGAGACAAAGCAAGACATGCAGAACCGTTACACGGAGTTGTTCATTTGAATTTCGGACGCCCACATGGAGGTATGCAATTTAATTTATGTTTTTATAGCCCTTAGTTGATTTTCTTAAAGTTATTTTAAGAGCATATGAAGAAAATTCCTTAAAACTTGCATTATGGGTAAAATGGTCTTTTCACTCAAAATTAGTTGAAAAAGTGGGGAGTGAAAAGAGAGAGAATTTCATGAGGGCATTATGGTAATTGACTAAGGGACATAGATGGAATTTCTAAGAAAGTGTAAGGGCAAAATGGGAAAGTATGTTTGTAAAATAAGATATTAAGGGTTTGTAACCCTTATTTCTCTCTTTCAACTGCCACTTTCCTTCTCCATTTTCTCTCAAATTTTCACTCAATTTTCCAAGGATTTTGAGGGCTTTTGAGTGGAATTTAATAAGGTTTTGATCCTAGGCAACAAGGGGTAAGAATTCTTGCTTTATATATATGATTTATTTGTGTAGAAGTTGAATTCTTATTAAGTTTATGCTTAGGGTTAAGAGAAGGTTTGAATCCAACAAGAGTAGAGAGCTTTAGTGGAGACTACTCAAGTATAAGGTAAGTAAATTCCACTCAAACTCCAACTCCAGTTAAGTTTTAAGAAATCAATTGAGTAGAGATTTCTTTAAGCATGTATATGTTGTGATTGTTGAAAAATTGAGATGAGATTGATGATTATTTGTGCTTGGTGTTGGATGTTGTTGGATATATTTGAGTATGAGAAGTGTGTTTGATTGTATGATGATTGTAACGCCCCACTTGAGGTACGTAGTTACTGTTCTTTCGGTTGCTCTTAGTTGAGTTGGTATCGTGGTATTATTGTTTGATTAACATTAGTACGAGTGTTGTGTTGAATAATTGCCTTGAAATTGGTTGAAAAAAAGAAGAAGTTAAGTTGCCGTGCTTCGCCAGGGCGAAGAAGAATCTTCGCCGCGGCGAAGGTGTTGAAGCCACGGGGAAGGCTGGCTTGGACCGATTTCGCGCGGCGAGAGTTTCTTCGCCGCGGCTACAGGCCGTTTAAAATGTTTGTTAAGTTTTAGATATTTTCTTCCTTAAGGGCAATTTGACCATTCTACCCCTAATTAGCAGGAAAAGTGGGGAGTAAATTGTAAGGAAATTTCAAGGAGAATATGTTAGTATGGGGGTGTGTTAGTAAGGAATCAAAGGATATGGATGGAATTTCCATAAAAGAGCAAGGGACAAATTGGGAAGAATGAGTTTTAAGAGGTATTAAAAAGGGTTTAGCCTTTGATTGTTCTTCATTCTTCCAATTCCACCGCCTCCTTCATTCTTCTAAACTCTCTCAAACTTCCTTCAACCTCCCAAGGGTTTCCAAGAGCCTTTTTGAGTAACTTTTTGTGGGGTTTTAATCTAAAGCTTCCTAAGGTAAGGATTTATACTTTAGATGAGAGTTTTCCTATGTTTTGACTAGAGTCTCATGTTGTGATTGTTGGCTAAGTTGTAGAGGAAAAGCAAGCTTCCAAAGGAAAGGAGAAGTGTTAAAGCCAACTTCTCATAAGGTAAGTAAACTCAACCTAAGTTGAGATTTAAGAACTCTTTTGAGTGGATTGAAATACATATGTGCTTTCTTTAAATTGTTGAATGAGAGAAGTAATTATGTTTGAGTTATGAGTTATGAGAAGTGTGGTATTTGCTTGATGTTGGGATGAGTTTGATTGGAGTTGGAGGAGGTTTTGAGCAAGCTTATGGAAGTGTTTGAATTGTGACAGGGAGTTTAGATTGTTGTGAGGGAGTTTTCTCCCATTTGGTTGATTAAAGAAACAGAAAAGTTAGAATTAGAGTAGAGTTATTTATGCACATGAGTTGTATGATGAAATGCTCAAGAGAACAATAAATAAGAGTAGAAAGCCTTAATTGTTGCTATATGTTATAGTTCTCTTTCATAAATGCATTAATGAGTATGAGTCATTGATGTGCATTAATTATGCTTTACTTATGCATTAGAAAAGAGAGTAGAGACCTATGAGTTTAGACTACTCTAAGAGTAGAAAGAAAAGAGAATGAGCACTATAGAGTAAAGCTAGAGTAGTGCTTAATAAGAGAGTAGTGCTTAATAAGAGAATAGTGTAGGTTGTGCGATGGGGAACCTGTGAGTACGGGTAGAGTATTCCGCATGTACGCCGCATCGATAAAGCGGCGAATATCGAAAGAGTAGTGGTGTAGCCCGTAGTGTACATGCGGATGAGGCTATACCCAAGTTTACCCGAGAGATTCTATGCACTCACATGGCCAAAGGTTCCGAATCCATGCATAACCAAGTCCGATCGGCTAGGCGGTAGAAGTCACCGGGAGTGGGGAGCGAGTCCCAACCGTGCCTCCCGGTCGGAGATGGGGCCGTGACTTACTAGAAAGAAAGTTAGTATAGAAGCTACGAAAGAGTAATTAGACGGTTGAGTAAAGAAAGAGTTACGGGAATAATCGAGTTTAGGGGTTTACTTACTGAGCCTTGTTTGTGCTCATCCAGTTGTTCTCTATGTTTTTGCAGGTTCTAGATGAAGGACACGGTTGGATGGACATCGGCACACGAAGAGAAATGGCTACACTGTCCACCCTTTTTGATAGTTTTGCATATGTTACAAACATTGTATAAATTTGTATAAAGAATGCATGTGTTCAATGAAAGAAAAATTTTGGGCCCAACTTTTTATATTAAGGCTACGTGTATTTTCACTGTGCATATTTTTATAAGAATCGAGTCGTTACAATGATGGGTTGAAATTCGGTTGGAATTGGAAGAATTTTGGGAGTGTTTTGCCGTGTCGGGATTATGAGGATACATGGGAGTTTGGCTCTCATTTTAGATGGTTAAAGAAACAAATAGAATTATAATTAAAGTAAAGTTTGTATATGCACATTTATTGTTTGATGAAATGCCTAAGAGAAGCATGAGTATGAGTAGAAACTCGAATTTTATGCAATATTGCATATTTGCATTTCATGAGTGCATTTAAGTAAGAATTCTAAGCATGAGCCATCCATATGCATACATTTGTATTTGTGTAATAACTTAAGGAAGAGTAAAGAATTTTAAGAATAAAACACTTTAAGAATAATTGTATGACCCACATACACGCCACCTTAATTGAGTGGCATAAGAAGAAGAAGAATTGTACGACCCGTAAGAGTGTATGTGGATGAGGGTTGTACCAAGAAGAATGCCTACATGCATGCCACCTTAATTGAGTGGCCTAATAAGAAAGAAAGAATTTGTACAGTCTGCAAGACTGCATGTAGATGAGGACTATACTCACTCACACGGCCAAGGTTCCAAATCCATGCATCAACTGAGACCGATTGATAAAGAATAAGAAAAGAAAGAATGAGAAAGAATAAGAATAAGAAAAGAAAGAATAAGCAAGAATAAAGAACAAGAAAAGAAAGAATAAGAAAGAATGAAGAACAAGAAAAGAAAAGAAATAGAGTAAGAAATAGAAAGAAGAAAGAAAATGCATTTTTATGCATTATTGCACATGCATTTCATTCATGCATATTTCCACCATGGTTAGAAAGAATAGAAAGAAAAGGAAGAATACAAAGAATAGGAAGAATAGAAAGAATAGGAAGAATAGGAAGAAAGAAAGAACAGTAAGAATGAGAAAGAAAAGAGAAAGAAAGAAGAAGAGAATTAAGTAAGGAAAGAACCCAAGAAGGAGAAGAGATAAGGGATTTACTTACTGAGCATTTTTGTGCTCACCCCGTTGTTTTTCCATGTTTTGCAGGAAATAGGTGAGCAGCGGTCGGAAGGAAGTCGACAAGCGGAGATAATTGGCATTATTGTCCACCACTGCTAAAGTTTTTGTACTTGTTATTTTGGTATATGTAAAGAATTATATTTTATAAGTAAAGAAAATTTAGGCCCAACTATTTTTCATATGCTAAGTATGTATGTTTTTATAGTATATGTTCTAAAGTATACTAGTAGAAAGAAGTCATTACAATCATCTTGAGCACATGAGGACCAACTTGGGCTACCTCAGTCAGACGACTCCCAAATAGTGCTTTCGACACCTTGTACCTCTCATGTCGAGCATTTCCTTCGAAAAGCTCCTTGAGGTGTAGAATAATAGAAGCTGCGTCCATATTCTCATGCTGCTTTTGCAGCACAGGTGTCATCAATGCTAAGATCAAGCATTGAACGCCATCAACATTATCAAAGAACTTTTGATAAGTATCCTTTACTTCTTGAGTGGCATCAGGATCAAGATCAGGCTCAGCCATGTATGGCTTTTCAAGGATATACAATTTCTTTTCTGACTTGAGTATAATCCGAAGATTACGATACCAGTCTGAGAAATTGGATCCATCCAACCTATTTTCTTTCTCGATTATTGGTCGCAGGTTCATAATGCTCATTTTGGTGAATCTACAATTGCAGAAAAATAAAGTCATTATAAAGTTCATTATTATTTAATAGGTCTTTTATTAAACGATGCTCACACTATTTTACTCAAGTCAATAGCCCTCACTATTAACTCGGGAAAGCCCGTTGACTTTCCTAGTGGATTGAGATCCCATCTGGCCTATTTCTAACCTTCGCTCCAAAATGAGTTGATTAGGTAGACCAACAAACTTAATCCATACCAGTTGATAGCTCCTACTATCAACCTCGAATGTGAAAAAGTCAACAAGCCAATCACACAATCCAATGGCTCCAACCATTGTCCTCAAGTGTGATTCTCGTACGAAGAGTGGACACTACATGTCACCACGTACACACAGTATGTGTTCTGCTCTACTATGCCTATGACGTGTTTATCAACCTTCGATTTGGCAAACAAGCAAAACTGTCATTTTAAGTCGACCCATCACCATTAAGGAAAACTCCAATGCATTTTAACCTCCCACTGGTAGAAGTGTACCTTTTGCTTTGGCGAACAAGGTTTCGACGAACAGTGGTTTGATTAAAACCATGGTGATGGAAGGCTTACGTGACTTAATATACTTTAATTGAGGGTTTGTTATTTAATGTCTCACCGGATTATTATCTTTGTTAGAATGGCATTGTTTGGCATGTTATTCAACATTCAACCTTAGCATGCATTCTAAACACAATATTAAAACGTGTCGGTACATGGCCCAACTAAAACCGATTTCCTCGAGCCTAGAGGAATCGGTGGGTTACCTAGGGGTCCTATAATAAATATCTTGAGTCTTCAAGTATGGTTGCCTCGTCCTTTGCTCCGTCTTTAAGTACATTACAAAAGCATCATTCTAAATTTACAATAAAAATAATTATAAAAAAATCTTTACATCAATAAATTTAGAAACCTCGATTTACATTCGAGGGGAATGAGATGAGAAGAGAATGTGCATTGAGAAGAGGAGAAAGGCAGGACACACATGCCCTATTTAATAAATTATACAACCATACATACTCGAATTTTTTTTTAAAACATTCACCCTTAGGTCTAAGGCTCATGTACCGGGCACCATGCAATGTATGATAATCCGTGAATTATACACTTTTCATTATACCTTTTTGTCGGATTTCAGGTACTTTCTAGTGCATTTTGACCTGAATTGTTGCTTAATTCTTTACTTTTCGTATTTCAGGTTAAAATGGACATTTTGAGCAAATAAGGACAAAATTTGATATTTTTGACTCAGAAATTAGCGGATCTCAGAAGATAGGAGAGTTCCGGAGCAAGATAAAGCACGATGAAGCTTGTTTCAAAGGAGAGCACCGAGAATCGAAGAATCAACAAAGAAGCAAACAGAGTGGCAGTTCTGTAATTTCAGAACTCTTCATGAAGCTTCACCCTGGCGAAGGAATTGTCTTCGCCGCAGCGAAGTAAGCAGGGACGAGCGTGCCTGCTTCAATCTTCGCCGCGGTGAAGAAGAATTCTTCGCCGCGGCGACAGTCATTAATTTCAGTTTTGTTAAACGCACGCTTTCGCCTGCGTGTTTTGGCGGGTTATTTGGGACGAAGTATAAAAGAAAAAACTTAGTCTTTTTGCCCGGGGGTCTTCGTTTCTTTTTAGGGTTAGCTACTTTTATAATTTTTCTTAGTAAACTTTGAGCGTTTTTGGTTTGTTAAAGGGAGAAGATTCGATTTTGACTAGAGGATTCATCTTTTGGGGAGATTTCTTATCTTTTATCTCAGTTTCTTTATGCTGAACTTGATTATTTCCGTTTTTCGTTTTTGTATTATTGATTTAGCTATGAATTAATCTATTTTGGGTTAGGGTTTTGATGGTAGTTTGGATGTTAAATGGGTTAAGTGTTTGATTGTGTTATTTTCATATAAATATGCTTTGGTTGTGTGTTACTCTGATTTTTAATGCTGTATGTGATGAACATGGTGAGATTGAGAAATGAATCATGTTAGGCTTCTTGGGTAATCACCATTATAGTATTGGATGCTAGAGATAGATTCAAGAATTAATGAAATCATTATAGGATTCTTTTGCTTAATGAGTTTGGAATTATTAATCTTCAATTTGTTGGGTGCGGAAGGTTAATAAGGATGAATAGGAAAACATAGCCCGAGAGGGTATGTTTAACATATTAGTGAGTTCGATTTACAACCATTGTGTATGAATGTGAATGTAGTGTAATTTTTAGGATTAACGCATAAAAATCCAAATGAAGTCAAAACCCTACCCGTTTTACTTGAATTGATATTCCGTGTTTTCATATTGCTTTCTTAATTAAGTTTTAATCTTAGTTTAAAATTCATTGTTGTTTTTAATTAGAATTTGCTCCCACCAATCCAAAGAATTCGATTGCTTCAACTTGATAACATTAGGAAACTCAGTGCTTTGCTAACAATCCTCAAGGGAACGATACTCTACTCATCATATTATTACTTGAGCGACTAGTATACTTGCTACATTGTGCATGTTGTAGGAAACACGCATCAAGTTTTTGGCGCCGTTGCCAGGGAAAGTTTTAAGTTAACATTGAGTTTTTCCTTAAGTTTAGCTAGATTGAAGTTTTAATTTTTGTTTTTAATTTTCATTAGAATTGAGATCTCACTTTCCTTCACTTGTGTTCGTTCAGTTTATGCGAAGAGCAAGACGTCAACCAGTGGTTCCTGTTGACCTTAAACTTGAGAGGACCGTGAGAAGACGTAACCGAGAGAGAAGAGAATGAGAGAATCTTGCTGTAGAATCTGAAGAAGTAGTTGTTGAAATGGCTGAACAAGAAAAGCGGGACACCGAGGGACTTTTCGGTTCCCCACGACAGGTGAATGGTAGTGGGTCGTATCACTAGACCTACGGTGCAAGCAAACAACTTCGAGATCAAGCCGGCAATCATCCAGATGATCCAGCAGTCGGTTAGATTCAACGGAGATTTGAAGGAAGATCCGAATCAGCACATTGCAAATTTCCTGGAAATTTGTGACACCTTCAAGTCAAATGGAGGGTCGGATGATGCTATTAGACTGCGGTTATTCCCATTCTCATTGGGAAATAAAGCTAAGGGGTGGTTAATGGCATTACCACCAGGAACAATAACAACGTGGAATGATCTAGCACAGTAAATTCGATCCAAGTTTTTTTCCTCCTGCATAAATCAATAAATTGAGAAATGATATCACATCATTTCTACAAGAAGAGTCCGAGTCATTGTACGAGGCATGGGAGAGATACAAGGAGTTAATGAGGAAGTGTCCACACCATGGTTTGCCAGTTTGGCTTCAAGTCCAAACATTTTACAATGGTTTGATGGGTAATCTGCAAACCATGGTGGATGCGGCCGAGGAGGGCCTTGCGAATAAGACACCAGAGGAGGCATATGAGTTGCTTGAGGTTTTGGCAAGCAACAACTATCAAAGACCAAATGAGAGAGTAACAACAAGGAAATCTTCGGGTCTTCATGAAGTTGATGCCTTCACAGCCATCTCAGCCCAACTCACTGCACTTCAAAAACAGTTGGGAACTATGCAGGTAAACTCTATACAAGCACCTCAACTAACATGTGAATTTTTGTGCGGGGAAACCATGTGAGCGGCGAGTGTCAAGTTGGGAACACATTTGCTTCGTCATCTTCATCAACGAGCAAGTGAATTACTTGGCAGGGAAATCGAGACAACCAAACAACCCATACTCCAACACATACAACCCAGGGTTTGAGAAATCATCCAAATCGGCAAGGGGAAATCGGTAACCAAGAAAATAACCAATGGAACCAGAGGCAAGTTCCAAATAACCAACCAGGGGTGACCAATCAATTGGGAGATCAAAGAGTGACGAAGTTGGAGGATATGTTTGGTAAATTCATGCAAGAGACCACAGGTTTCATGAATGAGACGAGGACAAATTTTAGAAACCAAGGGGCGTCCATTCGGAATCTTGAGGTACAGATGGGCCAATTGGCCGAGAAGCTTAATGATAGACCGCAGGGTTCTCTACCAAGCAATACAGTAACTAACCCACGTGAGCAAGTAAATGCAATCTCGTTGAGAAGTGGGAGAGTTTTAGAAGAGGTGAGAGACTCAAGGAAAGGAAACTTCATCAAAGAAAAATGAAGATTCGATGGGAAATTGATGAAGAAAGTGAAGAAGAGAAACCACCCAACCCTAAGAAAAGGCTAGCAGGAGCAGGAAGAAGGGAAAAAGAAAAGAAACGAGAAACTGCCATTCCCCGAGATTCCACCAGAGTTGGCGCATCACACACCAACCATACCCTTTCCTCAAAGACTCATAAAAGAGAATCAGGATAAGCAGTTTATTAAATTTCTTGATGTTTTTAAAAAACTGCATATTAACATTCCTTTTGCAGATGCATTGCAACGATGTTTGAGCTATGCAAAATTTCTTAAAGAAATTTTATCGAACAAAAGGAAGTTAGAAGATGAGGAAACGGTGATGCTTACGGAAGAGTGTAACGCCATTCTCCAGAAGAAGCTGCCCCCGAAACTCAAGGATCTAGGGAGTTTTACTATCCCTTGCACTATAGGAGATATAACATTCGATCGAGTGCTATGTGATTTAGGTGCTAGCATTAACCTTATGCCTTTTTCTGTGTTCAGGAAACTAGGAATTGGTGAAGTTAAGCCGACAACCATAAGCTTGCAACTTGCAGATCGATCAATAAAGCATCCGAGAGGCATTGTTGAGGATATGTTGATTAAGGTGGACAAGTTTATTTTTCCGGCGGATTTCTTTGTTTTGGATATGGAAGAAGACAAAGAGATTCCTCTTATCCTAGGACGACCATTCCTAGCCACCGGAAGAGCGTTAATCGAAGTTCAAGAAGGGAAGTTGATCATGAGGATGCAAGATGAAGAAATTACATTTAATGTCCTTGAATCAATGAAAGCTCCACCTAAACAAGAGTCATGCTTAAAAATCGATGTGGTAAATCAGTCAAGAGTTGAGCCCTGCCAACTGAATAATCTTAAGTTGGAAATTAAGAACTGCATTGTAAAACCGAATAAGTTCAGAAGTGAGGATCAAGACGGTAGAGGTTGCACAAAATTCCTAGACGAGCCGCAGTTGAGTTTGAGTTTGAATAAGGCACGGGTAACCGGGATAAAAAGGGTGAAGTTAAGAAACAAAAACAGAAGGCACTGAGTGAGAAAAATCGAGTTACCAAAGTTGTGACCAAGGGTTGGAAATGGGTGGTGAAACTTTCAACAAAGCCACTATGTGAAAAAGATCATCAGCAATTGAAGCTCCAGTACAAAGGAAATTTTTGGGATGTGATGTACTTGGACAGTCCGGGCTGATTGAGAATTGAGAGAGTCGAGCTTTCGACTATAAACAAGCGCTTCTTGGGAGGCAACCTAAGTGTTTTTAACTTTTTGTTTGTAATTTTGGTTGTTAATTTTGTTTAGTTTCATTATGAGTTTTTATGAAGTCTTATGTAATTGTTTTTGGGTGTTTGAGGTGAAGTCTTTAGCCAAAGGAAAGTATGAAAAAAGTTCCAGACTTCGCCGCGGCGAAGAGACTTGAAAATTTGGGTAAGCTCCTGGCCATTTTCGCCTCGGCGAAGGAACTGTCTTCGCCGCGGCGAAGAAAGTGAAAGAATTTTTGGAAAATTGGCTAAGGCATTTCGCCGGGGCGAAGTAAGCCTTGTATCCTCGGAAAGGTTTCACCCCGGCAAAGAAAATTTCTTCGTCGCGGTGAAACCTGGACATTTTTTTTAGGGTTCATGAATGATGAACTTCGCCGCGGTGAATATCCTTCTTCGTCGCGGCGACGAGCCTTTTCTATAAATACTCGCTTTATTCTTTTCATTTTCATGCCGCCTTGCATTTTGAGTTGAGAGAATTTTTCAAACTTCCATCTTTTGCTTCCATTTTGCTTTTCCAACCAAATTTCTTACTCCACAACAAACCAAACCAAAACAACAACAATTTTCGCGAAAATTTCACGAAAATTTTTGGATCAAAAATTTGGGGCTTTCCAATCTGGGTCGTTTCCGGTTCAATTGGTGGTGCACACTCCTTCATTGTGGTAAGATCTCAATAACCCAAAGCTTTATTTCGAAAAATTTCAAGTTTCTAAGCATAGATCTGAGAATTTTGTGCGATTGAATTGAGAATTGTTTTGTGGATTTTGAGTTGTGATTGTGATTGAAGAAGAGTGGTTTGTGCAGTACTTGATTGTTAGGAGTGTGGGTGTTGAAATTTTGGAGTGTTTGTGTGAAATTGAAAAACTTGTAGTTTGGGG
Organism: Pistacia integerrima; assembly: GCA_026225825.1. Lineage (NCBI taxonomy): Eukaryota > Viridiplantae > Streptophyta > Magnoliopsida > Sapindales > Anacardiaceae > Pistacia > Pistacia integerrima. The sequence goes on from CM047744.1 coordinate 12,584,467, forward strand.
GTGAATTGAAAATTTTTGGAAGTATAAGTGTAAGGAAACGACCCGGTTGCGCAGCGGAAAACAAAAATTTACAACCACGGATCGTTCCTTAGAACCCAAAATCAAGGCACAGATTTTACAGTTTATGCATAATATGAATGCAGAAAAATAAATCCAAAGGTTTAGATTTATACCCACGTTTGGAGGCTCCACCAATGTTATCTCTGAATGTGTTTGCTACCGATCCAAGTGTAGGATCGAACCAAGAAGTCCACACGAAGACAACCACCAAGAACCAATGAGGGATTTGCTAGATCCTCCTTGGCCTTAAGAAATCAAGAAGAACAAAAGAAGAGTTTGATTTTTTTCAATCCAATGTGAGATTGGCGTGGGAGAGTGTATAAGGAGCTGCTGTGTTTTTCTTTTTCTAAAGACAAAATCAATTAAATTAATAAAACAACAAACACTATTCCTTTTATAGGCAAACCAAGTTGCCCTATTCCCACATGGAATGGGCTTGGGCTCCAACCCAAACACCCCATGTTGCCAAACACTCCCAATTTGATATTTTAATTTAATTCATCATTATCTTAATTAAAATCAATTAATATTTAATTAACATTTAATCAATAATGATGATTTAATTAAATATGTGCGAACACACATTTAACCGTAATTTCACTTATTTAATTTCTTTAACAAATTAAATAAAAGGCTACGACCTCAAGAAATTTAATTGCCTTTCCGTGAAATTACCAAAATACCTTTTCGCCTAAAAAAGACAAAAAACGCCCTTCTTTCTTCTTGGCTCTTAAATTATCTTCTATGTGTGTGACCCATAGGCTCCTTATCATACGGTAGTGTATAGTATCGCGATTAACACCAATTAATCGTCTCACTAATACAGAGACCAAGATTGGCCCCTAGCAAGGCATCATGGCCACCCGATAGATTCGGATTCACAAAGTAGCTACTGTCACGATATGGTTACCGTATAATACGATCCTTTCATCATTCGTTATCTCGGCGAGCGAAGGCATAGAAATAGTGTCAACCTTCGGTTACTCTCGATATTATATATTCAGGTTTCGGACCAATGACCCGTATTATAATGCGGATAGAGCAACAACTCAATCCCACTTTGTGGCCTACGATTTTAGTGTCATTGCCATATACCGAATTACGCCGTGGGATAACTTCTCCCGTGCCGGGAGTGATGAATCCTCTGTCAATCCACCATAGTCTTGATACACTCCTTGATATAGCCAATCACCACCGTCTTGTGACTCTAATAGAACTGCGTTAGGCTAGTGTCAAACTGTACCAATCGATGCACAAGGCACTCCGGTGATCTCAAGTCTAAGGATCACATGCACCACCATTCGTTAGAGGATTTGTTCCATAGACAAGGGGTTACCATCCATATGGAATCCTCTCGGTGGGTCACCAGTGAACTTCTTGCGGTATATCCGCCTACAACAAGCACCCATGTGTTGCACCGAGGTTGTCACCAAACAACCTTGACAAGTGAGATCGCACCGCCTTTCGACAGGGTCGTTCAACACTATGATAGCCTTACCGTATTATCTGTGCCCTTACTTCAGAATAATACTGGGGCTACGGACGTTTCTAGAATGGCCACCATATGTGCTCATAGGGCTCTCACTATCAAGATTTGAAACACTTGATACCCTCGTCATGGTTCTACCATTCTAAGGACATATATCAATACATATTGCAATAATAATGATTTACGCGATATAGAATAAAATGCCTTTTATCATTGATTGATGAACATTATTACAAAGAGTCAATTCCACAATAATTGATTGGCTCTAGGGCATCTACTCTAACAATAAGTTGATTTTGCAGGTTGGAAGTGACTGTGTAGAATTAGGTCTGAATTTTTGGGGTTGAAATTTTGGATTGGAACTTTATTTGGAAAAATGGCTCCGAAAGTTAAGCAACCGTACAAGGGAAAGAGTAAGAGTAAGGGGAAGAGTGTCGACAATCGGTTTGTGAACGATGAAGCCCGCAAAAGGTATGAGGCGGCAATTCAAAGAAAGGACAAAGGGATTATTCCGGAGAGCGGTTTAACTGCTACTCAGGGCTTTTGACTGGAGTAGAGGGAGACAGTGGGACATTTTTTTGCGAGCTCCTGAGCAGTTGGCTGTTAAGCCGCTAGTAAGGGAGTTCTATGCCAATCTCCCGGAATGTAAGGAAGAAACGGTTTTTGTAATAGGGGAGGACGTGCCTTTTACGGCGTGAAAGAAATCAATGATTTCTTTCATTTGCCGGAAATCCTCAGTGATGAATATGTGCAGTTCAAGAGAACACGGATTGATGACGGCTTAATCCTTCCAGTAATTGCAAAATCGGGTGCAGAGTGGGCGGTGTCCAAGAAAAGAAAAAAAGACTCTTAAGGGCACGCAGTTGACACCGATGGCTCGGCTGTGGCAATACTTTATCTGTGCGAGACTAATGCCGGAATCGCACTACAGTACCGTGACTCACGAGAAGGCAATGCTATTCTACTCGATTGCCACAGGGAAGAATATTGATGTGGGGGACGTAATTTTTAACAACATTAAGCTAGCAGCAAAATCGGGGCGAGGAAGTTACTGTTTCCCGCATCTCATCACAGCCTTATGCCTAAAAGGCAGGGTCACGGTTCAGGATGACGAGGCAACGTATTCATGCTGCTCCAACTTTAGATTCGGATTATTACAAGAAACACCTGGACCGAACGGAAGTTGCCCAACCAAGAGCAGGGGCGAAAAGGCAGAGAACAAGCCTTGCCACATCATCCAGTTCCACAAGTACACAAAAAAGAGATGATGCAGGAAATGATGGGCCTGATGAAATATATGAAGAGACATCAGGATTGGACGATGGAGCGGACTGAGAGGATGCATGAGCTACTGACAAATAGCTTCAAAGAGCTTAATGTTGACACTTGACATACCAATGGGTAGGCGGAACTCGGATGAGTGGATGGACTCAGGAAGAAGGAAGGAACGAGGAAGAAGAGGGTTCCGAAGATGAAGAAGAAAATTGAACCAGAGCACCTGTTTTGTTTTATTTTTGTTTAATAGTTTTCATTTAATTTCGTGTCCACTTGAAACATTAAACTTAGTTTATTTTGGTTTTGAATTTTGTTTATTTTGTTAGTTGTTTAGTTGTTGTTTTAATTTGTAGTTGTTAAAAGGACGAGATTAGGTTGTAATATTTTCAAGTTAGTTGTGAATTGTGCTAACATAAAGGACACCACAGTTTAATTGTTTTGGCAGATTTTGGATGATGAAAAGTCCGAGACCGGGTGTTCATTGTGGAGCGACAATTCATGGATTAACCAGGGAGCATTCTTGTACCTTTATTGTTTTATTATTCTCTATTCCTTTTTGTGCATAATGGAACATTGGGGACAATGTCATGTTTAGTTTGGGGGTAGGGAATAGAATTAAAACCGAGTTTAAGGGTATATTGGCTGGAAACCAGTAACCGCCTTAAAAACTGCCTAGCAGTACTTGGCGACCTCAGGTTTAACAATGCCACGTACACCTTAAACTGAAAACTTCTTTGTGTTATTTGTTTACTTTGTTTGTTTCGTTTTTGCCGATGATGAATTGTATAAATCAATGATGAGAATAAAGCTATTGAATTTTTATTGTTGAGAAATGTTAAGCATTGCTTCAAGTTTTTGTTTATTGATTGGATTTTGATTGAGGTTTATTGAGTGGTTCAACCACCATTTTCATTTTTTCGGCATGCTTAGATTCATTTTATGTGGTTAGGTAAAGTCTTGATAATGATGGTGGACTCTAGAACCTAGTTGAGAAGTGCTTGAGGCAAAATTCTAGGATTAGACATGGTTGAGAAGATGATTTAGGCATTTTTTGGAACGTTTGAGCCTTTCTAGCCAACCCATCAATGAAATTTTCCCTAGTCACCTTTTCGAGCCGTATAAATTTTATTGCTTTATTTTTCTTGGAAAACAACAAATTTGTCAGATCCTTTTACCCTTTACACTTTATCGTACCCTTAGGAGAATTCGGTCCTAGTGCAAAACAAAGAACGGAAAGAGTGTACGAATGAGCAAAAGAATAGTTTGGGGGTTGAAAGAAGAAAAATGATGAAGAGGCCAAAAGAATAGTTGGGGTTGAGAGAAAAGAATAAAAAACAAAAGAGGTAGTCACCTCATTTTCAATTCAATTGTTGAAAAAAAAAAAAAACCAGTGCCTAGTTTAAGGGTATACCGACTGGAAACCAAAACCCGCCTTAAAAACTGCCTAGCAGTACTTGGCGACCTCGGGTATAACAATCCCACATACGCCTTAAACGAATCTCCCTCCCATTTATGGTATCCTAAAATAAGAAAGGTACGCGTTTGAGGGCTGTGAATTAGTGGACATGTCGATTGGTGGTTGAGAAGGTATGGGTTTCGATGTGATTTTAGTTTTGCTTTAGGACAACCGAGTTCTCTTACTTTGTTATTCCTATCCTTGTTATTGGAACCCACTACCCGAGCCTAACGTTATAAGCTTTTAAAGACCTTTTGATTCTTACCTTTGTCTAGTCCTCATTAGTGGAAAGTAGTTCGATATTTAGGCCTATGGAGTCTACCACCATTTGATAAACTTTACAATTTTTGCATAAAATAATCCAGGAAGTTGGAATGTTGATTGAAGTGGGGATCACCTACTTGGTGGACCGATTAAGGAAGACAGTCGATGTAGCTTATAACTTCTTGGAGTGTTGAATATTTCCTGATAATAATTTTTCAACAACTTTTGAGACATGTGCAATTTCTAGGTAATTTTTCTGTAGAGTGGAGTCTTTTTGGTTTTTGTTTTTTTTCAATTTTGTTGTGTGTGTTTTGTGTTTTTGTTTTTGTTGTTGTCTGTGTTTTTGCTAGTTTTGTACTGTATGCTCGGGGATGAGCATATCTCTAGTTTGGGGGTAGTTGATAATCCGTGAATTATACACTTTTCATTATACCTTTTTGTCGGATTTGAGGTACTTTCTAGTGCATTTTGACCTGAATTGTTGCTTAATTCTTTACTTTTCGTATTTCAGGTTAAAATGGACATTTTGAGCAAATAAGGACAAAATTTGATATTTTTGACTCAGAAATTAGCGGATCTCAGAAGATAGGAGAGTTCCGGAGCAGGATAAAGCACGATGAAGCTTGTTCCAAGAGAGAGCACCGAGAATCGAAGAATCAACGAAGAAGCAAGCAGAGTGGTAGTTCTGTAATTTCAGAACTCTTCATGAAGCTTGGCCCCGGCGAAGGAATTGTCTTCTTGCTGGCCCGAAGTAAGCCGAGACAGGCGTGTACGCCTTCACTCTTCCGCGGCGGCAGTCATTAATTTGATTTTGTTAAAGCGTACGATTTCGTTACATGCGTGTTTTGGAGCAGGTTATTTGGACGAAGTATAAAAGAAAAACTTAGTCTTTTTGCCCAGGGTCTTCGTTTTGTTTTAGGGTTAGCTACTTTTGCACTTTTCGGAAGAACTGTGAGCGATTTGGTGTTGTAAATGGGAGAAGACTTGATTTCTAACTAGAGGATTCATCTTTTGGGGAGATTTCTTATCTTTTATCTCAGTTTCTTTATGCTGAACTTGATTATTTCCGTTTTTCATTTTTGTATTATTGATTTAGCTATGAACTAATCTATTTTGGGTTAGGGTTTTGATGGTAGTTTGGATTTTAAATGGGTTAAGGGTTTGATTGTGTTATTTTCATATGAATATGCTTTGGTTGTGTATTACTCTGATTTTAAATGCTGTATGTGATGAACATGGTGAGATTGAGAAATGAATCATGTTAGGCTTCTTGGGTAATCACCATTATAGTATTGGATGCTAGAGATAGATTCAAGAATTAATGAAATCAATTTAGGATTCTTTTGCTTAATGAGTTTGGAATTATTAATCTTCATTTTGTTGGGTGCGGAAGGTTAATAAGGATGAATAGGAAAATATAGCCCGAGAGGGTATGTTTAACATATTAGTGAGTTCGATTTACAACCATTGCGTATGAATATGAATGTAGTGTAATTTTTAGGTTTAACCCATAAAAATCCAAATGAAGTCAAAACCCTACCCGTTTTACTTGAATTGATATTCCGTGTTTTCATATTGCTTTCTTAATTAAGTTTTAATCTTAGTTTAAAATTCATTGTTGTTTTTAATTAGAATTTTCTCCCACCAATCCAAAGAATTCGATTGCTTCAACTTGATAACATTAGGAAACTCAGTGCTTTGCTAACAATCCTCGAGGGAACAATACTCTACTCATCATATTATTACTTGAGCGACTAGTATACTTGCTACATTGTGCATGTTGTAGGAAACACGCATCAATATACAAACAAGTACAAAGCATACATTTCAAAAACAATCAATTTTTGAAATTTGTGGGTTAATTATATTTACCCCCTGACAATTTGTAGATCTGCAATCTACATTTGGTCCAAAAGTTTTGAAACTTTACATTTTAGCCCCTACGCAATCGGAAGTGCTCTCGCTATGGCGATAAGTTAGATCGTCACGGCATGCGTTGGTTATGTTGACGTCCATGCTCTAAGGATGATCGCCGTAGCGAGCGCTGTTTTGTACAACGCTCATCCAAAGGATGATCGTCGCGACAATGATTTATATCGCCGCGGCGAGCGTTGGTTTCGTCACCAGTGTGAGCATGAATAACGCTCGCTGCGGCGATGGGTTATATCGCTGCGCCGAGCGTACACAGATTTGTAGCTCCGGATCTGTTCATACAGTAACCATATACACACTAAACGAATTTTGCAATCAATCATACACACTGATTTCAACAAAAATCCATCACCCATTATACCAATATTGCAGATCATCAACAAATTAAAATTAATCGACTAATTGATTTCTTAAAACATGCTTTTAAGGCAGATTTTACGTAGATTCTTTAAGGGAACATATTAGCATCAAATACATGTTATCAACCATCCACATAAAAACTGTAAATCTGGTACCCTAGGCTCTGATACCACTGTTAGGAAACGACCCATATATGCAGCGAAAAACAAAATCATAATACAAGGATCGTTCCAAAGAGCCAAGATCAAAGGTATAATTTTATAGTTTATATTAAAGTAGAAATCTGCAGAAAATAAATCTAGAGTTTAAGAAACCATACACACGTTTGGAGGCTCCTCCAAGTTTGTCTCTGAACGTGTTTTGCTACCGACCCAAGTGTAGGATCAAACCGACATAGGCCACACGAAGACAATCGCAAGGAACTAAGGAGGGATTTGCTAGATCCTCCTTAGCCTTAAGAAACAAGAAGCAAAAATCAAAGAAAACTTTGATTCTTAGCAAAACTAAAATCTAGTGTGGGAAAGTGTTTAGGGGCTTGAGAGTTTTCTCTCAAATGAAAAAGTAATGAATGAATAAAATGAATACTCTCACTTTTTCAATTAACACTTTTTGTTTTATAGTCCAATTTTTAATTGCCCTATTCCCATATGGAATAGGCTTGGGCTCTAACCCAAACACCCCATGTTTCCAAACACTCCCAATTAGATATTTATTTTATTTCATCATTATCTCAATTAATATATATATATATATATAACATTTAACAATAATGATGATTTAATTTTTCTAACAAATTAAATAAAGGGCTACGACCTCAGAAAATTTAATTGCACTATGAAATTATCAAAATACCCTTTCGCCTAAAAAGACAAAAATGCCCTTCTAACTTCTTGAGTCTTAAATTATCTTCTATGTGTGTGACCCATAGGCTCCTCATCATACCGATAGTGTATAGTATCGCGATTAACACCAATTAATCGTCTCACTAATACACAGACCAAGATTGGCCCCTAGCAAGGCATCATGGCCTCCCGATAGATTCAGATTCAGCAAAGTAGCTACCTGTCAACGATATGGTTACCGTACAATTCGATCATTTCATCATTCGTTATCTCGACGAGATGAAGGCATAGAAATAGTGTCAACTTCTGTTACTCTTGATATGATGTATTCAGTTACTAGACCAATGACCTGTATTATAATCTGGATAGAGCAACAACTCATTCTGTAAGAACTCCTATATACTAGGATACTCATAGAAATACATAAAGTAAAATACATTTATATTAACAAAAATAGATGGGCCCAAAATTTTCTTTTAGTACATATAAGCATTTTACAAAAAAGTTATCAAAAATAGTGGACAGTGTAGCTATTGCTCCACTTGACCGCCATGCCTTAATCCGACCGCGTCCTCACCTAGATCCTGTAAACACAAAGAAAAACAACGGGGTGAGCACAAAAATAATGCTCAGTAAGCAAATCCTCTACTTGTCTATCCTCGTAACTCTTTTTCTTAATTCTTTCCTTACACACTTCTCGTCTCATTTATTTTCTCTTTCTGTTTCTCTTTCACATAGGTCTCTTTTATTAATTTTCTATTGTAGGTCACGGCCTCATCTTACCGGAGGCACGGCCGGGTGGAGTTCACAAAGCACCAATCCATTCTTCGTGACTCTACTCATTCTCTCTTTATTCTTTCTCACTTGAATGTCATGGCTTCATCTTACCGGAGGCACGGCCGGGTGAAGTTCACAAAGCACCCACTCTTCGTGAGTGTCAGGTGGAGTTCACAAAGCACCAACCCGCTCTTTGTGTTTTTCTCATTCTCTCTACTCTTAGAGTAGTTCATTCACAAAGTTTTCTACTCTTTCTCAAGCTACTTCTAAATGCACAATTAATGTATAAGGATGGTTCATGCTTAAAATTTCTTACTTAAGGCACTTATGAAATGCACAAATGCAATATTGCATCAAGATAGTCATTCTGCATAGGTCACACTCAAGAGGGCATAGCATGAGTTATACATATCGGATTGCTACAGTTTTGGTCTCGTTTTAAAGCTTAGAGATAGGGCTACAACTTTTATGTTTTTGTCTCAACCCAGTTCAATCTGTAAGATGCCCAAAAATCACTTAGAAGGTCACGGCTATGACAGGGCAGTTTTCACTTAGGCATTTCATCAAACAATATGTGTGCATACATAAACTCTATTTTAACTATAATTCTACTTCTTTCTTAACCATCCAAAATTGGAGTTCAACTCCTTTAAATCATCACACATCCTGAAAAGAAAACACACTTCAAATATTCCTCTCAAATTCTTCTAAAGCTATCCATACTTCTATCAAATTTTATCAACACAATCCACCCTTCTCATGGTGGAAATCTCTCCATAAAATCAACATTGAACTCATTCATAAATCCATCAACTCATCATCAAACCATCACATACACTTCTCATATTCAAATATATCTAACAACAAGCATAATTCATCATCAATCTCATCTCAATTTCTCAATAACCATAACATATGCATACTTAAAAGAAATCTCTACTCACTTGAATTCTTAAACTTTAACTTGAGTTGGATTTTGAGTGGAATTTATTTACCTTATGCTTGAGTCTTCTCTACTAAGCTCTCTACTCTTGTTAGATTCAAAACTTCTTCTAACCCTAAGCATAAACTTCATAAGAACTCAACTTTTACACAAATAAATCATAGATAAAGAGCATGAATTCTTACCTTTTGAAGTCTTGAATCAAAACCCTATTAAAAATCACTCAAAAGCCCTCAAAATCCTTGGAGGATTGAATGAAAATTTGAGAGAAAATGGAGGAGTAGTATGCCGGTGGAATGAAGGAAATAAGGGTTACAAACCCTTATCATCTTATTTTATAAACTCACTTTTCCATTTTGCCCTTACCCTTTTTTGAAAATTCCATCCTTGTCCCGGAGTCAATTACCATAATGCCCTCATTTTTATTGCATTCTTTATGAAATTCTACCTCTTTTCACTCCCCACTTTTTCAACTAATTTTGAGTGAAAAGACCATTTTACCCTTAATACAAGTTTAAGGCATTTTTTTTCATATTCTCTTAAAATAACTTTAATAAAAATTAACTAAGGGCTATAAAACATAATTTAAATCATGTACCTCCATGTTGGGCATTACATAATCCCACTGTGGCCACAGTTTTAGTGTCATTGCCATATACTGAATTGCGCCGTGAGATAACTTCTCCTGCACCCAGGAGTGATGAATCTTCTGTCTATCCACCATAGTCTTGATACACTCCTTGATGTAGCCAATCACCACCACATTGACAGCTCTGAAAAGAACTGTGTTAGGCTAGTGTCAAACTACACCAATCAGTGCACAAGGCGCTCCGGTGATCTCAAGTCTAAGGATCACATGTACCACCATTAGTTAGAGGATTTGTTCCATAGACATTGGGGTTACCATCCATATGGAATCCTCTGTTGGGTCAGTCCAGTGAACTTGCTGCGGTATATTCACCTACAGCAAACACCCATGTGTTGCACCAGGTTGTCACCAAACAACCTTGACAAGTGAGATCAGTCACTGGCTTTTGATAGGGTCGTTCAACACTATGATAGCCTTACCGTATTATCTATGCCCTTACTTCAAAATAATACTGGGGCTACGGATGTTTCTAGAATGGCCACCATATGTGCTCATAGGGTTCTCACTATCAAGATTTGAAACACTTGATACCCTCATCACGGTTCTACCATTCTAAGGATATATATCAATACATATTGCAATAATAATGATTTACGCGATATAGAATAAAATGCCTTTTATTGATTAATGAACATTATTACAAAGAGTCAATTCTACAATAATTGATTGGCTCTAGGGCATCTACTCTTACAGAACCGTGACGAGGGTATCAAGTGTTTCAAATCTTGATAGTGAGAACCCTATGAGCTTATATGGTGGCCATTCTAGAAACTTCCGTAGCCCTAGTATTATTATGAAGTAAGGGCACATATATTACAATAAAACTATCATAGTGTTGAACGACCCTGTTGAAAGGCAATGACTGATCTCACTTGTCAAGGTTGTTTGGTGATAACATGGTGCAACACATGGGTGCTTGCTGTAAGCAAGTTCGCTGGACTGACCCACTAGAGGATTTCATATGGATGGTAACCCTAGTGTCTATGGAACAAATACTCTAACGAATGGTGGTGCATGTGATCCTTAGACTTGAGATCACTGGAGCACCTTGTGCACCGATTGGTGTAGTTTGACACTAGCCCAACGCAGTTTTATTAAGAGCTATCAATACGGTATTGATTGGCTACATCAAGGAGTGTATCAAGACTATGGTGGATCGACAGAGGATTCATCACTCCCGGGTACCGGAGAAGTTATCTCACGACGCAATTCAGTAAATGGCAATGACACTAAAACTGTGGCCACAGTGGGATTGAGTTGTTACTCTATCCAAATTATTATTTCGGTCATTGGTCCAATAATTGAATACATGCATATCAAGAGTAATTGAGGTTGACACTATTTATGTGTCTCAGTCTCGTTGAGATAACAGATGATGAAAGGATTTGATTGTACGGTAACCATATCGTTGACAGGTAGCTGCTTCACTGAGTCTGAATCTATCGGGTGGCCATGATGCCTTGCCAAGGGCCAATCTTGGTCTATGTATAGTGAGACGATTAATTGGTGTTAATCGCGATACTACACACTATTGGTATGATAAGGAGCCTACGGGTCACACACATAGAAGATAATTTAAGAACCAGTTTATAAGAAGGGCATTTTTGTCTTTTTAGGCAAAAGGGTATTTTGGTAATCTCACAGTGCAATTAAATTTGCTGAGGTCGTAGCCTTTATTTAATTTAATATTAAAATTAAATAAATGGGATTATATTTAAATATGTGTTCTCATATTTAAATGAATTATTGTTATTGTTAAATGTTAATATATGATATATATATATATATATATATATATATATATATATATATATATATATATATATATATATCATAATTGAATTTAATTGAAATAATAATAATAATAATTAAAATATCTAAATGGGGCTGTTTGGACATAGGGGTTATTTGGGTTGGTGCCCAAGCTTATTCCGTGAGAGAATATGGCATTGTGTGCAGTATATAAGTGCAGAATTTTTGTGAAATGATATAACATTTCATTCAATCATTAAGATTAAAAATACCAGTCCCCTTTTCTCTCTTGCCACGCTAGATTGCTTTTGTGTTGAATCAAAATATTATTGATTTTGTTCTTGGTTCTTAAGGCTAAAGAGGATCTAGCAAATCCCTCTTTAGCTCCTTGGGGTTATCTTCATGTGGACTACCGCTGGTTCGATCCTACCCTTGGATTAGTAGCGAAACCCGTTCAGAGACAAGTTGGAGGAGCCTCCAAATGTGCGTAAGATTTCTTAACTCCAAACTGATTTTTTTATGCAGATTCTAATATAATGTATAAACTGTAAATTTGTACCCTGATCTTGGTTCTAAGGAACGATCCACGTTGTAAATAATTTTTGTTTTCCGCTGCCATGACTTGATCGTTTCCTTACATGAGAAGAGAGGGTAATACATATTTTTAAAGGTTAATGATGTTTAGACATAAATGTGTGCATCCAAATTAATGTATTGGTGAGAAATGATTACTCATGGAAAGCTAGCACTTATCAAGGGTAATATGGTCATTATTGAATTAGATTCAATAATGGGCTAATATATATTTATTAGATTAGATTCAATAATGGGTTGATATATTTATATATTTATTGGATTGGATTCAATAATGGGCCAATATATATATTTATTAGATTGGATTTAATATTGGGCCAATATATGTATATAAAATGGGATTAAGTTAAATGGTTTGCCTTGATCATAAATTTGTTTTGATCAAGGACTCATTTTAAAATTAAATTGTTCCAAGGACTTGGAAAGAATATTGAATAAGGAGTTAATAACAATTTTAAATTGCAAAAAAAAGGTCCAAGTATAAATATGCACTTATAATCCAATTTAACCTAATTTTTGCATTATCTATTCTCACCCAAAAAGCCAAAAACATTTTTCTCTCTTCTCCATCTTGTAGTGGACACGCTTTGAGGATTCTTCATCAATTTTGAAGATCTTTCATCTCTAATCAAAGCTATAAAGGGTTGTAGAGCTTTAAAAGTACTAATTCCACCCTATTTGTTTTAATTTCATGCCATGTGTGTTAGAGTAGGTGCCCTAGAGCCAATCAATTATTGTAAAATTGACTCTGTAATAAATGTTTATTTATCAATAAAAGACATATTCTTCTATATCGTATATGTAATGATATATGTCCATAGGATGGTAGAATCATGACGAGGGTATCAAGTGTTTCAAATGTTGATAGTGAGAACTCCATGATCCCATATGGTGGCCATTCTAGAAACGTCCATAGCCCCAGTATTATTCTAACCAAAGACATAGATAATACGGTAAGGCTATCATGGTGTTGAACGACCCTGTCGAAAGGCAGTGACTGATCTCACTTATCAAGGTTGTTTGCTGACAACCTGGTGCAACGCATGGGTGTTTGCTAGAGGCAAGTTCATTGGACAGACCCACCAGAGGATTCCATATGGATGGTAACGCTAGTGTCTATGGAATAAATCCTCTAACTGATGGTGGTGCATGTCATCCTTAGACTTGAGATCACCGGAGCGCCTTGTGCACCAATTGGTGTAGTTTGACACTAGCCCAACGTAGTTTTATTTAGAGCTATCAATACGGTAGTGATTGGCTACATTGAGAAGGGTATCGAGACTATGATGGATCGATAAAGGATTCATCACTCTTGGGTACGGGAGAAGTTATCTCATTGGGTAATTCAGTAAATGGCAATGACACTAAATCTGTGGCCACAGTGGGATTGAGTTGATGCTTAATCCAATTTAATATTCTTGCCATTGGTCCAGTAACTAAATACAAACATATCGAGGATATCTGAGGTTGACACTATTTCTATACCTCAGTCTCGATGAGATAATAGTTGATGAAATGATTTGATTGCACGGTAACCATACTGTTGATAGGTTGCAGTGTCGCTGAATCCGAATCTATCGGGTGGCCATGATGCCTTGCTAGGGGCCAATCTTGGTCTGTGTGTAGTGAGATGATTAATTGGTGTTAATCACGATACTACACACTGCCGATATGATGAGGAGCCTACGGGTCACACACTTAGAAGATAATTTAAGAATCAACTTGTGAGAAGGGTATTTTCATCTTTTAGGATGAAGGGGTATTTTGATAATTTCACAGTGCAATTAAATTTGCTGAGGTTGTTGCCTGTATTTAATTTTAATATTAAAATTAAATTAGTGAGATTATATTTAAATATATATCTGTATATATTTAAATGAATTATTATTATTAATTAAATATTAATATTAAATATTAATTGATTTTAATTATAATAATAATTAATTAATTAAAATACCATAAAGGGTGTGTTTGGTTGCAAGGGTAAACTAGGGTTGGAGTCCATGGCTATTCCCAAGTGGAATAGGGTTTTAATTGTTGCACTATATAAGTGCAACTTAAAATTAAAACATTAGAGAATTATTCATTCAATTGAAACCCTAGCCACCCTATCTCTTTCTCTTTCAAGAAGAAAACTTTTCTTGTTCTTCTTTCTTGATTCTTGAAGCCTTTGATTGTTCTAGCAAAATAATCAAGGGTTCTGTGGATTATCTTCTTATGGACTTCCGTGAGTGCGATCCTATTTTGGATCGATTGGCGAAAAATCACGTGAGCATGGCAGTGAGCAGGTGTTCTGTCCGAAATCAGAGATATTCGAAGGAGCCTCCAAACGTACGTAAGTATTCTAATCCTTGAATGGATTTACTTTATATAGATTTTTGTTTATAAACATGTAAATGGTATAATCTATACTCGGATCTAGGCAAAGAAAGGTAATTGATTTACCGATTGAATTTTTGTTTTCCACTGTGTATGGTAGATCAATTACTTACAATGGTATCAGAGCCTCGCATATTAGATTATATTGTTTAATTGATATTTGATAACATGTTATTGCATGATTTGAAGTGTTTTTTAAATCTGGAAAAATTATGTATGTTGAATGTCTTAATTAATCAATTGATTAAATAATGTGTTGATTGAATGTGTATTGGTTGGTTGGTGTCCTGGTCGAATGTTTAAGCATTCGATTTGATTTGGATCCGTGTCATTATGTGAAAAATTGCAAAAGATGTTACTATGCCTAATTCATTGTTTTGCGGCTTTAGCCGCAGTGAAATAACACTTCGCCGTGGCGAGATGCAAAAAGTGAATCTAGCCGTAGCAAAATAAACCTTCACCACGACGAAATTCCGGAAAAGTAGATCTAGCTGCGGCAAAATAAAACTTCGCAGCGGCATAAAACTTTCTGGAATGATTTGTGTTTTCTGGAAGTTCACGGTCACTATGGCAAAATAAAACTTCGCCATAGCGACCATGTGTGCATGAACTTCGCCAGGGCGAAGAATTTATTCACCGCGACAAGAAACCGACTATTCCGTTTTTGCTTTCCGTTTTTCGCATAGGGGCTAAATTGTAGTTTTTTGAACCTTTAAAGCCAATATTAATTTTGCACGTTTAAGGTGGTAACTTGATAATTCAACCCACTCAATTCAAAAATTGATTGTTTTTGAATGTATGCAATGTTCTTGTTTGATAATTGCATGGTGCATGGTACATGAGCCTTATACCTATTGTTTATTGTTTATTGGGTTTGTTTGTATTTTTTTTATAAACAAATAGAACCTGCGTGTCCTGCCTCTCTCTCTTAAAGCTCCATGTATTTCTTCTCCTCATCTCACTCCTCTCGTATGTAACGTGAGGTTTCTATTTTATTGATGTAAATTAGAATAGGTTTTTTATGGGGTTGTGAGAAGGGCAAGAAGAATAAGAGAGGTATTTAACCTCAAATTGAGATTTTTGCTATTTTCAAAAAAAAAAAAAAAAAAAAAAATTATTTCGAGAATTGCATTGCAATAGCAACAATAAGAATTGTTCATGGTTAAAGGTTGTTAAATGGTTGACATTTTGAGTGATGGTTGAGAAAGGAAGTGGGAGTTGGATTAAGTCTTAGTGTTTGCTTTAAGGAAACCAAGTTTTTTTGTTTTGTTTGTCCTTTCCTTTCCTTTGGAGCCCACTACCCGAGCCTAACGTTACAAGCTTGTAAAGACCTTTTGATTCTTAGCGATGTTTAATCCTCATTAGTGGAGAGTAGTTCGATATTTAGGCTTATGGAGTCTGCCACCATTTGATAAACTTTGCATGTCTGCATAGAATAATCCGGGAAGTCGGAAGGTGGATTGAAGTGGGGATCACCTACTCGGGGGACCAATAGAGAAAGATAGTCGATGCGACTTATAACTTCTTGGAGTGTTGAACATTTTTCTAGTAATAATTTTTCAACAACCTTTGAGACTTGTATAAATTCTAGGCAATTCGCATGTTGAGTTGAGTCTAATTTTTGTTAGTTCATTTCCAGTTTTGTTATGTTGTGTTTTGGTTGTTTATTGTTTTCTTTCTTTGAGTTTTGTACATGATGCTCGGGGACGAGCATGTCTTTAGTTTGGGGGGAATTTGATAATCTGAGGATTATACTGTTTTATTTAGGCTTTTAGGCTGGATTTTAGATACTTCTTAGTTCATTTATGCCTGAATTGCTACTTAATTCTTTACATTTTACGTTTCAGGCCAAAATAGATATTTTGAGCAAATAATGAGCGAATTGGAGTTTCTGGACTCAGAAGTAAGCAGATCTCAGAAGTTGGGAGAGTTGTGAAGCAGAGTGAAGCACTATGAAGCTTGTTCCCATGGGAGAGCATCGAAGATCGAAGAAGCAAGCAGAAAGCAATTCTGAAATTTCAGAATTCTTCATGAAGATTCGTCGCGGCGAAGTTTGTTCTTTGCCGAGGCGAAAGGAGTTATGCACAAGAGTCAATTTTTTCTTTACTTCTGCGCCGCGACGAAGTCTACGAATTCCAGTTTTCTCTAAAATGCACAGTATCATTTTAGGTAAAGTCTTAGGTGTTTGGGTGAACTATAAAAGCAAAACTCTACCATTTTGAGAAGGGTGGTCGTTTTTAGTCTAGAGCAGCCTATTTTCATTTTGCTTAGTTTTAGATTTGATGAATTTTGGGTTGAAAAGTGAGAAGATTTGGGATTGAATCTGGTGGATTCTTCAACTAGGGGAGATCTCTTGTCTTTTCTCTCATTTCAATGTTGAACCTTGTGTTTATTGTTTTTCTTGCTGTGTATTTTGATTTAGCTATGAACTAACCCATTTTGGGTTAGGGTTTTGATGTAATTTGGATTTCCATGGATTGAGCAATTGATTTTTGTTATTTTCATATGCTATTGCATGGATTGTGTGGTTATTCTGATTTTATTGCTTGTAATTGATGAACATGATGAGATTGATAAATAAGTCATGTTAAGCTTCTTGGGTAATCACCATTGTAGTATTGAATGCTAGAGATAGATTTGAGAATCAATGAAATCAATCTAGGATTCCATGTGCTTAATGAGCTTAGAACTATTAATCTTCAAATTGTTGGGTGCGGAAGTTTAATAGGGAAAAGTAGGAAAACATAGCCTGAGAAGGTATGTTTTACAATTTAGAGAATTCGATTTACAATCAATGCATGTGAATATGGAAATAGCATAATCCGTAGGTTTAATCCATAGAGTC
Source organism: Pistacia integerrima (assembly GCA_026225825.1). NCBI lineage: Eukaryota > Viridiplantae > Streptophyta > Magnoliopsida > Sapindales > Anacardiaceae > Pistacia > Pistacia integerrima. Next base: position 12,602,084 of record CM047744.1, read on the forward strand.
CGAATGAAGTCAAAACCCTACCCGTTTGTTTAAATTGATATTACTTTGTTTTTAAATCTTGCTTTCATAATTTAGCTTTGAATATTCAGCAATTTTTATTTTAGTTTTAAGTTTAATTTTCTCCCATTAATCCAAACAAATTCGATTGCTCCAACTTGAAAACAGTAGAAAACTTAGTGCTTAGTAACCAATCCTCATGGGAACGATACTCACTCATCAGTTTATTACTTTATGCAACTAGTGCACTTGCTATTTATGCATGTTGTAGTAACAGCGCATCAAAGACTTCGAATTTATGGATTTATGATTTTTTTTATTTTTTTATTTTTGTGTTTTGTTTTGAATTTTGGTTCTATTCTTGGATTAATTTATATGTCTATGATAGGTATGTGATTGCAATAACATGTAACAAATGGAGGACATTAATTTTTACCTTTAATTACGGATGATTGTAAATGTTAATGATATTTAGTTTGAGACCCTAGCAGTTTGTGGATTGGAAGTGGTTAAGTTTACCTACTTAGAGACGTTTTGTGTCTAAAGTTTCCATGAACATTGTTTGTGATCTCAACAAATTCTAGAACTCATTTGACAACCAGTCGAGGCAAAATCCTAGAGTTCACATTACTTAGGAAATGATTTAGGCTGTTTCTGGACCGATTGAGCCTTTCAAGCCGACCCTTTTTATTATCGTCGCCAGTTAACCCTTTGAGCCTTTTAAACATTATTTAGCCTTGTTTTTCTTTCTTTGAACTTAATTTTTACCCTACCCTGATTATGAGCCTAAAACAAAATCCTACCCATTTTATCATTAAGAGACTTAATTGTTATTCAAGCTTAGTACGAGTATTGGTGATGAAGTGTAGTTTTGCCACAACCCAGGTTTATGCGAAGAAATTGGTTGGGGGTTGTGGAGTGTTTGTAAGATTAGTGGGGCTGTGTGTGTTTTCTACTTTATTCTTTTATTGTTGTAAAAAAAATAAAAAAATAAAAAAGTGGGCATTGAAAAGCATTGTGAAGATTTGGAATAATGCAAATGGGTTTATATTACTGTCCAAAAAAAAAAAAAAAAAAAAAAAAGAGCTTGATAAAGGTTGGGAAGCTACTAAGTGAAAAAGGGAAGTGTTTTTGTATGATAGTAATAAGAATGAATGAAAATTAAGTCTCTCAATTTGATTTGTGCTAATTTCCCTTTTCGTTCCTTCATGAACTCGTACCCTAGCCTAACATTACAACCTTTACAAAGACCTATTGATCCAAGGTAATGCGAAATTCTACATTAGTGGAGAGTGGTTTGAAAAGTAAGCCTATGGAGTTTGATTCCATGATTCACATATAAGTCATAACTCGAATACTGAGATCAAAATTATGTTCATGAATGTTATGCATAAAATCATCCGGGTTTGTAGACAAATGGTTTGTGGTTGTATGGGTGTTCTAGGGTCGATAACAAAAATAGAATTGATGTTTGCATTGTCTATGAGTTTAGGTGATTTTTAATTATTCTATTTGTTTTATTTATAGGCTATTTTTGAGACACCTTTATGAATTGATCCAAGAATTTTTTTTTTTAGTTTTTGCTCTTTTTATGTTTATTTTTATTTTTGGAGTTTAGGTTAAGTTTAGTGTGGATGTTTGTGGGTATCATCGCTGGAAACCCTCAAGAGACTACAACTCATCCAACTAGGGCTGCCTAGGGGTTTAAAGGCTTTTGTATATGCTAAATGCAATCGTGTCAATCTACAAAAGTGATTTAGGATAGTTTAGATATAGGTTTTCATTGGTTGTTTTATTTTTAAGCTTAGAGACTTATTTTATCGCTTAGTTTGCTAGGGACTAGCAAAAAGCTGGTTGGGGGTTGTGATCAGAGCTTGAAAATATATATTTTGTTAGTGATTTAATTGGATTATTTATGGAAAAATGTGTTTAAATTGTGGAATTTGAATTAATTCTTTCATAAATACTTTTTATGGGATCACAGGTGTATTTTGAGTATTTTTAGGTTCAAACCGATATTTGAAGGAAAAAGAATGATATCGATGGAATCCATGACGCGTAGGAACAAACGGTGCAAGAATCAGAGTTGAAACGAGAAAGTTGTGACGCGTCGAAGATACAACGTAAAATTTGGAAATCCTTCAATATGAGCATGCTTCGATGTTTCTGACATAACTTGAGCTGTAGAAATTATAATTCAACGATTCTTATGGCGTTGGAAAGCTTATTCAGAGAGCTACAAATTTTATGTTGATTACTTTACCAAATTCTGGAGATCATGGACTCATTGGATAGAAAGAACAATCACCGCAGTGATGGGTCACGGGCCTGTTTGGGTTATTGCATTCTCCTAGTCCGAATCTGAATAGGTTAAGCATTTAATTATTTCCTAAGTAACCTCCAAACCCTAGCACTATAAATAAGGGTCTTTAAGTTGTTTTCGGGGAGATTAGAGAAGAAAAAAGGGACAGCTACTATTTTGGAGATCAGAATTCTTGCAATTCTCGTTCGCCAATTAGAGAAGTTTTTCTATTTTTCATTCTTGAACTCATGTTGTTGAATGCAATGGTTGTTTTTATTACTGCAATTATGAACTAAATCCCTTTTCTAGGGCTAAAGATGTAGCCCTATTTATGAATATGTGTTGACTTTATTGTTGTTAATTCTTATTGAGCATTAATTCTAAGTTTTATTATTACGTGTAATGCTTTCAATTCTTAAGGATCTGAGGGTTGAATGATATCATGGGTTGGGTTGAGATCGAGAGATGAAACCTGACTTGTCTAAGGTAATAAAACCATAGATTGAGCGAACGCTAGAGATAGGTTACCGCGATTTATGAGGCTCTGGTAAATTCCATAGAACTTAATGATCTCTTAGCTCCTAAATCCAACTTAGAGATATTTTGGGTTGTTGCTTAAGAGTTAATTTGCTAATTGGTCGAGAGAAAGTTAGTGAAATATCAAGGAGTTTGGCCTTTAGAATGAGCTTAATTAGGTTAGCAATAATTGTCAATGCATAGAATTAAATTGGTGTGAAATATGTGCCCTAGGTTTAGTCATATTGATCTGTTTACAAAAGTATTAATACAATTCTGCCTTTGTTTAGTTTTTAGTTTGTTTTCTTTTTCATTGAATTCATTCTTAAAATTCTGTTTCATCAAATAGCAACAAAATAGACTAGTTTGGTACTTGGTAGGTAGTTCTCTTGGGATCCGACACTCGTTTACTCGAGCTTTATTACTTGTGCGATTTCGTACACTTGTGAATAGCCTGCCACACATGGTGTCTATCTCTCTAAGGATATGTGTCCTAAAACACACGATGAGAGAGATATAATGAAGAGGATCCCATATGCGTCAGCAATTGGATCCGTCATGTATGCCATGTTATGTACTCAGATTGATGTCTTATGTGCGTTAAGCACTTGTAGAAGATATCAATCGGATCCAGGTGAGCGACACTGGATAGTTGTCAAGAACATCCTTAAGTACCTAAAGAGGACTAAGTACATGTTCTTGGTTTATGGAGGGGAAGATGAGCTCACTGTAAGAGTTTACAATGGAGGTTGAATATATTGCATTATCTGATGCGGCCAAGGAGGTAGTGTAGATTAAGAAGTTCGTCACCGAACTCGGTGTGGTTTCCATGATTGTTGATTTGTTAGATGTCTATTGTGACAACAATGGAGCAATTGCTCAAGCTAAGCAACCATAATCTCACTAGAAGTCCAGACACATACTCAGACATTTTCATCTCATCAGAGAAATGATTGAGAGGAAAGATGTACAGATCAATAAAGTGCATATTGATGACAATCTCACCGATCCACTGACGAAGCCTCTGTCGCAACAAAAGCATGAAAAACACTTAAGGTCATTCGGTATTAAATACATGAATGATTGGCTATAGTGCAAGTGGGAGATTGTTAGAGTAGGTGCCTTAGAGCCAATCAATTATTGTAAAATTAACTCTGTAATAAATGTTTATTTATCAATAAAAGGCATATTCTTCTATATCGTATATGTAATGATATATGTCCTTAGGATGGTAGAACCGTGATGAAGGTATCAAGTGTTTCAAATCTTGATAGTGAGAACCCTATGATCACATATGGTGGTCATTCTAGAAACGTCCGTAGCCCCAGATTATTCAGACCAAGGACATAGATAATATGGTAAGACTATCATTGTGTTGAACGACCCTGTCGAAAGGCAGTGACTGATCTCACTTGTCAAGGTTGTTTGCCGATAACCCAGTGTAACGCATGGGTGCTTAGTAGAGGCAAATTCTCTGGATAGACCCACCAGAGGATTCCATATGGATGGTAACCCTAGTGTCTATGGAATAAATCCTCTAATGGATGGTGGTGCATGTGATCCTTAGACTTGAGATCACCGGAGCGCCTTGTGCACTAATTGGTTTAGTTTGACAGTAGCCCAACGTAGTTTTATTCAGAGCTATCAATACGGTAGTGATTGGCTACATTGAGAAGTGTATCGAGACTATAGTGGATCGACAAAGGATTCATCACTCCTGGATACGGGAGAAGTTATCTCATCGGGTAATTTAGTAAATGGCCATGTCACTAAATCTGTGGCCACAGTGGGATTGAGTTGATGCTCAATCCAATTTAATATTCATGTCATTAGTCTAGTAACTGAATACAGACATGTCGAGGATATCTGAGGTTGACACTATTTATGTTCCTCAATCTCGATGAGATAACAGTTGATGAAATGATTTGATTGCATGGTAACCATACCATTGACAGGCTGCGGTTTTATTGAATCCGAATCTATTGGGTGGCCATGATGCCTTGTTAGGGGCCAATCTTGGTCTGTGTATAGTGAGACAATTAATTGGTGTTAATCATTATGCTACACACTGCCGATATGATGAGGAGCCTATGGGTCACACACTTAGAAGATAATTTAAGAATCAATTTGTGGGAAGGGTATTTTCGTCTTTTAGGACAAAAGGGTATTTTGGTAATTTCACAATGCAATTAAATTTGCTGAGGTTGTTGCCTGTATTTAATTTTAATATTAAAATTAAATTAGTGAGATTATATTTAAATATATATCTGTATATATTTAAATGAATTATTATTATTAATTAAATATTAATATTAAATATTAATTGATTTTAATTATAATAATAATTAATTAATTAAAATACCATAAAGGGTGTGTTTGGTTGCAAGGGTAAACTAGGGTTGGAGCCCATGGCTATTCCTAAGTGGAATAGGGTTTTAATTGTTGCACTATATAAGTGCAACTTAAAATTAAAACATTAGAGAATTATTTATTCAATTAAAACCCTAGCCACCCTATCTCTCTCTCTCTCAAGAAGAAAACTTTTCTTGTTCTTCTTTCTTGATTCTTGAAGCCCTTAATTGTTCTAGCAAAATAACCAAGGGTTCTGTGGATTATCTTCGTGTGGACTTCCATGAGTGCGATCCTACTTTGGATTGATTGACAAAAAATCACATGAACAATAACCGTGAACAGTGTTCCTGTCCGAAATCAGAGATATTTGAAGGAGTCTCCAAACGTATGTAAGTATTCTAATCCTTGAATGGATTTACTTTATACAATTTTTTTTTTTATAAACATGTAAATGGTATAATCTATACTCGGATCTAGGCAAAGAAAGGTAATTGATTTACCGATTGAATTTTTGTTTTTCGCTGCGTATGGTAAATCAATTACTTACAATGTGAACCTTACTTCATGTCTACACCATTTTCCCACCATTTTACTCCTAATTGGCATGTAGTGTTAGGTCTATTGCTAAACCTTACTTAAGTCCACATCCCAAAATCTCAAACATGTTCATGTACTTGGTCAATTTGAGTATATGATCGCCAATTTTTGTAGCCTCTTCCATCTTGCATTTGAACAGTGACTATGACATCATGTACTTCTCTTTATTTTAGAGAGTATAGGTTATGGTAGGTAAGTCCATATCCTGGTACTGTAGTCGTAGTAATGGTATCATTGAGGCTAACACAATGTACCTTGTCATCTCGACGTTAGCATCATATGTATGCTTCATATAAACATACCCAATCTGTTGGATGAAACTATTAGCAGGCTCTAGTAACAAATCCTGTTAGATGGTGTATAATGAGTTGTTAGACTTAAGTATATTGTTCACACTTCTATACTTATTCCCAGTTCGATGATTGATCGCAGTGATGACGGGTCCATTTTGGAATCTACAAGTGTTGAATAAATAGGATTAAAACATGTTAATTAATTTATCAAGGTCTCTATAAATAATTACTTCCACTTTTTTACTTAAGTCTTGATAGCCCTTACTATTGAACTCAGGATGGCCTGCTGGACTTCCTAGTGGGCCGAGATCCCATTAATCCCATTCCAAACCTTCTCTGTGGCAAACAAGCCAGAATGAGTTGATTAGGTAGGATAACAAACTCAATCTTATATCAGCTAATGGCACCGACCATTAATCCTCAAATATAAATTGAGCCAAAAAATTGGTTACACAATCCAATGGCACCAACCATCGTCCTCAAGTGCAATTCTCAGATCAATAGAGTGGATACTACATGTCACACCGTATGCTTTGGTAAGTATACTTCTCCATTATGCCTCTAGTGTGCTTATCGACCTTCGTTATGGCAAACAAGCAAACCACACTTTTGTCAAGTTAGACCCATCACCATTAAGGACAAACTCCAATGGCCATTTAACCTCCCATTGGTAGAAGTTTACCCTTCGCTATGGCAAATAAGGTTACGACGAATAGTGGTTTGATTAAAATCATTGTGATGGAAGGCGTTTAGGTTTTTTTGTTTGACTTAATATCATTTACCAGGGTTTTATTATTATGTCTCATCATACATTGTTGCTTTGACATGCTTTTCGAAAATGTAAAAACATCCTAGCATGCATTCTACAACAATAGATACGTGCTGGTACATGGCCCATCTAAAATCGATTATCCCAAGCCAAAGGGGAATCAGTTGGTCAACCTAAGGATCCTATTTAATACAAATCTTTGGGATTGGCTTCACTTCTTCTTCTCCATTTTCTTTACATCATTAACATAATTACAAAAGAAAGAAACCTCGATTTACATTCGAGGGGAATTAGATGAGAAAAGAAACTACAAAGAGATTTATAGAAGAAGGCAAGATGTGCTGGTCCTATTAAATAAAATAAAATTTTACAACCATTCATTCCCAAAATTAAAACAATCACATAGGTGTAGGCTCATGTACTGACACCATGTAATCTTAACCATCATGGCATTTTCATATTATCAATCAAAATAAAATAATGATATTTGATTGAAATTTGGTAAGTTACGATTACCCCTTGAATAATGCCAAAATCTCAAATTGGTCACAAAACTTGCAAAATTTGTATTTTAGCCCCTACCCAGTTAAACAAAACTGGACAATCTAGAATAACACTAACTATTTCCATTTGATGGCTTGGATAACCATCCACACATCAAACCCCCAAAACGCTCATCTCTTGCAAAAACGAAAGTGTCCCATTACCCCTCCCTAACTCCACATGAAAGCTTGCAGGATACATCCAAATGAACGGGTTGCTGCTAGAAACAATTGAAAACTTCCCAACAACACAAAACGGGCTTCTCCCATTAGGCTGTACATATAAACGTGTGACCACATTATCCGGGCAACTGTGCAAAACAGTCACAACCATGGTCCACTACCAGTAGGCCAAGACAACATGCAGCCAAAAACATGCCATGACAAATGCGCATGGCCTAGAGCATCGCCGCATGCTTACATGCATGGGGATAGGCCTTTGCTGCGCTCTTGCATGCACGATAATGGGATAGTGCCATGTGCTTGTGCACATGAGGGGAAGCCACGAACAAATGCGCGCGGTGTTGGGACATTCGCGCACATTTGTGTGTGACATCAGGGATAGGGTAGTGCGCAAACACACACATCGGTCCCCACCTTGCCCGCCACAGGCTACATGCAAACATGTGCAACTATTAGGGGGTTGCGTGCGGGCAAACATGCCTAGTCATCAAGGGGCGTAGGCTGTGCGCATGAATGCACAACCTTAGTAGATGGCTGTGCACACCAGTGTGCAGCCAAGGGACATAGGGTTGTGCTAGGTAGTGTATAGCCCTAGGATAGTGGCTATGTGCGGCAAAGAAAATCAATCAATTTCATGAAAAACAATGGATTTCAACAAAAACCCACAACATGACTTTTCAATCAATATCGAAGAAAACACATATACATGTTTCCACTATTTGTAGAGTGACCTCCTCAAGATGCTCAACCACCTCATATGGCACATCTTTCCCTCATTCATCTGTTATATCTTGTGGAATCAGAATTATTAAAGCAGGTGCCATAGAGCCAATCAAATTGTAGCATTTGTCTACTTGTAAAACATGTTGATATTAATAAAAGGCAATTTGAACTATATTATGTAAATCATATTTCGCATATGTTATGATATATGTCCTTAGAATGGTAGAATTGTGATAAGGGAATCAAGCAAGGATAAGTTTTGATTGTGAGATCCATATGAGCACAATAGGTGGTCGTTCTAGAATTGCCCGTAGCCCTAGTATTATCCTGAAGTAAGGCCACAGATAATACGGTAAGGCTATCATAGCATTGAATGGACCTATCGAAAGATAGTAACATATCTTTCATGTTAAATTGTTTGGTGACAACTTGGTGCGACACGTGGGTGCTCGCAGTTGGCAAGTTCACTAAACATGACCAACCAGAGGATTTCATATAGATGGTAATCCCAATGTCTATGGAATACATCTTCTAATGGATGGTGGTGTATATGATTCTCAGACTTGAGATCACTAGAGCACCGTGTGTAAATATCAATGTAGTTTGACACTGGCCTAACGTAATCCTATTTAGGGTTATCAATATGGAAGTGATTGGCTGCATTGAAAAGTACACTATGGCTATGGTGGATCAATATAGGATTCATCACTCTTGGTTACAGTAGTATTATCTCACTGAGTAATTCGATAAATGACAATGACAGCAAAAACTGTGGCCACAGTGGAATTGAGTTGGTGCTCAAGTTCCATTAAGTCTTTAATTTGAATTACAGAACACGAACATGTCAAGGTAGCATATTTGAAGTTGACATTATTTATGTACTTCAAACCTTGATGAGATAACAAATGATGAAAGAATTTGATTACACTAACCATACTGTTGACAGGTGATACGTTGAATCTGAATCTATTGGGTGGCCCTAATGCCTGGCTAGAGGCCAATATGAGTCTGTGTGTAATGAGACAATTGATTGAGTGCCAATTACAGTATTACCCATTGCTGGTATGATGAGGAGCCTATGGGTCACACACTTAAAAGAAAAATGAAATAAAATTTGGAGTAAGGGGCATTTTTGTCATTATGGGTGAAAGGCTATTTTAGTAATTCTTATGGTGCAATTAAATTTGCTGAAGGTTGTCACCTAATAGGTTGTTGCCTATGTCCGATTTTAATACTGGAATTTAATTTGTAAGATTACTTATTTATTTATTCAAATATATATATTGGTGTATATATATATTAAAAGGAATAAATAAATCACTATTTAAATAATATATTGGTGTATATGTATTTTGAATAGTGAATTATTATTGTACCGTTAAAACAATAATAATGAAATACCAAACTGACTTGTCTTGGGCACTACGTAAAGTCTAATTATTTATTTATAAATAATAGATATTAGTGCAGGGGAATTGTAATGTCTCACTAGGCAAGTATTCAGTGAGTATCCTATGGAGAGAATCCAGAGAATTGCTAGCTTAAAAAGGGTGTTTGTCTAAATTTTGTATCCTTATTCCAGTTATAACATACTATTACACAAAGATTATTTCTCACATATATAAATCCACATTAAATTTTTTCACTAAGACAGTGTGTGCAATCCTCTTGCCACCTTGACGTCTTCCAACCACTACAATCTAATACCTGCAAAAATAAGGAAAGCAATGGGGTGAGCTATAAATGCTTAGCAAGTAAACCAAATCTAACTATGTTCTTACTCCGCTATCCTCGTTTTCTCTGTACTACTTCTAAATTTATGCTTGCTTTCTCTCTTTATTCTCAGGCGTACTACTTAGCAGTATTCTTCTTCTTTTTTTTTTCCTTAAATCTTTCTAAATCCTTCTATTGATGTGCTATTCTTTATCATTTTATTTCTCTTCTCTACTAGATTATAACTTTCTATTTCTTTCTCTACTCAACAAATCGCTAAGTTTCCTTACTATTTGTCATGTTTCTAATTTCTGTTCTTTTCTTCTCTATTCTCATGGGTTTCTATTTTCTTTTCTTCTCTATTCTCATGGACTTCAATTTTCTTGGCTTCTCTATTCTCATGGGTTTCTATTTTCTTTTCTTGACCAGTCAGACACGCAATAATAAAATAAACTATTTAATCTATGCATAAATGCATAAGATGCAATGCACATAAAATGCATGATGCATATGCAAATGATCATGTTTGTAATTCTTTTTGAAAATTCTTTTCTAATTCTTTCTGAAATTATTTCTCTTTCTTTCTGAAATTCTTTATGTTTTCTATTTCTTATTCTATTTTTCTTTCTTTCTGAAATTCTTTCTACATTCTGTTCTGGTTTGTTGATCGGACTAGGCTGAGGCATGCATTTGGAACCCTGGCCATGTGAGCGTATTCTGAAATTCTTTCTGGGTACAGTCCTCATCCACATGCACTTCTAGCGGACTATACAATTTTGTTTTCTATTCTGAGGCTGCTCACTGATGGCGGCGTGCATGTGGGAAACTTCTGCATCTCTGTCACCACTAACTAACGCAACGAATGCTCACAAGTTCCCCATCGCAATAGCCCTCTGAAAACATGCTCTGTAAATCTGTAACATAACTAGCTAGACATTTTCAATAATTTTAAAATTTCTGAAATATATGCTATGCTATGTCATGCATTTATATGTTGTCTATGCATGATCCCAAAATATGTGTCTGACTCTGGCATGTATTCTATTAATTCTAAGGCTTTTATTTCTATACTTTTCTGGAAAGCCCAAAGTTCTATTCTAGTAACACGCTTAACTTAAACATTTTCTATTTTATTCTTTATTTCTGAATTATGTGCATCGTGTGTACGTTGCGATTATATAATTCCTACATAATTCTATAATTCTTCAATTCTATCATGCTATGTAAAATGTACACGTACACAAGTACATTAACTCTCACAAATTCTACTCTCTAATTTTTTCTAATGTAACAAACATCGCCTTGTACAACTTTCTAAATACAAATTTTAATGCCATAAATTTTCATTCTCTTAACATGACCATCAACATTGTTATACATGCCCTTCTTTCTTCTTTTCTTTTGGCTACATTCTATACATTAATCTATATTGCCATATTAATCATTGTAAATCCAATCTAACATATGGCACAACATATATACTTTGGCTAAATTCTAATTTCTTTCTAACATTCTTAAATAAACTTTTGGCCAATACAACATATTCTCAAGATCTTCTAGCACAATTCTATAGCTTGTAATATATAATAAGGCATGAAAACTATACTCATGCCAATCAATTTCTAAAATGGTCATGTATTTAATACATAAACTAAACTTCTATTTCTTTGATGTTTCTTTGATATTAATACTTGGGAAAGCTTTTCTATTCTTTATACAATAAAACCACTTATTACACATTGTTTATAACTAATCTCAATTTGGGCCATAATTGCTATCTAATTATATTAATTTTTCTTTGCAGGCCTAAATGATGATTTTGAGCATAAATGACAGTTTTGCGTGTAAATTGTGTAACTTGAGCTTGGAAACTCAGAATGACCTGAATTTAGAAGCTTTGAAAAGCTAAGAAGCAGAGTTAAAACTTTCATGTTTTGGGTTTTCCTAGTTCAGACTGGACGAGGGTGAAAACTTGGCTTGAAGTTGTGAACATTTCGTTGGGAACTGAAGAAAAACGTCTTTGGATGTAATTCAATAGTTTGGCAATAAGTTATGATTTAGACCTCGGTTCTGGCTGATTCTTGAACGATTAGAAAGATAATTGAAAGGGTTACAATTCATATGTTTACCATGTTTCCAGATTCAGGATATAGCATGCTCAAATTTGGCTCGAAAGATCCTTGCCAGGGCAAGGAAAAATATTCGCCGCGGCGAAACTGCATCAGATGTGAAAAATAAAACGACGCGTTTTAGCTTGCTAGGGCTTGGTCCTTAAGTGAAAGAGGTATAAATTAGCATGAAAAGGAAGGGAAAATGGTCTTGGTTCGTCATTTGGAAGGCAACTCTTGGAAGGAGAAGATTATTGAAGATTTGGGCTTCAAATTAGAGAAGATTTCTCCATCTTTTGCTTGTTTTTCAATGATGAATCTTGATTCAGTTTGTTTTTTTTTTTTTTGTTTTTGAGTATAAACTGAGTTGTTTAGCTAGGGTTTGATGTAACCTTGATACAATGATTCAAATTTATACGAATTGATTTACTTTGAGTTTTAATTTCATGATTGAGTGTTATCCCTTTGCTTAATGACATTTGGATGCTTGATCACCGTTCAAATATATTGTTCACAATGAGACTGAGAAGTGATTTGTGATTGTGCCCCTTGGGATAAATGCCATAGATTGAGCGAAAGCTAGAGATAGATAAACACGATCTATGAAATCTAGATAGAATTTCGTAAAGCTTAAAAGACTTTGAACTATTAATCTTCATTTTGTTGGGTGCGGAAGCTTAATAGGGATAAGTAGGGTAATATAGCTTGAGAAGGTAATATAGCTCGATTTTTTAGCATTGTTTAATTAGTTAAGTTGTTGGGTTTTGCTTTAATTTCACTATCATTCATTTATATTTTGTTAATTTGTATTAAGTTTGTTAATTTTCCATCAATCCAATTTATTGTTGCTTCAATTACGACTTAAACTAGAGAAATCGATACTTAGTAACACTATCCTCGTGGGAACGATACTCTACTTATCACTTTATTACTTTTTACGACTAGTGCACTTGCTACACATTGCATGTTTATGAAAAATATGCATCAAGTTTTTGGCGCCGTTGCTAGGGATAGTTGTTTATTAATATTGATAATATCTAGTGTAGTGCCAAATTGAAGCTTTTATTTCATTTTTGTAGTTAATCGTAAATATTGTATAGTCTTAAGCTTGAGTTCTTTTGTTTGTAGTTTTTATTTTTATTTTTATTTCGTAGTTAAGGTTAATTAACTGTTTCTTGTAGTGCATGTGGAGATCATGCCAGAAGTACATAGAACGTTGATGGATTATGCCATACCAACGGTGCAAGAATGCAATTTTGGTATTACAAGGTCACCTGTTGCAATGAAATTTGAGATTAAGCCGACAATAATTCAGATTATCCAACAGTCAACCCAATTTGGTGGAAATTCATTTGAGGATCCAATTTTGCATATCCCTAGCTTTCTAGAGATATGTGGCACATTCACGGTTAATGGAATGACTGATGATGCAATTAGGTTGAGATTGTTCTCATTTTCACTAAGAGATAAGGCAAAAGGTTGGCTCATGTCACACCCAGTCGGGACAATCACCACATGGGACGGATTAGCTTAAAAGTTTCTTGCAAAATACTTCCCACTAGAGAAGACAGCAAAAATGAGAAATGACATTATCTCTTTCGTGCAAGGCAACGATGAATCACTTTATGAAGCTTGGGAGAGGTACATAGAGTTGTTAAGGAAATGTCCACATCATGGTCTACCATTTTGGATACAAGTCCAAACATTTTACAATGGGTTGCTACCAAATATTCAAACTATGGTAGATGTGGCAGCAGTCGGAGCCTTAAATAACAAGACCTCAGAAGATGCTTATGAGTTGCTTAAGGTGATAGCCAACAATAACTACCAAAGACCTAATAAGAGAGCAATGTTGAAGAGAACAATGGGTCTACATGAAGTCGATGCATTCACCACATTATCTGCACAAATTGCATCACTTCAAAGCCAATTGGGAGGTATGAATGTAAATTCTATTCACTCACGTTTTATAACTTGTGAATTTTGTGCAGGCAACCATAGGAGCGTGGAATGCCAAGATGGAAACCAGTTAGTCTTCTCAACAACCGAGCAAGTGAATCACATGGTTAGTTCACAAAGGCTGCCAAGGGACTCATTCTCCAACACCTACAATCCTGGTTGGGGGAATCACCCAAATTTGTCTTGGAGCAATCAATTAAATCAAAGGACAGTGCCAAACCATCAGCCAGTGGTGAATCTTCAACCAGTAGAGCAGAGAGTGTCAAAATTAGAAGATATATCTGAAAAGTTCATGCAAGAAACCACAAGTTTTATGAATGAGACACGCTCAAACTTCAGAAATCAAGGAGTGTCCATTCGAAATTTGGAGGTTCAAGTGAGGCAATTGGTTGAACAATTGACGGAGAGATCTCAAGGTTCTTTGCCAAGCACAACGGTCACAAATCCTAAAGAACAATTAAATGTCATAACATTGAGGAGAGGTATAGTGTTGGAGCAACCTCACAAGGAAGAAAAGTTGGAAGAACATGAAGACAAGACTAATGAAGAAGAAACTCTCAAAGCAAAAAGGTGTGCAAGATACTTAGGGGAATTTCAACCAAGCAACTCACCTCTCAAGGAACAATTTGAGGAATTTGATGTAAATGCGCACAAGTCAAAATTGGTGTTGGAAGAGACTCCAAACATTGGACTCAACCAATCACCATCTCATCTCAAGTACGTATATACGAAATTGAAGTTCCGAAAAGATTCTTATGAGAATGCCCGAAATTCCAAAGGAAAGACCAAGAGGTGGCAATGGGAAGTGAAGCACCCAACAAGGATCTGAATTGATGAAAGACCATGGGAAAGTCAAGCTTTCCCTTACTAATCTGTAATGTGTTTTAACAAATTGGTGCACCATGAGTTTTCTTGTTTTGACAGATTCTTATGACGATGAAGATAATGAATGGATGTTGGGCATTGACATAGAGGACACACTTCGCGGATTAATTAGGGGAGTATTTCTTAACCCTTCTCTTTTCTCTATTCCTTGTTCTTTATTGTGTGACATTGAGGACAATGTCATTTTAAGTTTGGGGGTAGGAAAATTTTGAAAATTTTTGTATTTAGTTTGTTTGTGTGTTTTAGCTTGAAATTGCGTTTCTTTTTGTTTTAAGTTCTTTGATTGTTATTTGTTTAGTGTGTTTTGTGTGTGTTGTGTTGTTGTTGCCTAGATGAATTGCATAAGTCTATGATGAGACTAGGATTGTTGGGATACTATTTATGGAAAATGCTAAGCATTGCTTCAAGTTTATGTTGGTTGATTAATTTTTTTTTTTTTTTTTTTTTCTAGAGGTTTGTTGGGTGGTTCAACCACCATTTTCATTCTTTCGGCATGCTTGGAAACATTTTATGTGGTTAGGTGAAGTCTTGATAATGTTGGTGGACTCTAGAACCTAGTTAAGAAGTGCTTGAGGTGAAATTCTAGGATTAGACATTGTTGAGGAAATGATTTAGGCATTTTTCGGAACGTTTGAGCCTTTCCAGCCGACCCATGAATGAATTTTTCCCTAGTCACCCATTTGAGCCTTATGAGATTATCATTGCCTTATGTTCCTTGCAGACCCAAAATTGTCCAATCCCTATACCCTAAACACTTTATCATACCCTTTAGGAGAATTATGGACGTAGTGTATGACACAAAAGAGCTTTGAGAGGTGTGTGAATAAGTGATGGACCAAAATTTTAAGTTTGGGGGTTGCAAAAAGAGCAGGAAGAAGGGGCAACAGACCTCCATGGTGTTGTAAATATTTGTTGTCGCCCAAAAAAAAAAAAAAAAAAAAGAAGAAGAAGAAGAAAAAATTTCTTTAGTTCAATTCAAAATAAAAAATAAGAAATGTATAAGTCGAGTGTTGTAAAATGGTTGACACTTTGATTGGTGGTTGAGAAAGAAAGCGAAGATTGATGTAGCTCTTAATGTTTGTAGGAGGAAAACCGAGTTCTCCTACTTTGTTTATCCTATCCTTTTCCTTTCAAGCCACTCACCCGAGCCTAACGTTACAAGCTTGTAAAGACCTTTTGATCCTTAGCGATATCTAGTCTACATTAGTGGAGAGTAGTTCCATACTTAGGCTTATGGAGTCTGCCACCATTTGATAAATTTTACATTTCTGCATAAAATAATCCGGAAAGTTAGAAGGTGGACTGAAGTGGGGATTACCTACTCAGGAGACCGATTGAGAAAGATAATCAATTCAATTTATGACTTCTTGGAGTGTTGAGCATTTTTTTGTAATAATGTACCAACAATTTTTGAGACTTGCATTGTGATTCAATCTAGGTTTTTATATTTCTTTTTGTTTTGATTTTTATTCATTTTTGCTCGAGGACGAGCAAATCTTAAGTTTGGGGGTATTTGATAATCCTATTTTTCCCTATGATTTTGCATTAAATTTCAATAGGATTTATAATACTTTTCATACAATTTGGGTCATAATTGCTACCTAATATTAATTTTTCTTTGCAGGCCTAAACGATGATTTTGAGCATAAATTACGTAACTTGAGCTTGGAAACTCAGAATGACCTGAATTTAGAAGCTTTGAAAAGCTAAGAAGCAGAGTTAAAACTTTCATGTTTTGGGTTTTTCCTAATTCAGACTGGACGAGGGTGAAAACTTGGCTTGAAGTTGTGAACATTTTGTTGGGAACTGAAGAAAAACGTGTTTGGATGTGCTTCAGTAGTTTGGCGATAACTTTCGATTCAGACCTCGGATCTGGCTGATTCTTGAACGAGTAGAAAGATAATTGAAAGGGCTACAATTAATATGTTTACCATGGTTTCAGATTCAGGATATAGCATGCTAAAATTTAGCCCGAAATATCCTTGCTGCGGCAAGGAAAAATATTTACCGCGGCGAAACTGCGTCAAATGTGAAAAATAAAACGACGCGTTTTGGCTTGCTAGGGCTTGGTCCTTAAGTAAAAGAGGTATAAATTAGCACGAAAAGGAAGGGAAAATGGTCTTGGTTCATCATTTGGAAGGCAGCTCTTGTAAGGAGAAGATTATTGAAAATTTGGGCTTCAAATTAGAGAAGATTTCTCCATCTTTTGCTTGTTTTTCAATGATGAATCTTGATTCAGTTTGTTTTTGTTATTTTATTTTGTTTTTGAGTATGAACTGAGTTGTTTAGCTAGGGTTTGATGTAACCTTACAATGATTCAAATTTATACGAATTGATTTACTTTGAATTTTAATTTCATGATTGAGTGTTATCTTTTTGGTTAATGACTTTTGGATACTTGATCACCGTTCAAATGTATGTTGTTCACAATGAGACTGAAAAGTTATTTGTGATTATGCCTCTTGAGATCAATACCATAGATTGAGCGAAAGTTAGAGATAGATAAACGCGATCTATGAAATCTAGGTAGAATTCCATAAAGCTTAAAAGACTTTGAACTATTAATCTTCATTTTGTTGGGTGCGGAAGCTTAATAGGGATAAGTAGGGAAATATAGCTTGAGAAGGTATGTTTTACAACTTAGGGAATATGTTTTACAACTTAGGGAATTCGATTTTCAATCAAGGAATTAGAACTTGGGTAATAGATTCTATGATTTGGGTTAACATATCTAGGTGAAATCAACCCTAGCATTTTTTAGCATTGTTTAATTAGTTAAGTTGTTGGGTTTTGCTTTAATTTCATTGTCATTCATTTATATTTTGTTAATTTTTATTTAGTTTGTTAATTTTCCATCAATCCAATTTATTGTTGCTTCAATTAGGACTTAAACTAGAGAAATCGGTACTTAGTAACACTATCCTCGTGGGAACGATGCTCTATTTATCACTTTATTACTTTTTACGACTAGTGCACTTGCTACACATTGCATGTTTATGAAAAATACGCATCAACATGCACATGGAAATACTTGGTTGGCCACACCTCCACATCTCTCCAAATCCACCAAAATTGGAGCAAAAACTCACCAAACTTAACCTCAATTCTGGCCGGATTCAACACTTCCCAATTCCAACTTCAACTCATCAAAATTTCATCCAAAGTTCAACCAAAACATCACATCTACATAACTACTCATCTTGGCTGAACTTCTACACATTATTCTCCATCAAAGAAGCATCTAAACAGCCAATACTTCTTATCATACATCATACACAATTACTCAAGAATCAACTTATACATATACTACTCAAATTAAAGCTTAGATTGGGTTTACTGACCTTTTTCTTGCAAGAATCCTTTTCTTTGCTTCCTTTGCTCACTTTCTCCATTGATTCATGCTAAAACACATAAATTCATGAGAACTCATACTTATAAAACACAAATCACAAACTTTTGTGCTAGAATCTTACCTTTGGATGCTTTAGGATTAAAAATCTACAAAAATTTAAGCTAAACCCTATGATTTCTCTTTAAAATTTGATGAAGAATCTTGAGAGAAAATGAATGAGAGGTGGCGTGGTCAAGGGTGAGAATGGCTAGGGTTTGTCAATTGAAGCCTTATAACTAATAATATATATTCCCATTTTGCCCTTGTACTTTTATGATAATTCCAATTATGCCATACGTGCATTTATCGATATACCCTCACTTTCAATGGATTCAACACATGTTCTTGGTCATTTTCACTTCCCACTTTTTCATCTAGTTGTGAGTGAAAAGACCATTTTACCCTAATTCTTTAATTTCTTTCTATTACTTTACAAACACGTATTTATCTCGGCATCACATCACGTGTATTTTCCATAATCTTTCTACCACTCTATTCTCATGGCTAGCACACTTAATACATTATATTTATCATACTCACTTTTCACTTGAACACATAATTCTGTGTGAAATTACCATTTTGCCCCTATTAAAACTTTTATGGAATTCCTCTATAAAACTAGTTAAATATAGTCACTATGACTATAAAATAATCCCTACCATGTTTCTGAATGTGGGTGTTACCGGCATTCTTGTAATTAGCAAGGGTAACTAGGGTTAGGTCTTGCCTATAAAAAGACACTTAACTCTAGGTTTTCTCATAACCTCATTCTTGCCTCATTTAGACAAAATGTTGTAGAGAGAATTTTCTTAGTAAAATTCTTCTCCCCTTTTTCTACTTTGATCCTATATAGTCAAACAAGTAAATTGATTGTGTGGGTCTTGTTGTCTTTGTGTGGATCGTGTGTTCACTTCTCCTTTGAAGTGGGAGCGTTATTCCATTCAATCAAACGTGGTAGAGCCTCCAATCAAAGGTTTGATTAAACCGTTGTTTTAATCTTTTTATATATACATGGGTTATTATCACCAATCTATGATTTAGGTTTATATGGGATTTGAATGAAAAGTTTTTGTTGTTATTTCCGATATTCATTCAATTAAATCCCTGGAGATTGTTGATGGCAAATTTTGTACCAAATTGGAAGAGTACTACTGTCTTTCCCTTGCACCACGTTGACCTTCTACATTCTACCCTCGGATTTATGTCTTTGGAGTAATCCTTGACTGTAGCTTCAGTCCCTGCCTCTATGGAGAACAACAGAGTTCCAAGCGATTGTAGGGTTAGAAAAGGAATGGAAGGCTTATTTAGGCTGCGGTTAGGTTTCACTTGGAATGCTCTAATATAGGGATTTTTCATATGAATTGTGATGTATCATTCCATGCCACCTTCCTTACCATAGTAGGACTTTGAACAGGAAAAGGATGGTGAGAGTTTTGTTAGTAACTGACCGGATTTGCACAACGGAAAAACGTAATATTTAAAATGAATCGATCAATTACACGAACCAAGATCCTAGTACATATTATAACGTTTTCATGCATAAACTGAAATGTAAAATAAAACTGTATAAAAACAAATTATAAATCCATACAAGGATTCAGAATGCTCACACACGTTTAGAGGCTTCTCCAAATATCTCTGATTACGCTCACGAACATTGTTCACAACACTATTCACCAGCTACTATTCACTGACACTGTTCACCGAACACTGTTCATTGACACTGTTCACGTGATTCTTCGCTAATTGATCCAAAGTAGGATCGCACTCACGGTAATCCACACGAAGACAATCCGCAGAACCCTTGATTATTTTGCTAGAACAATCAAGGGCTTCAAGAATCAAGAAAGAAGAACAAGAAAAATATTCTTCTTCACTCAAGAGTGTAACATGAGAGAGAGAGAGAGAGAGAGAGAGAGAGAGAGATAGGGCTTCAAGAATCAAGAAAGAAGAACAAGAAAAATATTCTTCTTCACTCAAGAGTGTAACATGAGAGAGAGAGAGAGAGAGGGTGGCTAGGGTTTTTGATTATTGAATAATCCTTCTTTGTTTTAATTTTAAGTTGCACTTATATAGTGCAGCAATTAAAACTCTATTCCACTTAGGAATAGGCATGGGCTCCAACCCTAATTCACCCTTGCAACCAAACACACCCTTTATGGTATTTTAATTAATTAATTATTATTATAATTAAAATTAATTAATAAATAATAATATATTAACATTTAATTAATAACAATAATTCATTTAAATATATACATAGACATATTTAAATATAATCTCACTAATTTAATTTTAATATTAAAATTAAGTACAGACAACAACCTTAGCAAATTTAATTGCACTGTGAGATTACCAAAAACCCTTTCGTCCTGAAAGACGAAAATACCCTTCTCACAAATTGATTCTTAAATTATCTTCTAAGTGTGTGACCCGTAGACTCCTCATCATATCGGCAGTGTGTAGTATCACGATTAACACCAATTAATCGTCTCACTACATACAGACCAAGATTGGCCCCTAGCAAGGCATCATGGCCACATGATAGATTCGGATTCAGCGAAACCGCAGCTTGTCAACGGTATGGGTATCATGCAATCCAGCGAAACCGCAGCTTGTCAACGGTATGGGTATCGTGCAATCCAATCCTTTCATCATCTGTTATATCTTCGAGACCGAGGTACAGAAATAATGTCAACCTCAAATATCCTTGACATGTTTGTATTCAGTTAATAGACCAATGACCGAAATAATAAATTGGATTGAGCAACAACTCAATCCCATTGTAGCCATAGATTTAGTGTCATTGCCATTTACTGAATTACCCAATGAGATAACTTCTCCCGTACCTAGGAGTGATGAATCTTTTATTGATCCACCATAGTCTCAATGCACTTCTCAATGTAGCCAATCACTATCGTATTGATAGCTCTTAATAGAACTACGTTGGGCTAGTGTCAAACTACACCAATTGGTGCACAAGGCGCTCCGGTGATCTCAAGTCTAAGGATCACATGCACCACCATTCGTTAGAGGATTTATTCTGTACAACTATTAATTCTTTGAGAAATATATGATAAAATCCACTAAATAACTTTTATAAACATATATGCATAATGTAAAATCTGAAAATTCTAATTCTAATTCTTATAAATATATACACAAAATACTGATATACTTTAGTAAGCACAAGGTAATCTTGAACAGTGCCACCAAACTCCTCCGCTTCTTGATGTCCCACCCGGTCGTAAACCATCTAGTGCCTACAAAACAGTAAAATAACGGAGTGAGCACAAATTGCTCAGTAAGTAAACCAAACTGCACTATTGTGTTTCCTTCGTTGCTCATGTTCTGATTTTCCTTTTCTCACTTTATTCTTTGATAATATTCTTAATTCTTTCTGATATTCTGCATTCTTTTCTAATACTCTGATTTGCTGCTTACCAACGTGCAAAGACAATGAATAAAACTATACATCGTTGAGCACATAAGAAATACTGAATCATGTAAGTAGCATAATACATATGCATAATAATAAACTTTCCTAAGCAAAGAACTTTCTTTTCTTTTCAATTTCTCTTTCTCTTATGTTGTATCTCTTTCTTTTCTTTATTCTTTCTGGTTTGCTGATCGGACTAGGTCGATGCATGGATTTGGAACCCTGGCCATGTGAGTGGGTATAGTCCTCATCTACGTGTACTACTCACGGACTGTACAAGTACTATATCTCTCTGTTGTGGCCACTCACTCGTGGCGGTGTGCATGTAGGTATGCTCTACTAGGTACAGTCCTCATCCACATACACTACTCACAGATTATACAAATACTATATCTCTTTGCTGATGCTGCTCGCTCATGGCGGCGTGTATGTGGGCCTTTCTGTCACTCACGGGTTCCCTATCGCAAAAACCTTATATCATAGCATGCTGTAGAACAAGAGTAGAAAGAGATACTATACATGTTTCAACATGAATTTCCAAGCTGTGGAAATTCTACACTTGCATTCTTTAGTAAATGAGAAAATATACACATTTGTATGTTAGCTTAAAAGAAAATTACTAGTAATTTTCTTTTCTTTCCTTCTCATTCTTTGCTAACATATTCTTGCATAGTCTCATTTACTAAATCAAGGCTATACATACATACATACATACATACATATATATATATATATATATATATATATATATATATATATATATATATATATATATATATATATATATATATATATATATATATATATATATATCATGTATACAAAATGTGCATGATCAAGCCCATTCTTTAATATGCTTTTCAAATTCACATATACAAACTTGCAAATTCATTATGGCATAATGGTATGTCATGACATATTCTACCATTCTCTACTATCACAATTACCATATCAAAATAACACTTTAACTTGAAATTCCTTTCTAACACTTTCATGTGCTATTCAAAAAGTAGGAAAGGTTCAAGTAACTAGAACCAAACACTAAGGGCCATTTCTCTCATGGAACTAACATGACCAAGTGATTTTCTAAATTTTGGCAAAACAATATGCACCCTTGAATACTAACATTTACACTTCGTTAAGCCCAAAAATAATCTTCCGACTTCAATTCTTGCCTTTCTCTAACCCTTTCTTCATTAGGGTTTAGCCAACTCATGCATGCATTTTCTCTATGGATTTTCATCAAACACTTCATATGCACATGCAACTACCATGTTGGCTACACTTCCACAACTATCTAATTCCACCAAATTGTAAGCCAAAAACTCACTAACTTTAGTATCAAACCTGGCCGAATTCATCACTTCTATACACTCCAAAAATTTCAACACAAATTCTTCCACAACTTCACCAAATCATCACAACAT
The DNA here is from genome assembly GCA_026225825.1 of Pistacia integerrima. Lineage (NCBI taxonomy): Eukaryota > Viridiplantae > Streptophyta > Magnoliopsida > Sapindales > Anacardiaceae > Pistacia > Pistacia integerrima. Next base: position 12,625,280 of record CM047744.1, read on the forward strand.
AACCGTATTCTACTTCTCATGGCTAGAATTTATACATTATTAAACATAAAAAACAGCCAATAATTCTCTCATACCATCACATACAAACATGCAAAAATTCATTCAACACAAGTCTTGCTCAAATCAAGGTTCAAATTAGGTTTACTTACCTTGAATATGTGAGATCACTTCCCTTTTCCTCAAAATCTCTTCCCCTTGGACCTAGATCATATAAAAACCATAAGAATTTAAACCTTTAAAGTTTAATCACACTCCTTTTGCTAGAATCTTACCTTAGGATGCTTTAGGATTGAAAATCTCCAAAAATCCAAACCAAATCCTATGATTTTCCTTTGAAATTTAGTGAAGAAAATTGAGAGAAAATGGGGTGAAGGTGGCGTGAACAAGGGCTCCATATATGGCTAGGGTTTCTTCAATGAAACCTTTTATCTAATAATATATGCATGTATTCCCATTTTGCCCTTGCACTTTCTATGAAATTCCATTTATGTCCTTTAGTCAATTACTAAAATACCCTCATTTTTATTATCTTCTTCACATTTGCTTCCTTTCACTTCCCACTTTTTCATCTAAGTATGAGTGAAAAGACCATTTTACCTCTAATGAACTTTTAAGGAATTTTCTTCACATTTGTCTAAGGTAACTTTAAAGAAATCCAACTGAGGGTATTAGGGCATAAGTAAAATTACGTACATTGATGGGGGTGTTACATATTCCATAGAAATTAGGGTTATCATCCATATGGAATCCTTTAGTGGGTCTGTCCAATGAACTTGCCTCTAGCAAGAACCCATGCGTTGCACCAAGTTGTCGACAAACAGCCTTGACAAGTGAGTTCCGTCACTACCTTTCGACAAGGTCGTTCAACACTATGATAGCCTTACCATATTATCTGTGTCCTTGGTCAGAATAATATTGGGGCCACAGACGTTTCTAGAATGGCCACCATATATGATCATAGGGTTCTCACTATCAAGATTTGAAACACTTGATACCCTCGTCACGGTTCTACCATTCTAAGGACATATATATTACAATAAACTATGATTTACACAATATAGAAGAATATGTCTTTTATTGACAAATAAACATTTAGAAAAATGCTACGGACATCGACGTTTTGCACCGAATTTTTACACCGAATGACGTATCCACTGAATCAGATGAGCCACGTATCACGTTAACAAATATTCCGCCACTGAAATACCGTCCATCAAATATGGACAACTGTCCCATTGTTATTGGATGCCCGTTCATTTTAAATGGACTCCCGTCCATATTATATGGACGACCATCCACCTATAATAGACGCCCGTCCATAATTTAAACAAAAAAAATTTGAAAACAAAAATCATGGACGCCCGTCCATATATTATGGACGGGCGTCCTTACTAAACGGACGAGCGTCCATATTATATGGATGCCCGTCCATTGTTTAAATTTAAAAAAATAAAAGTAATGGATAGGTGTCCTCTTAGATGGACGCCCGTCCATTTCCCTATTTAATAGCACCTGTTTCTTTACTTTATTTTCATGGCACCTAGTTCTTCACTTTTTTTTCCATGGCGTAATATTATTTCGATGCAATAATCACGCTACAACCACCACCACCATCGGAGAACCAGATCCACGAACAGAGGTGATGAAAGTAAATAGAAATTGGAGTTTAGAAGAAGAAAATAGAAGGAAACAGTTGAGATGGTAATGAAAGAAAGAGATGGTTTTAATCTCCCAGCTCAGATGGGGAAACTAATCGAATGCCAGTGCAGTGAATTCAATTTTTAGCCATCTCAGATGCTTGATAGGGTCTCTAGAACTAATACTAACTTTGTCCATCCTACGACTCCAAATTATTTGAACTCAAAAGATTCCAAGTTAGCAGATAATTCAAATACAATAAATCATGGTAGAGCTTTGCCAAATTCAGAATGTGATGCATCGTGAGATCGACACCGTGGCATCATCGCCCGACTTGGTAGGGGGTTATTACCACGTTCGCGGATTACGGTTTGTCACCAAAACAAAAGTCGATTCAGGTCCCACCCGACCTAAATGTCGGGGTTTCATTCTCTAGGATCTCCTAGTTCTAGCAGAGTAGATTCAACTCAACCAGATTTAGCATTGCAGCTATGATAATAATTGAGTTAATTTTTTCCTCCTCTATTTGATTAAGTTAACCATAGAATGGTGTTGTTGATGGGGTGCTAATTAGAGCCACACCCAATTGTATTGTAAAAGAAAAGAGTAGACTATTCTTTTACATATTGTCAGACCTAGTAGCCTCGATTAGTTTCCCCATCGGAGCTGGGAGCTGGCTTTGTTTCTTGAAATGAGAAGATGCAAGAAGGAGAAAAGTAATCTTCTTCTTCTTCACAACTCTGACGACATCAATAGTAACATCAAACCTTTGTTCAGTCTTCACAACTAATGGATAAGCTTCATATCCCACAAGCCACATCAACATTTCAGAGTTGGCTAGTCAACATTTCCCTATCTAATGGACGGGCGTCCATCTAAGAGGGACGCCCATCCACTACTTTTGTTTTTTTAAAAAAAAAACAATTTAAATTTTTTGGATGAGCGTCCATCTTATATGGATGTCTGTCCATAGTAAATAGACACCCGTCCATATAAGATGGACGAGCGTCCATTATTTTTCTTTTAAAATTTTTTGGACTGGCGTCCATCTAAATGGACACCCATCCATATAATTTGAACGGGCGTCAATTAAATATGGGCAGGGATCCATAAATGTTGGATGACTATTCATTCACAAAAAGACTCCAACATGGTCACGTCTAACTGGTTGCCATATCCTTCAGTACAAAAATTTGGTGTAAACTTTCGGTGTCCGTAGTATTACTTAAACATTTATTACAGAGTCAATTTTACAATAATAGATTGGCTCTAGGGAACCTACTCCAACAATCTCCCACTTGCAATATAGCCAATCATTCATGTATTTAACATCGAATGACCCAAGTGCTCATCATGCTTCTGCTCCAATAGAAATTCAACAGTGGGTTAGTAGGTATTTTGCAAATCTACACATTCTCTTTCTGATTGACTTCTCAGATTAGATTGAATCGAATAAGTAAGTGTTTGGATTAATGGTGAGACCGTGATTCCTCAGCCATAACAATGGCTCCATTGTTATCGCAGTAGAACTTTACTAGATCAACAATACTTGAAACCACATCAAGTTTAGTAATGAACTTCTTGATCCAAACCGCCTATACGGCTACATTAAACAATCCGTTATACTTAGTATCAATCGTAGAATCCGCTACAGTAGTTAACTTCGAGCTCTTATAACTCACTGCAGCTCTATTGAGACAGAATATAAACCCAGATTATAAGTGAAAATCATCTTTATCTGTTTGGAGATTAGCATCACTGTATCTTCTTACAGTGAGCTCATCCTCACTCCATAATCCAAGATCATATCCTTAGCCCCTTTTTAGGTATTTAAGGATGTTCATTGACACTTATCCAGTGTCACTCACTTGGATCTGATTGATATCTTCTACAAGTGTTGAATGCACATAAGACATCAATTTGAGTACATAACACATTGCTCACTAAATCTTATTGATATCTTCTGCAAGTGCTTAATGCACATAAGTTAACAGTCCGAGCATGCAATCACAGCATTGCTCTCTTGGATCTGATTGATATCCCCTACAAGTGTTTGATGCACATGAGACATCAATCTGAGCATACAAGATAGATCCACTTGTTGAAGCATGTGGGATCCTCTTCATTCTATCTCCCTCAATGTGTGGTTTAGGACACATATCCTCAAAGATAGACACTATGTGCCAGCGGAAGAGATCCCTTTTTGGATTCTTCCACACTGAATCTTTTCAGTACCTTGTCTATGTACTCTGACTTGGGCTAAGTAAACTTCTTGATCTATTACGATAGATCTTTATTCCAAGAATGTAAGCTGCTTCTCCTAAGTCCTTTTTGGAGAATCACTTGGATAACCAAGTGTTTACTGATTGCAAGTTTGGTATATCATTCCCGATCAGAAGTATGTCATCGACATACAACACTAGCAATGCCACTACGCTTACACTCACCCTTTTGTAAACACAGGTCTCATATTCATTCTTGATGAAACCAAAGTATTTTATGGCTTCATCGAAACGAATGTTCCAGCTCCTTGAAGCTTGCTTGAGTCCATAAATGGATCTCTGCAACTTGCATACCTTCTCAACTTGCCCATCAAGAATGAAACCATCAGGTTGTGTCATATACACATCCTCTTCAAGGTTTTCGTTTAGGAAAGCCGTTTTGACATCCATTTGCCAAATCTCATAATCATGATATGCAACAATCGCAAGCATAATCCGGATGGATTAAATCATGGTAACTGGCGAAAAGGTTTCCTTATAGTCAATACCATGAATTTGCTTGAAACCTTTGGCAACCAATCGTGCTTTATAAGTGTGCACCTTGCCATCCATGTCGGTCTTCTTCTTAAAGACCCATTTACACCTTATGGGTTTTACCCCTTCAAGTGGTTCCACCAAAGACCATACTTCATTTTGGTATATGGAGTCCATCTCAAATTTCATGGCTTCAAGCTATTTAACGGAATCTGGATCCGATATAGCGTCTTCGTAGGTTTTGGGTTCATTGTCTTGGTATCACCATGTTGAGTCACGAGATAACCGTATCTCTTAGGCTCATGGTGTACTCTCCCAGATCTACGTAGCTCCTGTGCTACTAGAGGTGGTTCACTTTGATCCACAAGTTGTAGAGTAACCTCTTTCTGATGTTCAACCACTACTTATGGCACATCTTTCCGTCCTTCATCTAGTATATCTTATAGCTCTAGAACTTCATTGAGTTCTACTTTTCTCCCACTAGTACTTCTTAGAAAAAATTCCTTTTCTAGGAAGACTCTAGTATGAGCAACAAAAATTTTGTGCTCTTCTGGATGGTAGAAATAGTATCCTTTGGTCTCTTTAAGATACCCCACAAATATACATTTGTAGGATTTTGAGCCCAACTTGTTCGAAGTCAATTTCTTGACATAAGCTTCGCAACCCCAAATCCTTAGATAAGACAAATTAGACTTTCGCCCATTCCATAGTTCAAATGGAGTCTTGTTTACAGACTTTGACGACACACAGTTCAAAATGTGAGTTGCAGTCTCTAGGGCATAACCCCAAAATGATGCAGGTAAATCACTAAAACTCATCATAGACCTAACCATGTCAAGTAAGGTCTTATTCCTCCTTTCAGACACTCCATTGTGTTGGGGTGTATACGTAGGGGTGAGTTGTGATACTATCCCACATTCCTTTAGGTATTCAAAAAACCCTGAGCTTAAGAATTCACTTCCTCGATCCGACCGAAAAGCTTTAATACTTTTGCCCAACATATTATGTACTCCATTCTTGAATTCTTTGAACTTATCAAAGACTTCAGATTTATGTCTCATGAGATAGACATAACCATATCTACTGAAATCATCAGTAAATGTGATGAAGTAAGGATATCCACCTTTGGCTTCAACTATCAGTGGACCACATATATCACTATGGATGATGGCTAACAGTTCAGTAGCCCTTTCACTTTGTCCTGTGAAAGGTGACTTGGTCATCTTGCCTAAAAGGCATGACTTGCATACCTCACATGACTGGAAGTCAAAAGGGTCCAAAACTCCATCCCTTTGAAGTTTTGCAATGCGGGTCTGATTAACATGACCCAATCTACAATGTCAGAGGTATGTGTGGTTTTGTTCACTATGTTTAGCTTTCTTAGTTTCAACGTTAAGAATATCCTTATTGTTCAAATCAAGAACATATAAGCTGTTATATAACCTTGCAATTCCAAATAGAATACCATTCAAAATAAAGGACAACAATCCATTAGAAATCTCAAAATGATATCCTATATTATCCAAAGCGGATACTGAAATAATGTTTCTAGAAATCACAGGTATAAAATAATAGTCTTTGAGATCTAATAATAAGCCCGAAGGCAAAGACAAACAATAAGTCCCTACAGTTAAAGCAGCCACATGTGCTCCATTTCCAACTCATAGGTCCACTTCTCCCTTGGCGAGCAATCTACTCTACCTTAGTCCCTACACATCAGTACAAATGTGAGTACCGTATCCTGTGTCAATGGCCCAAGATGTTGAAGGGGAGAGGTTAATCTCAATCATAAACATACCTAAAGTCAAAGCATCTGACTTCTTCTTGTTTGTGAGGAAAGCCTTGCAGTGCTTCCTCCAGTGGCTAGGCTTGCCACAATAGAAGCAGGCTACCTTTCTACCTTTCCCAATGCCACCCCCAAGCTTGAGAGCATCCTGTCCTTTAAGCTTGGGCTTGGGATTGGCCTTGGCTTTTCCCTTGCCCTTACCCTTTCCTTTACTGGCAGCTACTAGTAAAACAGACTTGGACTTCTTCAAGTCTTGCTCTGTAGTCCTTAGCATGTTCAAAAACTCTGACAGGGTTTTCACCATGGCGTTCATTTTGAAGTTCATTATGAACGGTGCATAAGAGTCAGGCAAGGATTGCAGAGTTAAACCCACTTGTAATTCTGCATCCAACTCAAACCCCAAAGTCTCAAGCCTCTCTATGTGCTCGATCATTTTGAGCACATGAGGGCCAACTTGGGCTCCCCCAGTTAGACGACTTCCAAACAGTGCTTTTGACACCTTGTACCTCTCAGTCGAGCATTCCCTTTGTAAAACTCATTGAGGTGTAGAATAATGGCAGCAACATCCATATTCTCATGCTGCTTTTGCAGCACTAGTGTCATTGATGCTAACATCAAGCATTGAATGCCATCAGCATCATCAAGGAACTTTTGATAAGTATCATTTACTTTCTGAGTGGCATCAGGATCAGGCTAAACCATGTATGGCTTATCAAGGATATATAATTTTTTTTCAGACTTAAGTATAATCCGAAGATTACGATACCAGTCTGAGAAATTGGATCCATCCAACTTGTTTTTTTTCTTGATTATCGGTCGCAGGTTCATAATGCTTATTTTTAAGTGAATCTACAGTTCAGAAAAGTAAAGTCAATGTAATGTTTATTATTTCTTAATATGGTCTTTCATTAAAAACTCTCCCACTATTTTCCTCAACCCAATAGCCCTTACTATTAACTCGGGAAATCCCGTTGGCTTTCCTAGTGGACTGAGATCCCATCTAGCCCATTTCAAATATTCGTTGTGGCGAACAAGCCAAAATGGGTTGATTAGGTAGGCTAACAAACTTAATCCACACTAGTTGATAGCTCCCACTACTAACCTCAAATGTGAAGTAAGCCAACAAGCCAATCACCCAATCTAACAGCCTAGCCATCGTCCTCAAGTGTGATACCCAGTATCAGTAGAGTGGACACTACATGTCTCCATGTACACTCAACATGTGTACTTCTTTACTATGCCTATGACGTGTTTATCAACCTTCGTTGTGGCGAATAAGCAAAACTGCCATTTTAAGTCAACCCATCATCATTAAGGAAAACTCCAATGAATTTTAACCTCCCACTGGTAGAAGTGTACCCTTCGTTGTGGCAAACAAGATTCCGACGAACAGTGGTTTGATTAAAACCATGGTGATGGAAGGCATACGTGACTTAATATATCTTATTTGAGGGTTTTTATTTAATGTCTTGTAACAACTTCTTTCTACTATAAAAATCATTAAATATATTAATGAAAAGACAAGTATACTTATTAAAATAGTTGGGCCCAAAAATTTTTCTTTACTTAATATATACATTCTTTACAAAGTACAATATCATTTGTACAAAAAGACTCTCAAAACAGTGGACAGTACAGCCAAGTCTCCCCGCTTGCCGACATCCATCTGACCAAGTCCTCACCTATGACCTGTAAAAACATAGAAAACAATGGGGTGAGCACAAAGATGCTCAGTAACTAAATCTTTTATTCCATAGTCCCCGTGTATTACTCTTCAATTCTTTTCTTATTCTACTTCTAGCTCTCACTATTCTTTTCTTTCTTTCTATTCTCATCACCCATGGAGAATCTCATAATAACATGCATGGATGGGATGCATATGCACTAATCATAACAATGCATTTCTCTCTTTTCTTTTCTTTCTATTCTTTTCTCATGTTTTATTCTTTCTTATTCTTCGCCGATCGGTCTTGGTTGATGCATGGATTCGAAACCCTTAGTCATGTCAGTGTACTCTCTCTCTTGTATAGCCCTCACCCACATGTATTTTCACGACTATAAGAATTCTTTTTCTCATTCTCATTCCGCTCTCTCATGGCGGTTACATGTGGTTAATTTCTACACTCACGGGCTCCTCATCACACAACCTATTCTCTTTTCTCTTCTTTAGCACTTCTCTAGTGCTAACTCTTTCTTTCTCTTATTCTAAGAGAATTAGTTCTTTTCTTTATCTCTATTCTTAGAGTGTTTCTTTCTCATTTCTCATATTTCTTTCTTAGGTGATTATTCAAATAAACATATGCATATGGATGGCTCATGCCTAGAATCTTTCTTATATGCATTCATGAAATGCAAATATGCTATGTTGCATAAAGTAAGGTTCTCTACTTCTACTCATGCATCTTTTAGGCATTTCATCAAACAATATGTGTGCATACATAAACTTTACTCTTACTATAATTCTACTTCTTTCTTAACCATCCAAAATTGGAGTTCAACTCCTTTGATTCATCACACATCCTGCAAAGGAAATACACTTCAAATATTCCTCTCAAAATTCTTTCAATTCTATCCATACTTCTACCAACTTTTATCAACACAATCCACCATTTTCATGGTGGAATTCTCTTCATAAACAACAATAAACTCATTCATAAATCCATCAATACATGACAAACATAAAAATTCAATCAATTAAATCATATAGAAATCTCTACACATCATTCAATCATGCAAATCACACTTAGGTGGATTTACTTACCTTAAACTCAAGTAGAATCCACTTAAGCTCTCCACTCTTGATGGCTTGATACTTTCTCTTAAACCTTAAACACAAACTCAATAAGGATCCTACTCTTACACCAATAAATTCACATCTAGAGTAAGGATTCTTACCTTTAAGTGCTTAGGATCAACTTGTATCAACTTCTAGCCAAAAACCCTCCAAAAATCCTTGAAAAGTTGAATGAAAATTTGAGAGAATTGAAGGATGAAAGAGGCGGTGGAAAGAAAGAAATGAGAAGGTTTTCTAAAACTAAACCCTTAATATCTCATATTTTCTCCCCTCTTTCCCATCCTACCCTTACTCTTTCTTAGGAATTCTATCTTTGTCCTTTAATTCTTTGCAAATGCACCCCCAAATAAACTATTCTCCATGCAATTTCCTTGCATTTCAATCCCCACTTTTCCTGCCAATAAGGGGTAGAATGGTCATTGTGCCCCAAAGGAAGAATTCTCTAAAAACTCAAGGAAATTTTCAGTCGACTCTTCGCCGCGGCGAAGCTATTTCTTCGCCCCGGCAAAAACTTACAGAAGCTACACCGTGGGTTGTAACACCTCTTCGCCGCGGCAAAGCTTCTTTTTCGCCCCGGCGAAGACTATAACATCAAAATTTCGTCAAGTCTTTACAAATTTCAGGGCAACCACTCAACCAAACCAAACAATTAACAACATACAAACTCAAATGAGGGTAAATCAATAAACATTCAAGCCATTCATCAAGTCTTAACTATGTACCTCAAGTGGAGCGTTACATGTCTTACCAAATTATTATCTTTGCTAGAATGTCATTGTTTGGCATGTTATTGAATATTCAACCTTAGCATGCATTCTAAACAAAATAAAATGCCCCGGTATATGGCTCACTAAAACCGATTTCCTCAAGCCTAAAGAAATCGGTGGGTCAACCTAGGGTTTAAAATAAATCTTGCATCTTCAGGTTATTCCTCTTCATAGCTCTTTCATTTCTTTTTCACGATCATTACAAAGAATTTTATAATAAAAAACCTATTCTAATTTACATAAATAAAATAGAAACCTCGCGTTTCATATGAGGGGAGTGAGATGAGAAGAAGAAATACATGGAGATTTAAGAGAGAGAGGTAGGACACGCATGTCCTATTTATTTATAAAAATTACAAACAAACCCAATAAACAATAAACAATAGGTCAAAGGCTCATGTACCGGGCACCATGCAATTATCAAACAAGAACATTGCATACATTAAAAAACAATCAATTTTTGAATTGGGTGGGTTGAATTATCAAATTACCACCTTAAACGTGCAGAATGAATATTGGCTTTAAAGGTTCAAAAAACTACGATTCAGCCCCTATGTGAAAAACAAAAAGCAAAAATGAAACAGTAGGTTTCTTGCCGCGGCGAAGAAATTCTTCACCTTAGCGAAGTTCATGCACACATGGTCGATGCGGCGAAGTTTTATATTTTCGCGGTGACCGTGAACTTCCAGAAAACACAAATCATTCCAGAGAGTTTTATGCCACAGTGAAGTTTTTTTTCATCGCGGCTAGATCTACTTTTCTAGAATTTTGCCGTGGCCAGATTCACCTTTTGCATCTCGCCGCAGCGAAGTAACGTTGCAAAACAAGGAATCAGGCACAGTAACGTCTTTTGCAATTTTTCACATAATGACACGGATCCAAATCAAATCGAATGCTTAAACATTCGACCAAGACACCAACCAACCAATACACATTCAATCAACACATTATTTAATCAATTGATTAATTAAGACATTCAACATGCAAAATTTTTCCAGATTTAAAAAACACTTCAAATCATGCAATAACATGTTATCAAACAAATATACATGTTATCAAACATCAATTAAACAATATAATCTAATACCCAAGGTTCTGATACCATTGTAAGTAATTGATCTACCATACGCAGCCGAAAAACAAAAATTCAATTGGTAAATCAATTACCTTTCTTTGCTTAGATCCGAGTATAGATTATATCGTTTACATGTTTAAAAAAAATCTATATAAAGTAAATCCATTCAAGGATTAGAATACTTACGTACGTTTGGAGGCTCTTTTGAATATCTCTAATTTCGGATAGTAATACTATTCACGATTACTGTTCACGTGATTTTTTGCCAATTGATCCAAAGTAGGATCGCATTCATGGAAGTCCACACAAAGATAATCCGCAGAACCCTTGATTATTTTACTAGAACAATCAAGGCCTTCAAGAATCAAGAAAGAAGAACAAGAAAAGTTTTCTTCTTGAGAGAGAGAGAGATAGGGTGGCTAGGGTTTTAATTGAATGAATAATTCTATTATGTTTTAATTTTAAGTTGCACCTATATAGTGCAACAATTAAAACCCTATTCCACTTAGGAATAGCCATGGGCTCCAACCCTAGTTTACCCTTGCAACCAAACACACCCTTTATGGTATTTTAATTAATTAATTAATTATTATAATTAAAATCAATTAATATTTAATAATATATTAATATTTAATTAATAATAATAATTCATTTAAATATATACAAAGATATATTTAAATATAATCTCACTAATTTAATTTTAATATTAAAATTAAATACAAGCAACAACTGTTAGTAAACGATCCAGTTACGCAGCGGAAAAACAAGACATTTACAACATGGATCGTTCCTTAGAACCAAGATCTAGGTACAAATTTACAATATATATATATATTAAATAAGAATCTGCAGATTTTAGTTTAGAGTTTAAGAAACCATACGCACGTTTAGAGGCTCCTCCAACTTGTCTCTGAGCATATTTTGCTACCGACCCAAGTGTAGGATCGAACCAGTGTAGTCCACACAAAAATAACCTCAAGGAACAAAAGAGGGATTTGCTAGATCGATCATCTTTAGCCTTTAAGAACCAAGAAGAAAAATCATAGTAATTTGATTCAAGCAAAACCTGCAATCTGGCGTGGAGAGTGTTTCAAGGGGCTTGAGTGTTTTTCTTTTCCAATGAATGAAATGAATGAATCTCTTTTTTTTTTTATTTCACAAAGTGTGCACTTATATAGTGCACACTATACCCTATTCCATCATGGAATGGGCTAGGGCTCCAACCCAAACACCCCTTGTATCCAAACATCCCCTTTAAGATATTTTTAATTTTAATTTATCATTATCTCAATTAAATTCAATTAATATATATTCACAATATATATATATATATTAACATTTAACAATAATGATAATTTATTTAAATATATGTGAACACATATTTAAACGTAATTTCACTTATTTAATTTTAATATCAAATTAAATAAAGGCTACGACCTTAGCAAATTTAATTGCACTATGAAATTACCAAAATACCTTTTGCCTAAAAAGACGAAAATGCCCTTCTTCTAAGCTAGTTCTTAAATTATCTTCTATGTGTGTGACCCGTAGGCTCCTTATCATACCGGTAGTGTGTAGTATCGCAATTAACACCAATTAATCGTCTCACTATACACAGACCAAGATTGGCCCCTAGCAAGGCATCATGGCCACCTGATAGATTTGGATTCAGCGAAGCAGCTACCTATCAACGATATGGTTACCGTACAATCTGATCCTTTCATCATCCGTTATCTCGATGAGACCGACGCATAGAAATAGTGTCAACCTTCGGTTACTCTCGATATTGTGTATTCAGTTATTAGACCAATGACCTGTATTATAAACTCAATCCCACTGTGGCCATAGTTTTAGTGTCATTGCCATTTATTGAATTGCGTCGTGAGATAATTTCTCTCGTACCCGGGAGTGATGAATCCTTTGTCTATCCACCATAGTCTTGATACACTCCTTGATGCAGCCAATCACCACCGTATTGACAGCTTTGAATAGAACTGTGTTAAGCTAGTGTCAAACTACACCAATCGGTGCACAAGGCGCTCTGGTGATCTCAAGTCTAAGGATCACATGCACCATCATTCGTTAGAGGATTTGTTTCATAGACACTAAGGTTACCATCCATATGGAATCCTCTAGTGGGTCAGTCCAGTGAACTTGCCTATAGCAAGCACCCATGTGTTGCATCAGGTTGTCACCAAACAACCTTGACAAGTGAGATTAGTCACTGCCTTTCAAAAAGGTCGTTCAACACTATGATAGCCTTATCGTATTATCTGTGCCCTTACTTCAGAATAATACTCGGGCTACGGACGTTTCTAGAATGGCCACCATATGTGCATATAGGGTTCTCACTATCAAGATTTGAAACACTTGATACCCTCGTCATGGTTCTACCATTCTAAGGACATATATCAATACATACAATGATGATTTACGCGATATAGTATAAAATGCCTTTTATTGATCAATGAACATTATTACAAAGAGTCAATTCTACAATAATTGATTGGCTCTAGGGCATCTACTTTAACAACAACCTCGGCAAATTTAATTGCACTGTGAGATTACCAAAATACCCTTTCATCCTAAAAGACAAAAATACCCTTTCGTAGGATTTCGAGCCCAACTTGTTCGAAGTCAATTTCTTGACATAAGCTTCACAACCCCAAATCCTTAGATAAGACAAGTTGGGCTTTCACCTACTCCATTATTCATACGGAGTCTTATCTACAAACTTTGGCAGTACATGGTCTAGTGCGTGAGTCATAGTCTCGAGGGCACAACCTCGGAATTATGTGGGTAGATCACAAAAACCTCATCATAGACCTAACTCCCACATTCCTTCAGGTATGTTTAACTCAACTTGCCACATTTGGTGTAGATGTGACTTTGAGAATATTCTTATTGTCTATTTTTGAAAACATATTATTATGAAACAGTTCCATAGAATATTATTTATACTAAAAGACAACAACCCATTAGTAAAGCAATATTCTTACTTGTCCAAAGTGGACACAGGAAAATTATTTCTAGAAACTGAACCGATATCATAACAATCCACAAGTTCCAAGTAACAAGCTCGTAGGCAAAATCAGACAATAAGATCCTACCGCTAATGCAACATCATGTGCTCCAACTCCAACTAGTAGGTTTACCTCTCCCTCGGCGAGCAATCTACTTTGTCGTAGTCCCTACACATTAGAACAAATATGAGTACCACATCCTATGTCAATGACCCAAGATGTTGATGGGAGAAGTTATTCTCAATCAAGAACCTGACGAAAAAGTAACATTCTTCTTCCTTTTTGCTAGAAAGGCCTTGCAATGTTTCCTCCAGTGGCTGGGATTCCTATAGTGAGGACAAACGTCCTTTCTATCTATAGCAGTTCCTTCCAATGACTTTTGAGCCCTTACCTTCTCACTTGAGTTGGCTTCAACCAACGTCAATGTTTCTGACATTCTCATGCCTGACTCAGTAGCATTCAACATATCCAAAAGCTCGGAAAGGGAATTCTTCTTATCATCCTCAATGAAGTCATAGAAAAATTGAGAGTAAGAATCTGGCAAAGCCTGTAATATTAGGTCTATTGCTAAACCTTCATTAAGTTAGCATCCCAAAATCTTAAGCCTGTTCATATACTCGGTCAGCTTGAGTATAAGATCGCCATTTTTTGTACCCTCTTCCATCCTACATCTGAATAATGACTAAGACACCAAATCTACTTTTCTGGCAAGTCGTTGCGGCCAGATTCACTTTTTATCTCTCGCCGCGATGAAGTGTTATTTCACCACGGCTAACGCCGCAAAACAATGAATCACATAATAATCCTTTTTGCAGTTTTTTCACATAACGATATGGATCCAAATCGAATCGAATGCACAAGCATTCGACCAAGACATCAACCAACCAATAAGTCACTCATCAACACATCATTAGTCAATTGATCAATTAAACAAAATTTTAAGATTTAAAAACAATCAATTTATGCATCAACATATTATCAATCAAAGATTAAACATTATAATTTGGTACCCGAGGCTCTAATACCACTGTTAGTAACTGATGGATTTATGCAATGGAAAAACATAATATTTAAAACGAATCGATCAATACACGAACCAAGATTCAAGTACAGATTATAACGTTTTCATGCATAAACTGAAATGTAAAATAAAACTGTATAAAACAAATTATAAATCCACACAAGGATTCAGAATGCTTACACACATTTGGAGGCTCCTCCGAATATCTCTGATTACGCTCATGAACACTGCACAGGCACTTCACTATCTTGTTCGTATTGTTGACCTTGTTCATTGATACTATTAACATGATTCTTTGCTAATCGATCCAAAGTATGATCGCACTTACAGTAATCCACACGAAGACAATCCGCAGAACCCCTGATTATTTTGCTAGAATAATCAAGGGCTTCAAGAATCAAGAAAGAAGACAAGAAAAATATTCTTATTCACTCAAGAGTGTAACGTGTGAGAGAGAGAGAGATAGGGTGGCTAGGGTTTTTGATTATTGAATAATCCTTCTTTGTTCTAATTTTAAGTTGCACTTATATAGTGCAACAATTAAAACCCTATTCCACTTAGGAATAGACATAGGCTCCAACCCTAATTCACCCTTGCAACCAAACACACCCTTTATGGTATTTTAATTAATTAATTATTATTATAATTAAAATCAATTAATATATAATAATATATTAACATTTAATTAATAATAATAATTTATTTAAATATATACATAGACATATTTCAATATAATGTCACTAATTTAATTTTAATATTAAAATTAAATACTGGCAACAACATCAGCAAATTTAATTGCACTGTGAGGTTACCAAAATACCCTTTTGTCTTGAAAGATGAAAATACCTTTCTCACAAATTGATTCTTAAATTATCTTCTAAGTGTGTGACCCGTAGGCTCCTCATCATATCGGTAGTGTATAATATCACAATTAACACTAATTAATCGTCTCACTACACACAGACCAAGATTGGCCCCTAGCAAGGCATCATGGCCACCCGATAGATTCGGATTCAGTGAAACCGCAGCTTGTCAACGGTATAGTTACCGTGCAATCCAATCCTTTCACCATCTATTATCTTATTGAGACTGAGGTACAAAAATAATGTCAACCTCAAATATCCTCGACATGTTTGTATTCAGTTAATGGACCAATGACCAAAATAATAAATTGGATTGTGCAACAACTCAATCCCACTGTGGCCACAAATTTAGTGTCATTGCCATTTACTAAATTACCAAGAGAGATAACTTCTCCCGTACCCAGGAGTGATGAATCCTTTGTTGATCCACGATAGTCTCGATACACTTCTCAATGTAGCCAATCACTACTGTATTGATAGCTCTTAATAGAACTACGTTGGGCTATTGTCAAACTGCACCAATTCGTGCACAAGGAGCTCCGGTGATCTCAAGTCTAAGGATCACATGCACCACCATCTATTAGAGGATTTATTCCATAGACACTAGGGTCACCATCCATATGGAATCCTCTGGTGGGTCTGTCCAATGAACTTGCCTCTACCAAGCACCCATCTGTTTCACTAGGTTATCAGCAAACAACCTTGACAAGTGAGATCAGTCACTGCCTTTTTACAGGGTCATTCAACACTATGATAGCCTTACCGTATTATCTGTGTCCTTGATCAGAATAATACTGGGGCTACAGACGTTTCTAGAATGGCCACCATATGTGATCATAGGGTTCTCACTATCAAGATTTGAAACACTTGATACCCTCGTCATGGTTCTACCATCCTAAGGACATATATCATTGCATATAACTATGATTTACACGATATAGAAGAATATGCCTTTTATTGATAAATAAACATTTATTACATAGTCAATTATACAATAATAGCTTGGCTATAGGGCACCTACTCTAACAAGTTTTAGGAGAATGTGGGATCTCTTTCCATTTTTGGATCATATCTTGTCTACATTCACTTCTTAATTTGAATAAACTTACTTATTCCCTTAGATTCCACATTTACTAATAATTTTACTTCTTATTTAGGAGATTATTCCTTGGATTATTTGCTTAGCAATAAAGATTGGCTCACAACCCAATCTTACAAACCTTCTCTCAGAACCCCGACATGGCAGCTCGCAATTGGGTAGGCGAGACCCTTGTTGGACAAGTGGGACCCATTACGAGCTACCACATCGGGGTTGTGAGAGAAAGTTTGAGATTGGGTTGTAACTGTAGTATTGTCCTTTACTTAGGGAACAAGTGAAATTATATTTTTGCCCTTGAGGAAATTCGAACACTACAAGTGTTTTTACAAAAGTAATTGAAATAAAATTTATTTATAGGAGAGAAGATTGTTGAGGGGAGACCCATCGGTGTGCAATCCATCTAGCACATGGTTACGTAGTTGAACCTACTTTAGTCATGCTCACTGCCTAGAATTCACTGAGCCTATAATCAATGTTGTTCAAGAATTGAAGCTTTTTTAGATGATTTTTTCCTTTTTAACAAAATTAACATCAATAATCAATTATACAATATTATGTTGAATTCATGATTTTAAAAAAGTAAAAATTAAAATAATTTAATTTATTGTGTGTGATTTTTCCATTCAGCTAAGAGAAGGCAGAAGCTCACGAGGAGATAGTTCGACCTAGAATCAGTTCAACTCAGCATTAGTCCGACCCAGCATAAGCGCTCGACCCAACACAATCTAGTCACAACTAACTCTAGCAATTGTTTGACAAACCAAGGATAAGCTCAAATCTTGGATATTTTGGAAGAGATCAGATCAATAGCAACGATAGCACGATCTTAGCGCTCAATCACGGGAATATTGGAGTTGCAATTTGGATTTGATTACAATCCCAAAAATTTCTCTCCTTCCTTTATCACAAACTTGTATAAATAACCCCTCTAATTATGAGATGGGGGTTAGCAATTTGTTCAAGGCATTATACTTATTTCTCTTGCAAGCTCTCTAATAGAATAAGAGAACAGTGGACGTAGGCTTAAGTTCTAATTGCCGAACCACTTTAAAAATTGTTTGTGTCCTTTACTTTAAGGCACTTTTACATTCAATTGCTAGTTTTAACATTAAATCACACACACATTAGTTTCGATTCCATCAAGGTCAATCAATTCTCTAAGGTTGGTGCGTTTTTTGTATCAACATTTTGGTGCTAAAAGGAGGGCCTTCGCCTACATTCCCTTTTTCCAGCAAGAAACAACTTGAAATTTCTAATGGCATGTACCAGATCTAAAACAACCATCAGAAATCGACAATGTGAAAGTTGCCTACCAAGAGGTGCATCAGACCGTTGCTTCAAGTCAACCATCAGTATTGCCAATGCAACAGGTCACAAATCAGCAAGGGGTAAGGACTTCTAATCCTGAGAATGGCTAGCTGATGGAGATGATAAGGATGATGGTTGCATAGGCGGTGGTGTGCTGTCGTAGGCAACCAAGATTAAAACCTAAAAACACATGTAATAGTGTGAGTAAGGATCATTCCCACAGAGAGTGTCTAGCCGAGTTTTATGTTACGTGAACAAGGCTGGGGGGGGGCGTTGAGTAAAACAGAAACAATTTTAGGAAAAAAAAGAACAATTCAAATTAAATTATCAATCAAAATAACAAACCTTGGTCTAAGTCAACATCCACCATCGGAATTTTACAACTGATCATTGATGCAAAAATAAATCAATTCATACTTTGAATATTCACTATTGGAACTATTTCCCTATCTCTCCTTAGTTGTAGTTAATTAGGAAACAAGCGATCTAATTAATCTTACTACTAAACAACCGAAGACAAGCGCTAAAGGTTTAATCTAGTGTCAGCCTTAAGAACTAGAAAGATCGATGAAGATGAACAACACAAGCACAAGCGGTTGTATTTAATTCAATCGAATGTTCTCCTTAAGATTTAACAATTCCTGATGCAGCAAATTCTTAACTCTTATTTACTCACAAATTAGAGGGATCAAACAATTACGGATTTGATATCTAATTAAGCAATGGATTGCAACAAATAATAAACTAGTAGGCCTCCTAGTAATTAAATGAAACAATCATGAAAATAGGCACAGAAGAACATCCAATACTCAAAGCATATATTGAACACTAAAAACATATTAGATCTCACAGTTTTATTGATTCCGAGGCCTCCGTTTCCTTCGACCAAGTTATAAAAGTTTTAGCCGCTCATGGCCATAATCAAAACTCAAAAAAAAAAAAAAAAAAAAAAAAAAAAAAAAATTGCAGAAGAGAAGAAGGAGAGGCGTCTGTAATCCCTCTAATCTGATCTCTCTCCCCCTTTTAAGAATATCCAATTCAAGTCTTTGAATTCTACTCAATCTCCTAAAAATATTCTAATATCCTAAAAATAACATTTATCCTAATCTGATTAATTGAAAATAAAATAAAGTCCTAATATAAAATAAGAACGTGGTATTTCTAGCTGTAACTTGCATGCAACAGGTCTTCAAAACTTCCAATAATAAACTGCCTAATTGACTTGCATGATAGGGCAGAATGTTCCAGAACATCAGCAGTGTAGGTGCGTCAACTTCAAGCCCAATTACAGCCTTGATGCAGCGAGTATCTCTCCAAAGTCAAAACATAAAGTTTTTAGATCTCTTTCTTAAAGATCCACAACATTTTGAATCATCTCAATCGAAGCTTGGATGAGAGAGTTATTCCCAGATTACAAAGCGATGTCGAAACTATCCAAATTCACCTAATTTGTTCCGTTTTGCATTTAACGCCTCCATTGGCATCCTAAATCAAAATAGAATAATAATGAGTACATTTAGGCCATAAATAAGTATAAAATACTACACATTAAGGGGGGTAAATATGACATTTTGCATTATCATCAAGCGGTATAACAAAACGTGGCTGAGTTAAGAAAAGACCAACTAGCCAACCAAAACCTTGATCAGCCATGCTTCACAGAGGTTACTCCAACAGGTCATAATAACTTTGCTGGCGAACAATTTGGTTCGTCAGCACTAAGGATTGACCGTTACCCCTGACATCGCAAGGCACCTTCCACTCACAAGCGTGAGTCCCGAGGGCACCCTGGGAGGCAACTGGGCAAGCAGTTTAAGGGGGAAAATGAAAAGAATGGTCCTCAAAGGGATACTCACCCTAATAGACAAAATGCCCAACGCTAGTGTGTCAATTTTAGCCTACGCCAAAGGCGAGCTCAAACCTCATAAGCTCGAGAGATTAGCCATGCATGCCAATCTGGCAACAACCGACATCTGGTTTTAACTAATGCCGTGAGCAATGTACCAAGGAGCATGAAAGCACCAACCATCCTAGCCATCATGACTTCACCTTGCGCACTAGTGCACATGACAAAGCAGGCTCACAAGCAACTGATCTTCAAACTCATCTGCTTGAGGTAAGGTTGAATAGAGCTCATAGCCAGAGTACTCCTCACGATGAGGACTTAGATCAGGTGTAAAGAATGCTCGATGATTTAAGAACCCGCTAGAATAATTTGCCAGAAGAAATAGTAAACTTTCCTTTCATGGAGGAAGTCTGTCAGGCACCACTTCTGATGCGTGTTTCCTACAACATGCAATATGTAGCAAGTATACTAGTCGCAAAAAGTAATAAAGTGATGAGTGAGTATCGTTCCCACGAGGATAGTGTTACTAAGTATCCGATTTTTCTAGTTAAAGTCCTAATTGAAGCAACAATATATTGGATTGATGGACGATTAACAAACTAAAAACAAATGCAAAACCCAACAACTTAATTAATTAAACAATGCTAAAAAATGCTAGGGTGTTGATTTCACCTAGATACGCCAACTCAAATCATAGAATCTATTACCCAAGTTCTAATTTCTTGATTGAAAATCGAATTCCCTAAGTTGTAAAACATACATTCTCATGCTACATTTCCCTACTTATCCCTATTAAGCTTCCGCACCCAACAAAATGAAGATTAATAGTTCAAAGTCTTTTAAGCTTTATGGAATTCTATCTAGATTTCATAGATCGCTAAACCTATCTCTAGCGTTTGCTAATCTACGGCATTTATCCCAAGAGGCACAATCACAAATCACTTCTCAGTCTCATTATGAACAACACACATTTGAATGGTGATCAAGCATCCAAAAGTCATTAAGCAAAGAGATAAACACTCAATCATGAAATTAAAACTCAAAGCAAATCAATTCATATAAATTTGAATCATTGTATCAAGATTACATCAAACCCTAGCTAAACAACTCAGTTCATACTTAAAAACGAAATAAAATTACAAAAACAAACTGAATCAAGATTTATCATTGAAAAACAAGCAAAAGATGGAGAAATCTTCTCTAATTTGAAGCCCAAATCTTCAATAATCTTCTCCTTCCATGAGCTGCCTCCCAAATGACGAACCAAGACCCTTTTCTCTTCCTTTTCGCTCTAATTTATACCTCTCTCACTTAAGGACGAAGCCCTAGCAAGCCAAAACGCATCGTTTTATTTTTTACAGCTGCTGCAGTTTTCGCCGCGGCGAAGCTTTTTCCTTGCCGCGGCGAGAATGTCCAGGCCCAATTTGAGGATGATAGAGTTCTAATCTGGAAAAGTGTTAAACATATGAATTGTAGCCCTTTCAATTATATTTTTGGTAGTTCAGGAATCAGCACAATACGAGGTCTACAGCTCAAGTTATGACAGAAATACTGAAGCACGTCCAAAGACGTTTTTCTTCAGTTCCCAGCGTACTTTTCACGACTTCAAGCCAAGTTTTCACCTTTGTCCAGTAAGAATTAGGAAAAACCCAAAACATTAACGTTGTAGCTCTTCTTCTTAGCTTTCCAAAGCTTCTAAATTCAGGTCATTCCGAGTTTTCAAGCTCAAGTTACATAATTTACGCTCAAAACTGTCATTTATGCTAAAAATCATCGTTTAGGCCTACAAAGATAAATTAATAGAATTAGGTAGCAATTATGGCCCAAATTGTATGAAAAGTATCCTAAATCCTATCAAAATTCAATGCAAAATCATAGTGTAAAATATGCTTATCAACTTCCCCAGGGATTCAGGGCACCTGAGAACAAGTTTGATGGGAAAGGGGATCCTAAAGACCACCTTGATTCCTTCAACGACCTGATGAAGCTACATTAGGTCTTCGACTTGGCGAAGTGCTGCTATTTCGTGGTCACTTTAGTAGGAGTTCCAAGAGTGGTACAAAAGGCTGAAGGAAAACTCAATCCAATTGTGGTAGTAGTTGTCCTCGCTTTATCTCCAATAATTCTAGGCGAGGAGCCAATTCACCATGCTGCTCAACTATCTGAGTAATATTTGTCAAAAGAAAGATGAAACTCTGACATCGTATGTAATAAGGTTCTAGAACGAGTAGTCCAAAGTTGTGGACGCTCCTGAAGAATCAATTCGGACCTTATTGATCGCTAGAATAAGGCTGTAAATGGAGTTATGGAAAGAACCCCAGAGTAAAGACCACGTCAATTTGGCAAAGTTTTACCTAATGGCGACCAAATATTAGTGAGTTAATAGCTCACTGGCAACCTTAGTTGATAGTTCCTCAAGAAGAACCTCTGACCAGTGGGAAGATCACCCAACAGACAAAAGAAGGGCCAAGATCAAGGTGATAGGGACTGAAATAGGTTTCTAGAAAGACAGAGAATAGAATTCTATGGGGAAAGACAACCTTTCTTGTGGTATGCAGAATACACCCCTCTGAAAAAAGATGTGACACACATCAATGAAGTCTCTCATGAGGCCAAAAAGTTACCCGAGCTAGAGAGAATGAGGGGGGCAACAGGTAGAAGAGATCGTCAGAAGTATTGCAGATACCACTGAGATATTGGGCACAACACTAATGAGTGTCTGGCTTTGAAAGATACCATTGAAGACCTGATTAGAAGAGGTCACTTAAAAGAATTCATGAAAGAGTATCAAGCTCGTAACAAGCCAAGCGAGCAGAAAAGTCAAACCCTAACAAGTCTAGATGGATAACAACGAAGTACTGGTGGGTATGATTTATAGAGGACCTGATGTTGCAAGAAGTTCGAGGCATTCTCACAAGTAATAAGCGAGAAGCCAGGACAGACTCAATTCCCCGACTAATGAATTGTGAAGTTAAGCTGACAAAGTGGCCTAGAACCGAAATTGAGGTAATAGGCTTCACTAAAGAAGAGTATGACAAATTCCCTCTCCATAACCATGATGAGATTGTAATTGCGGTGAGGATTGACAATGCCTGAGTCCTCCGGGTAATGGTCGACAATGGTAGCACAACGAACATCAATTTCTTGCGAGCTTTCTATGAAATGAGGTTCATAGAGTGGGATTTGAGAGAATGTAATACTTTCTTTCTAGCTAGTATACTCGTAAAATGATCAATAAAACTCATTAAAAATATATATAAGAAAATACACATATAAACGAGTAATAAAGTATGGGCCCATATTTAATTTTTCTCTATTTACAAAATATACTCAGAATAGCAACTTGATAGTTGTAACGCCCCACTTGAGGTACGTAGCTAAATGTTTAGTGTTTTGCTCTTAATTAAGTTTGTATGTTGTTATTTTTGGTTGGTTGGCCCTTGGTTGAAGTGATGTGTTGGTTTGGTTGAGTGTTTGCCTTGAAATTGGTTGAGACTTGGTGAAATTTGAGTTTATGGTCTTCGCCGGGGCAAAGAAGAGTCTTCGCCGCGGCGACGTATCCCCTAGATTTCTTCACCGTGGCGAAGAGCCGGCTGAGCTTTTTGTTGAAGTTTCTAGATATTTTTTCCCTAATGGCAAAATGACCATTCTACCCCTAATTAGCAGAAAAAGTGGGGAGTGAAATGTAAGGAAATTTCATGGAAAATATGTTAGTGTGGGGGTGTGATTGTAATGAATCAAAGGACAAAGATGAAATTTTCAAGAAAGAATAAGGGATATGGGAATGAATGTAGATATTTTTAGCTAAAAAGGGGTTAAGCTTATAACCCTTTCATTCATTCTTCTTCCACTGCCATACTCTTGCACCATTTCTTCTCAACTCTTCCTTCAATCTTTCAAGAATCTTTGAGGGCTTTTAGTTGGATCTTGGTAGAGAATTAATCTAAAGCATCCTACGGTAAGGATTCTTGCTTTAGAGGTGAAATTTATCCATAGATGTGTTAAAGCCTTATAGTATGTTGTTTAAAGTTGTAGAGAAAAGACCATCTACCAAAGGAAAGAGAAGTGCTAGTGGAATCACTCCATTCACAAGGTAAGTAAATCCAACCAAGTTGGGATTCAAGAAATCTTTTGAGTAGAGATTTCTTTATGCATGTATGTATTATGCTTGTTGAGAGATTGAGATGTTATGAGTATTTATCTATGTTGTTATTGAATATAATTGAATTATGAGAAGTGTTGAGATTGCATGATGATGTAGTTTGAGATGAAGTTGGAGGAGATTGAGTAATTTCTTTGGGAGTGTTCTTTTATGACAAGAATTATAGCTATGTGAGGGAGTTTCCTCCCATTTTTGGATGGTGAAAGAGAGGAGTAGAGTTATAGATAAAGTGGGGTTGTGTATGCACATTAGTTGTTTGATGAAATGCCTAAGAGAAGTATGAGCATGAGTAGTAAACCTTAATTCTTGTAACATTGCATTTTGGCATTTCATGAGTGCATTAATGAGCATGAACCATCCATATGCATTAATTGTGCATTGAGAAGTAGATTGAGAAAGAGTAGAGAATTTTGAGAATAAGCTACTTGAAAAGAAAAGAATGAGAACACTCTAATAGTAAAGAGAATGAGAAAAACTCTAAGAGTGAAAAGAAAGAGAGATTTAGCACTAGAGAATAAAAGAGAGAGTAGTGCCAAACAGGAGAATAGAGTAGGTTGTGCGATGGGGAACCCGTGAGTGATGAATAGAATCGTCACGAGTAGTGGGTGCTTTGTGATCTCCTAGCCGTGCCTCCGGTAAGATGAGGTCGTGACACTCGAGAGAGAGAGAGAGAAGATACACTCACGTGGCCAAGGGTTCCAAATCCATGCATAACCTAGTCCGATCGGTAGAGAATAAATAGAAGTCACGAAGAGTGGGTCGGTGCTTTGTGAACTCCACCCAGCTGTACCTCCGGTAAGATGGGGCCATGACATTCAAGTGAGAAAAAAAAAACGGAGAGAGAAAAGTAGACATCACGAAGAGTGGGACAAGTTCCCAGCCCCAGCTGTACCTCAGGTAAGATGGGGTCGTGACATTCAAGAGAGAGTTACTAGAAAAGAAATGAGAGAAAGAGAAACAAACAGAGAAAACGAGAGAGTAATGTAAGGAAATAATCAAGAGAAAGAGTTACGGGGATAGACGAGTAGAGGATTTACTTACTGAGCCTTTTTGTGCTCACCCCGTTGTTTTCTATGTTTTACAGGATCTAGGTAAGGACGAAGTCGGATGGACGTCGGCAAACGAGGAGAAATAGCTACACTGTCTACCACATTTTGAAAACTTTTGTCTAAAATACTTCACTTTGTATAAAGAATGTATATACTTATTGAAAGAAAAATTTGGGCCCAACTATTTATGTTATCTTACTTGTATTTTCATTATGTATATTTTCTAAGTATATGAGTAAAAAGGAGTTATTATAGAGTTATTATATTTCTGGTATCAGAGCCAAGATTTCGGATTTGACAGTGTACTATTCTCATCGCCACGACTTCTGATAACCGACCGTGTGAGTTAATTCTTTCCTTACTTTAAGTGTTTCTCGAATTGACCAAATGGGGTTGTTTTATGGATGAGGCGTGGTAACCGAAAGTGTTGGTAAGGGTGTGATGAATGAGGGAGAACCTTCTAACCTACCAGAATCTACACCCCCTCCCTTGGATGAAGCTAGAATTCGGGGAATTGTATAGCAAGTGATGGCAGAAAGCCAAGGGAGAGTTGAAACCCCTATTTGCGTACTCGATCGTAAGACAAGAAAGAGAAGGGCCGGTACCACAGATAGTACAGAATAGAGTTGAGCCAATCTATGATCTTCTCAGTCAACATCAACCGTCAGATTTTAAGGGTACTACGGACCTGGTAGTAGCAGAAGAATAGTTTAGGTCCGTAGAACGTACGACTACTTTGTTTCCTATGACAGATCGAGAGAAGATCCGGTATGCGAGTTTCTTATTTCGGGGTGATGCTCGAATTTGGTGGGAATTGATAGAAGATACTCATGATGTTACAGTAATGACTTGGGAAGAATTCAGACAAGAGTTTGAGGCTGAGTATAGAACAGAGGACCGAGTTCATGAGAAGGTCCAAAAATTTATTGGTTTGCAGCAGGGGTCTAACACAATGAAAGAGTACTCAGTGAGATTTAACTCCCTTGCTAGGTTTGCACCCGGAATAGTTAGCACTCCGGAATTGAGAAGAGACAAGTTTGTTCATGGGTTGAAGCCGGAGATAGCTCGGGATATAATGACAGGTGCTGATCCTCCGCCAACCTATAGTGATGCCTTGAGGCGAGCAATGAAGGCAGAGATATTTGAGAATAAAATTCCCCTAGTAGGTTCCTCGACAAGAGGACCAAGTGAGCTATCCTCTGCCCCGCAGAGAGATAAATTTGAGGGTGTGAAAAGCAAAGAAGTGAAGAATAATAAGAAGAAGTTTTAGTCTAGGCCGAATAAAAGAGATTGGAGGAGTAAGCGGCCCCGGACAGAAGGGTTTCCTCCTTGTTCTAAATGTCAGAGGAATCACCCAGGAGAGTGTCTAAGAGACCAGAGGGTGTGTTATAGGTGCCGACAACCAGGGCACTTGGTGAGAGATTGTAAAGCTCCTCTTCCACCATTAGCACAAAGTTCTAAAGGTCGTACTAATGCCAGAGTGTTTACAGTGGCACAGGGTTTAGCAGAGGCCAGTCCATCAGCAGTTATTGGTCAGTTATTATTTCATGTTGTTCCTTTATATGTCTTAATTGATTCAGGAGCCAATCATTCTTTTATATCTTATGGGATGATAGAGAGATTAGGTTTGAAACCTAGTAGAGTGAGTCAACCCATTAAGATAGAGTTACCCGATGGGGTTAGTGTTCTGACGCAAGAGATGTTGTCAGGAGAGTCCGTGGTGATCCAGGGTAGAGAGTTAACAGTTGATTTAATAGTGTTTGATATGCCTGACTTTGATGTGATATTAGGCATGGATTTCTTAGGGAGGTATGGAGTAGAAATTGATTGTCGAAAAAAGAAAGCGAGATTCAATCTCGATAGTGGAGACAAATTTAGTTTTGGAGAGGGTCATCAGTTGAGCATGTTGATTAGTAGTGTGAAGACTAGAAAGATGTTGAGAAAGGGGTGTTCAGGATATATTGCCCATGTAGTATAGAGTGGTGATGTTCCACAGCCAGAGATTCAGAGGGTGCCAGTAGTTCGAAATTTTCTAGATGTGTTTCCGGAAGAGTTACCGGATTTGCCTTCAGAAAGGGAGGTTGAGTTTAGTATTGAACTAGCACTAGGAACAGCACCAATATCTAAAGCCCCTTATCGAATGGCCCTAGCAGAGCTTAAGGAATTAAAGAATCAACTCCAAGAACTTTTGGATAAAGGCATTATCCGACCGAGTCACTCTCCCTGGGGAGCTCCAATTTTGTTTGTGAAGAAGAAAGATGGGTCACTCCGGATGTGTTTTGATTATAAAGAGTTAAACAAAGTGATAGTGAAGAATAAGTACCTGTTACCTCATATAGATGATTTGTTTGATCAGTTGAAAGGAGCCGCAGTGTTCTCTAAAATTGATTTGAGGTTAGGGTACCATCAAGTAAGAGTGGCTGAGCAAGATATAGCTAAGACTGCCTTCAGTACAAGGTATGGGCATTATGAGTTTGTAGTGATGCCGTTTGGCTTGACTAATGCGCCAGCAGTTTTTATAGACTTGATGAACCGGGTATTTCATGAGTATTTGGATAAGTTTATAGTGGTTTTCATTGATGATATCCTAGTTTATTCTAAGTCGAGGGAAGAGCATGAGGAACACTTGAGAATAGTGTTGCAACGATTGAGAGAAAAGAAGTTGTATGCTAAATTTTCCCACACTTTTGGCTTGATCAAGTGATATTTCTGGGCCATACGGTGTCTAAGGAAGGGATTTCAGTGGATCCGAGTAAAGTGCAGGCAATCCTTAAATGGCAGAGGCCGAAAACAGTAAAAAGAGGTTAAAAGTTTTTTAGGCCTAACAGGTTACTACCGACGATTTGTAGTAAGGTTCGCCTTGTTGGCTAAATCGTTGACAGCTTTTACCAAACAGAGAACTCCTTTTGCTTGGTCAGAAGCATGTGAGGAGAGTTTTCGAGAATTGAAGAAGAGGTTAACGACAGCTCCCGTGTTAGTGTTTCCATATGAGGGTGTAGATTATGACATTTATACTGATGCCTCGCTGCAAGGACTTGGTGCTGTGTTGATGCAGTTAGGTAGGGTGATAGCATATGCCTCTCAACAATTGAAAGAGTATGAGACGAGATACCCAATGCATGACCTAGAGTTGGCAGCCGTGGTCTTCGCATTAAAGATTTGGAGGCATTACCTTTATGGTGCTAAGAGTAATATCTACACCGATCATAAGAGTTTAAAGTACTTCTTACTCAGAAAAGCTGAATATGAGACAGAGAAGGTGGTTAGAGCTGGTTAAGGATTATGAGTGTGAAATCAAGTACCAACCGGGGAAAGCCAATGTAGTAGCCGATGCCTTGAGTAGAAAAGCCTATTTGTCTCAGCTCACTAAGCAGAAAGAGTTAATAGAAGAGTTGTATAGAGAGCAGATTGAAGTGATTCAAGGAAAGATTACTAGGTTAGAGGTTCAATCTACCTTACTGGAAGAAGTTAAAGAAAAGCAAGTGGCCGATGAGTGGTGTCAGAGAATAGTTCAACAAGGGTGTGAGGGCAGGACAACAGAGTTCCATTTAGTAGATAGTGTCTTCTATTTCATAAATCGATTATGTATCCCTCCAATTGATGAGTTGAGAAAGAGAATTCTTACAGAGGCTCATGATACACCATACACTGCTCATCCTAGAGCAACCAAGATGTATCAAGATGTAAAGAAAGGCTATTGGTGGCCAGGTATGAAGAGAGATATTGTAGAATTTGTAGCTAAATGTCTGGTTTGTCAGCAGGTGAAAGCAGAACATCAACGGCCGTCAGGGTTGCTTCAACCACTTAGTGTTCCGAAGTGGAAATGGGAGAGCATCTCGATGGATTTTATCACAGGTCTCCCTAGAGTACGGAAAGGGTATAATGTTATATGGGTGATTGTAGATAGATTAACTAAGTCAGCCAATTTCCTTCCAGTAAAGGAGAGCACCACTACGGATCAGTTGACTCGGATTTATATTAAAGAGATAGTCAGGTTGCATGGAGTGCCTAAGATGATAGTGTCAGATAGAGATTCCAGGTTTGTTTCAGCTTTCTGAATGGTTTACAGAGGAATTTGGGTACCCGTTTGGCATTCAACAGTGCCTATCATCCTCAGACGGATGGCCAAACCGAGAGAACGAATCAGGTGCTTGAGGATATGTTGAGAGCCTGTTGTATGGATTATAGAGTTTCATGGCATGAGATATTACCCTTGGTGGAGTTTGCCTACAATAATAGTTACCAATCTACAATTAAGATGGCGCCTTACGAGGCTTTGTATGGTAGACGATGTAGGTCTCCACTACATTGGGATGAGATAGGTGAGAAGGATGAGTTGAGTACAACTCTTGGGCCAGAAGTAACTCAGAAAATGATAGAAGATGTAAGGTTAATCAGAAACAGAATGAAGCAAGCCCAAGATCGACAGAAAAGTTATGCCGACTTGAAGAGGAAAGAGGTTGAATTCCAAGTGGATGATAAAGTGTTTCTAAAAGTTTCCTCCTATAAGCGAGTGATGCGCTTCGGTAATAAAGGGAAGTTAGCACCGAGATACATAGGTCCATTTGAGGTATTGCAGCGAGTGGGAAAGGGGGCCTACAGATTGGCACTACCACCTAGCATGGACAAGGTGCATGATGTTTTCCATGTCTCGATGCTGCGGAAATATGTAAGTGACCCCTCCCATATTTTGAGTGTAGAGGATGTTAAGTTAGAAGAAAACCTTGTGTATGAGGAGCGTCTAGTGCAGATCTTACACCGAAGGATTAAAGAGCTCCGGAACAAGAGTATTCTATTAGTGAAAGTTCTTTGGAGAAACCACAAGGTAGAAGAGGCCACATGGGAGGTAGAACAGGACATGCAAAATCATTACCCAAAGTTGTTCATATGAATTTCGGGGACGAAATTCCTTTAAGGGGAGGAGAATTGTAACGCCCTACTTGAGGTACTAGCTAAATGTTTAGTGTTTTGCTCTTAATTGAGTTTGTATGTTGTTATTTTTGGTTGGTTGGCCCTTGGTTGAAGTGATGTGTTGGTTTGGTTGAGTGTTTGCCTTGAAATTGGTTGAGACTTGGAGAAATTTGAGTTTATGGTCTTCACCGGGGCGAAGAAGAGTCTTCGCCACGGCGATATATCCCCTGGATTTCTTCGCCGAGGCAAAGAAACTTTCTTCGCCGCGGCGAAGAGCCGGCTGAGCTTTTTGTTGAAGTTTCTAGATATTTTTTCCCTAAGGGCAAAATGACCATTCTACCCCTAATTAGCAGAAAAAGTGGAGGAGTGAAATGTAAGGAAATTTCATGGAAAATATGTTAGTGTGGGGGTGTGATTGTAATGAATCAAAGGACAAAGATGAAATTTCCAAGAAAGAATAAGGGCAATATGGGAATGAATGTAGATATTTTTAGCTAAAAAGGGGTTAAGCTTATAACCCTTTCATTCATTCTTCTTCCACCGCCATACTCTTGCACCATTTCTTCTCAACTCTTCCTTCAATCTTTCAAGAATCTTTGAGGGCTTTTAGTTGGATCTTGGTAGAGAATTAATCTAGAGCATCCTACGGTAATGATTCTTGCTTTAGAGGTGAAATTTATCCATAGATGTGTTAAAGCCTTATAGTATGTTGTTTAAAGTTGTAGAGAAAAGACCATCTACCAAAGGAAAGAGAAGTGCTAGTGGAATCACTCCATTCACAAGGTAAGTAAATCCAACCAAGTTGGGATTCAAGAAATCTTTTGAGTAGAGATTTCTTTATGCATGTATGTATTATGCTTGTTGAGAGATTGAGATGTTATGAGTATTTATCTATGTTGTTATTGAATATAATTGAATTATGAGAAGTGTTGAGATTGCATGATGATGTAGTTTGAGATGAAGTTGGAGGAGATTGAGTAATTTCTTTGGGAGTGTTCTTTTATGACAAGAATTATAGCTATGTGAGGGAGTTTTCTCCCATTTTTGGATGGTGAAAGAGAGGAGTAGAGTTATAGATAAAGTAGGGCTTGTGTATGCACATTAGTTGTTTGATGAAATGCCTAAGAGAAGTATGAGCATGAGTAGTAAACCTTAATTCTTGCAACATTGCATATTGGCATTTCATGAGTGCATTAATGAGCATGAACCATCCATATGCATTAATTATGCATTGAGAAATAGCTTGAGAGAGAGTAGAGAATTTTGAGAATAAGCTACTTGAAGAGAAAAGAATGAGAACACTCTAATAGTAAAGAGAATGAGAAAAACTCTAAGAGTGAAAAGAAAGAGAGATTTAGCACTAGAGAATAAAAGAGAGAGTAGTGCTAAACAAGAGAATAGAGTAGGTTGTGCGATGGGGAACCCATGAGTGATGAGTACAATCACCACGAGTAGTGGGTGCTTTGTGATCTCCCAGCCGTGCCTCCAGTAAGATGAGGCTGTGACACTCGAGAGAGGGAGAAGATACACTCATGTGGCCAAGGGTTCCGAATCCGTGCATAACCGAGTCCGATCGGTAGAGAATAAATAGAAGTCATGAATAGTGGGTCGGTGGTTTGTGAACTCCACCCGGCCGTGCCTCCGGTAAGATAGGGCCGTGACATTCAAGTGAGAAAAAAAAAAGGAGAGAGAAAAGTAGACGTCACGAAGAGTGGGATAAGTTCCCAGCCGTACCTCCGGTAAGATAGGGTCGTGACATTCAAGAGAGAGTTAGTAGAAAAGAAATGAGAGAAAGAGAAACAAACAAAGAAAACGAGAGAGTAATGTAAGGAAAGAATCAAGAGAAAGAGTTACAGGGATAGACGAGTAGGGGATTTACTTACTGAGCCTTTTTGTACTCACCCCGTTGTTTTCTATGTTTTGCAGGATCTAGGTAAGGACGCAGTCGGATGGATGTCGGCAAGCGAGGAGAAATAGCTACACTGTACACCACATTTTGATAACTTTTGTCTAAAATATTTCACTTTGTATAAAGAATGTATATACTTAATAAAAGAAAAATTTGGGCCCAACTATTTATGTTATCTTACTTGTATTTTCATTATGTATATTTTCTGAGTATATGAGTAAAAAGGAGTTATTACAGAGTTATTACAACAGTGTAGCCCATCCCTTCCACCACGTGACGCTCCGAGTGACCACAACTCACCTATTACCTACAAAAACATTGAAAACAACGGAGTGAGCACTAATTGCTTAGTAAGTAAACCCGCTAAGCTACCCTTCTCTCTCCATTGCTTAAATCCTGAATTTTCTTTCCTTACAACTCATTTCTCGAGTATTCTCTATTCTTTCTCTGCTCTTCTCTCTATTCTTTCTCATTCTTTCTCTGTTTTGCTCACTGTTTTTCTCTCAATTTTCTAATTTTTCACTACTCACGATAATGAGCATGGTATAATGCATATTCATGATGAAAATGCACAAATGCATAGATTATGAATTTTCTTTCTATTTTTCTCATTCTGTTTTCTGTTTCTGTTTCTTATTCTTTATTCCTTTCTTTCTTTTCTAATCTTTCTTTTCTTTTCTAATCTTTCTTTCTTTCCTATTCTTTCTATTTTTTCTTTCTTTTCTTGCCGTTTGGACTCGGTTGAGGCATGGATTTGGAGCCTTGGCCATGTGAGTGAATTCTCTAATTCTGGGTATAATCCTCATCCACACGCACTTCTAACGAACTGTACAATTATTCTTTCTGAATTCTGAGGCCGCTCACTAAAGGCGGCGTGCATGTGGGACTATGTCACTCACGGGCTCCCCATCGCAACAACCTTCTCTTCTTTTTAACTTTTTACACTTCTTTAACTAAAATTTCATATTTGAATATCTTTAATATTCCCATTTATTTCTATTTTCTCTTTAACACATTTTAGTGCTTTTTCATGCTCTTATGAAGATGTATGCATGTAGATGGTTTCATGCTTATAATTCTTTCTAAATGCAAATGTTTAAATGCAAGGATGCCATGTAGCGTAAAAATAAGTTTCTCTCTACCATCTACAAACTCATATCAATTCATAAATGAATAAAACTCATGCATACACTTCTCTTGGACATTTCATCAAACATATTGCATGCATAATCAAACTCTATTTTGACTACAATTCTATCTCTTTCTCAAGCCACCAATATTTGGAGTGAAACTCCCTTAAACAATTACTGAACCTGACCAAAACAATACACTCCCAAAAACTCTGCTCATCTCTTTCTAACTTCAACCAAACTTCAATTAATCATCATACAACCAAAACCACTTCTCATGGCTAAATTCTATTCATCAATATTCATCAAACTCATCAATAATTCATCAATTTCATCAACAATTCTCAAAATCATAAGCATATACATATATGTAAAATCTCTACACACTTGATTTCTCAAATCATAACTTGGGTGGGATTTACTTACCTTTGATATGAGCAATCCAACCCTTTAAGAATCTTCTTTGATCAAACTCTCTTCTTCCTAAATCCTAAAGTTGATTGGGATTGAAAATCCACTCAAAAATACCCAAAATCTATGAATTTCTTTTGAAAAAGAAGTAAAGAAATTGAGAGGATTTGCAAGAGAAGTGGCGTGAAAATGGGTTGAAGAATGGCTAGGGTTTCACTCTTCAATCCTTGATATAACATAAAAATATATGTAGTTTCCCATTTTGCCCTTGCACTTTCTTTAAAATTCCATCAATGTCCCTTAGTCAATTACCATAATGCCCTCATTTTTATTGCATTCTCCATGAAGTTCTATCTCTTTTTCACTCCCCACTTTTTCAACTAATTTTGAGTGAAAAGACAATTTTACCCTTAATGCAAGTTTAAGGCATTTTCTTCACATTTTCTCAAAATCACTTTAGCAAAAATCAACTAAAGGTATAAGAGCATAAATTAAATTACGTACCTCCATGTGGGCGTTACAGAGAATGCCCGTTGCTACTGTATAAATTCACCGGGGACACTCTAGTCCCCAAAGGAACAATCGAGCTACTTGTGACTGTCAGAGATTGTAATATTCTCTCTGGCTAGTAATTCCTTGAGAAATATATGACAAAATCCACTAAATAACTTTTGTAAACATATATACATATTTGTATATAATGTAAAATCTGAAAGCTCTAATTTAATTCATATAAATAAATATATACACAAAATAACTAATATACTTTCATAAGTACAAAATATCCTTGGGACAAAGGCTGCCGGGGGCCCCAAAACCCCCTTCGCATCGACGTTCCCCACCCAACCGTAAATCATCTAGTACCTGCAAAACAATAAAATAATGAAGTGAGCACTAATTGCTCAGTAAGTAAACCAAACTGCACTATTGTTTTTCCTCTGTTACTCATATTCTGACTTTCCTTTTCTCACTTTCATTTTTTCTAATATGATGCATTCTTTTCTGATATTTTGCATTCTTTTATGATATTCTATTTTGCTACTTACCCATGTGCAAGGACAATTAATAAAACTGTACATCATCGAGCACATAAGAAATGCTAAATATTGCAAGTAGCATAATATATATGCAGAATAATAAACTTTTTCTGAGAAATGAACTTTCTTTTCTTTTCTGTTTTCTGTTCTGATTTGTCGATCGAACTTGGCTAAGGCATCGATTTGGAACCCTAATCGTGTGAGTGTATTCTGAAATTCTTTCTGGGTACAGTCTTCATCCATATGCACTACTGATGGACTGTACTAATTCTATTATGCTATTCTGAGGCTGCTCATTGATGTCGGTGTGCATGTAGGAATTTTCTACTAGGTACAGTCCTCATCCATATGCACCGATGACGGACTATGCAAATTCTGTTTTTCTATGCTGACGCCGCTCACTGATGGTGACGTGCATGTGGGAATTTCTGCATCTCTGTGTTAGGAAACGACCCGGTTGCGCAGCGGAAAACAAAAATTTTACAACCACGGATCGTTCCTTAGAACCCAAAATCAAGGCATAGATTTTACAATTTATGCATAATTAGAATCTGCAGAAAAATATAAATCCAAAGGTTTAGATTCATACCCACGTTTGGAGGCTCCACCAATGTTGTCTCTGAATGTGTTTGCTACCGATCCAAGTGTAGGATCGAACCGTGATCCACACGAAGCAATCAACAAGAACCAAGGAGGTTGCTAAGATCAAGTGTAGGATCGAAGTAGAGGTCCGCACAAGCAATTTCCGAACCAAGGAGGGATTTGCTAGATCCTCCTTGGCCTTAAGAAATCAAGAAGAAAAATCAGTATTTGATTTTTCAATCAAAAGATGAAAGTGGCGTGGGAATGAGTGTCAAAGGGGCTGCTGTGTGTGTTTGTTTTAAAGGCAAAAATTAATTAACAAATCACACAAATACTATTCCTTTTATAGGCAAACCAAGTTGCCCTATTCCCACATGGAATGGGCTTGGGCTCCAACCCAAACACCCCATGTTGCCAAACACTCCCAATTTGATATTTTAATTTAATTCATCATTATCTTAATTAAAATCAATTAATATTTAATTAACATTTAATCAATAATGATGATTTAATTAAATATGTGCGAACACACATTTAACCGTAATTTCACTTATTTAATTTCTTTAACAAATTAAATAAAAAAGGCTACGACCTCAAGAAATTTAATTGCATTGTGAAATTACCAAAATACCCTTCGCCCAAAAAAAGACGAAAACGCCCTTCTTTCTTCTTGGCTCTTAAATTATCTTCTATGTGTGTGACCCATAGGCTCCTCATCATACCGGTAGTGTATAGTATCGGGATTAACACCAATTAATCGTCTCACTAATACACAGACCAAGATTGGCCCCTAGGAAGGCATCATGGCCACCCGATAGATTCGGATTCAAAGAAAGTAGCTACCCACAACGATATGGTTACCGTACAATACGATCCTTTCATCATTCGTTATCTCGCGAGACGAAGGCATAGAAATAGTGTCAACCTTCGGTTACTCTCGATATTATATATATTCGCTCGGACCAATGACCCGTATTATAATGGCGGATGAGCAACAACTCAATCCCACCGTGGCCACGCTTTTAATGTCATTACCATATCTTGAATTGCGCCGTGAGATAACTTCTCCCGTACCGGGAGTGATGAATCCTTTGTCAATCCACCATAGTCTTGATACACTCCTTGATATAGCCAATCACCACCGTCTGCGACTTTGAATAGAAGCTGCGTTAGGCTAGTATCAAAGCGTACCAATCGGTGCACAAGGCACTCCGGTGATCTCAAGTCCAAGGATCACATGCACCACCATTCGTTAGAGGATTTGTTCCATAGACACCGGGGTTACCATCCATATGGAATCCTCTCGGTGGGTCATCCGGTGAACTTCTTTGCGGTATATCCGCCTACAACAAGCACCCATGTGTTGCACCAAAGGTTGTCACCAAACAACCTTGACAAGTGAGATCAGACGCCTTTGCCTTTCGCGAGGTCGTTCAACACTATGATAGCCTTACCGTATTATACGTGCCCTTACTTGAGAATAATCTGGGGCTAGGACGTTTCTAGAATGGCCACCATATGTGCTCATAGGGTTCTCACTATCAAGATTTGAAACACTTGATACCCTCGTCACGGTTCTACCATTCTAAGGACATATATCAATACATATTGCAATAATAATGATTTACGCGATATAGAATAAAAAATGCCTTTTATTATTGATTAATGAACATTATTACAAAAGAGTCAATTCCACAATAATTGATTGGCTCTAGGGCATCTACTCTAACAATCTCCCACTTGCACTATAGCCAATCATTCATGTATTTAATACCAAATGATTTCAAGTGCCTTTCATGCTTCGTCTGCGCAGAGGCTTTGTAAGTGGATCTGCGAGATTGTCGTCGGTATGCACTTTACTAATCTGCACGTCTTTCCTCTCAACTATCTCTCGATGAGATGGAATCGTCAGTATGTGTCCTGGACTTCGATGAGACCGTGGGTTCCCTAGCTTGAGCAATTGCTCCATTGTTGTCACAATAGATGTCTATAGGATCAACAATCGTAGGAACCACACCAAGTTCGATGACGAACTTCTTAATCCAGTGCCTCCTCCGGCCGCATCCGACAATGCAATATACTCGGCCTCCATTGTAGAGTCCGCTACGTTGCTTTGCTTGGAGCTCTTCCCACTCGCCCCACCATTGAGACAAAATACAAACCCCTGATTGCGATCGATAATCGCTTTATCCGTTTGGAAACTAGCATCAACCGTATCCTCTTACGGTGAGCTCATCTTCCCTCCATAAACCAAGAACATATCCTTAGTCCTCTTCAAGTACTTAAGAATGTTCTTGACACCATCCAATTGCGCTCACCGGATCCGATTGATATCTCTACAAGTGCCCAAAGCACATGAGACATCAATCCGAGTACATAGCATGGCATACATGATGGATCCAATTGCTGATGCATATGGGATCCTTCTTCATCCTATCTCTCTCATCTTGTGTTTTTAGGACACAATTCCTTAGAGAGATAAACACCATGTGACATCGGAAGAAATCCTTTCTTGGATTCTTCCATACTGAATCGTTTCAGTACTTTGTCAATATATGCACTTTGACTTAGGCCAAGCAACCTACGTGATCTATCACGATAGATCTTTATACCAAGGATGTAGGCTGCTTCCCCTAAGTCTTTCATGGAGAAGCACTTGGATAACCAAGTCTTTACCGATGCAAGTTCGGTATATCATTCCCGATCAAGTATGTCATCGACATACAACACTAGGAATGCTCTTTGCGCTCCCACTCACTTTCTTGTAAACACAGGGCTCATCTTCATTTTTGATAAAACCGAATTCTTTTACGGCCTCATCAAAACGAATGTTCCAGCTCCTTGAAGCTTGCTTGAGACCATAAATGGATCTCTGTAACTTGCATACCTTATTAGCTTGACTATCAAGAACGAAACCATCAGGTTGTGTCATATACACATCCTCCTCAAGGTTTCCGTTGAAAGCGCTTTTGACATCCATTTGCCAAATCTCATAGTCATGATATGCGGCAATTGCAAGCATAATCCGATGGATTTAATCATGGCAACCGGCGAAAAGGTTTCTTCATAGTCAATGCCATGAATTTGTTTGAAACCTTTGGCAACCACCATGCTTTATAGGTATGCACGTTGCCATCCATGTCATCTTCTTCTTGAAGACCCATTTACACCCTATAGGTTTTACCCCTTCAAGGTGGTTCCACGAGACCACACTTGGTTACGGTACATGGAGTCCATCTCGATTTCATGGCTTCAAGCCATTTAATGGAATCTGGATCCGATATAAGCGTCTTCGTAGGTTCCGGGTTCATCGTCCTTGATAGACTAGTACGTCACCATGTTGAGTCACGAGATAACCGTATCTCTCGGGCTCATGGCGTACTCTCCCCATCTACGTAGCTCCCTGTGCTACCCGAGGCGGTTCACTTTGATCCACAATTTGTGGAGTAACCTCCTCATGATGCTCAACCACCTCCTTGGCACATCATCCCGTCCTTCGTCTAGTATATCTTGTGGTTCTAGAACTTCATCGAGTTCTACTTTTCTCCCACTAGTACTTCTTAGAAAATGTTCCTTTTCTAGGAAGACACCAGATCGAGCAACAAAGATTTTGCACTCTTCTAGGGGTTGTAGAAATGGTATCCTTTGGTCTCCTTTGGATACCCCACAAATATACATTTACAGATTTTGGGCCCTCCCAAACTTGTTCAAGTCAATTTCTTAACATAAGCTTCGCAACCCCAAATCCTTAGATAAGACAAGTTGGGCTTTCGCCCAATCCATAGCTCATATGGAGTCTTATCTACGAGACTTTGTGACACACGGTTTAAAAACGTGCATCGCAGTCTCTAGAGGCATAAGGGGCCCCGAGGCAGTGCGAGTAAATCACTAAAACTCATCATGGACCTAACCATGTCAAGTAAGGTCCTATTCCTCCTTTCTGACACTCCATTGTGTTGGGGTGTATAAGGAGGGGTGAGTTGTGATACTATCCCACATTCCTTCAGGTACTCAGAAAACCCCGAGCTTAAGTATTCACCTCCTCGATCCGACCGAAAAGCTTTAATACTTTTTGCCCAACATATTCTGTACTTCATTCCTGAATTCCTTGAATTTATCAAAGGCTTCAGATTTATGTCTCATAAGGTAGACATAACCATATCTACTGAAATCATCAGTAAATGTGATGAAGTATGAATATCCACCTCTGGCTTCAACTGTTAGTGGACCACATACATCACTATGGATGATGCCTAACAGTTCAAGAGTCTCTTTCACCTTTTCCCGTGAAAGGAGACTTGGTCATCTTGCCTAAAAGGCATGACTCGCATACCTCAAATGACTGAAAGTCAAAAGGGGCCAAAACTCCATCCCTTTGAAGTTTTGCAATGCGAGTTTTATTAACATGACACAATCTACAATGCCAGAGATATGTTTGGTTTTGATCGCTATGTTTAGCTTGCTTGGTTTCAATATTGAGAATATCTTTATTGCTTAAATCAAGAACATATAATCCATTATATAACCTTGCAATTCCAAATAGAATACCATTCAAACTAAAGGACAACAATCCATTAGATATCTCAAAATGATACCCCATATTATCCAAAAACGGATATCAAATAATATTTCTAGAAATAGAAGGTACGTGATAACAGTTATGTAGTTCCAACAATAAGCCCGTAGGCAAAGATAAACAATAAGTCCCTACAGCTAATGCAGCCACATGTGCTCCATTTCCAACTCGTAGGTCCACCTCTCCCTTGGCGAGCACTCTACTCTGCCTTAGTCCCTGCACATCAGTACAAATGTGAGTACCACATCCTGTGTCCATGACCCAAGATGTTGAGGGAGAGAAGTTAATCTCAATCATGAAAGTACCTGAAGTCGTAGCCTCTGACTTCTTCTTACTTGCGAGGAAAGCCTTGCAAGTTGTTTCCTCCAAAGGGCTGAGGGCCTTGCCACAAAAGAAGCAGACTACCTTGCCCTTTCCTATGCCACTCGTGCCAAAGAGCAACCTGTCCTTTGGGCTTGGGCTTGGGCCCTTTGGCCTTGGCCTTACCCTTGCCGTTACCCTTTACCCTTTGCTTTATCCGGCAAGAACCAGAAAAGCTTGGACTTTTTCAAGTCCTCGCTCTGCATCCTCGGGCATGTTCAGTTGTTCAGAGGGGTTTTCTCCATCGTGTTCATATTGAAATTCATTATGAACGGAGCATATGAGTCGTGCAAGGATTGCAGAATTAAATCCATTTGTAATTCTGCATCCAAGCCACATCCCAAAGTCTCAAGCCTCTCAATGTGCTCGATCATCTTGAGCACATGAGGACCAACTTGGGCACCCTCACCGACGACTCCCAAATGCTGCTTTCGACACCTTCATACCTCTCATGTCGAGCATTTGTTTCATAAAGCTCCTTGAGGTGTAGAATTATGGGAAGAAGCATCCATATTCTCATGCTGCTTTTGCAGCGATAGGTGTCATCGATGCTAACATCAAGCATTGTACGCTATCAGCATCATCAAGGAACTTTTGATAAGTATCCTTAACTTCCTGAGTGGCATCAGGATCAGGCTCAGCCATGTATGGCTTTTCAAGGATATACAATTTCTTTCGACTTAAGTATGATCCGTAGATTACAATACCGAATCGAGAAATTGGATCCATCCAACTGTTTTCTTTTTTCGATTATCGGTCGCAGGTTCATAATACTCATTTTCGGTGAATCTACAATTGCAGAAAAGATAAAGTTATTATAAAGTTCATTATTATTTAATATGGTCTTTTATTAAACAATGCTCCCACTATTTTACTCAAGCCAATAGCCCTCACTATTAACTCGGGAAAGCCCGTTGGCTTTCCTAGTGGACCGAGATCCTATCCTGCCCATTTCAAACCTTCGCTTTGGCGAACAAGCCAAAATGGGTTGATTAGGTAGGCCAACAAACTTAATCCACACCAATTGATAGCTCCCACTATCAACCTCAAATGTGAAAAAGCCAACAAGCCAATCACACAATTCAATGGCTCTAACCATTGTCCTCAAGTGTGATTCTCGGGATTGAGAAGTGGACACTACATGTCACCACATACACATAATATGTGTACTGTTCTACTATGCCTATGACGCGTTTATCAACCTTCGCTTTGGCGAACAAGCAAAACCGTCATTTTAAGTCGACCCATCACCATTAAGGAAAACTCCAATGAATTTTAACCTCCCACTGGTAGAAGTGTACCCTTCGCTTTGGCGAACAAGGTTTTCACGAGCCGATGGTTTGATTAAAACCATGGTGATGGAAGGCATTCGTGACTTAATATTCTTAGTTGAGGGGTTTGTTATTTAATGTCTCATCAGATTATTATCTTTGTTAGAATGACATTGTTTGGCATGTTATTCAACATTCAACCTTAGCATGCATTCTAAACAAAATATTAAACGTGCCGGTACATGGCCTAACTAAAACCGATCTCCTCGAGCCTAGAGGATCGGTGGGTCACCTAGGGATCCTGTAACAAATATCTTGAGTCTTCAAGTATGGTTGCCTCGTCCTTCGCTTTGTCTCCAGGTACATTACAAAAACATCATTCTAAATTTACAATAAAATTAATATTAAACTAATTTTACATCAACAAATTTAGAAACCCCTCCCGATTTACATTCGAGGGAATGAGATGAGAAAAGAATGTACATTAAGAAGAAGGGAGAAGGCAGGACACGCAGGCCCTATTTAAAATATTACAGCCATACATACCCAAAATAATTTAAAACATTCACCCTTAGGTCTAAGGCTCATGTACCGCGCACCATGCAATATACAAACAAGTACAAAGCATACATTTCAAAAAACAATCAATTTTTGAATTGGGTGGGTTAATTAATTAATTACCCTCTTAAATGTGCAGAATGTACATTGGCTTTATAGGTTATTAAAACTGCAGATTAGTCCCTTTCAGGAAAAATACAAAATGGGAAAACTACATCCTTCGCCGCGGCGAAGGTTTTATCTTCGCCGCGCGAGGATTTACAGTATGCATTTCTGCAGTTTTTGTTATAAACACTAATCCAAATCAAATCAAACGCACATACGTTCAACCAGGATATTAACCAACCAATATAACATTCATCAACACATTATTAAACCAGTTTATCATTTGAATCACTCATTAAATCATGGATTTACAAATTTTACAGATTTTTCAAAAACTGGGTTTTTCATGGCAGATTCATCAAGGCAGCATGTTATCAACAAATACGTGTATCAACCATTCAACAATTGTAAATCTAGTACCCTAGGCTCGATACCCAGTTAGGAAAGCGACCGGTTGCGCAAATGGAAAACAAAAATTTTACAACCACGGATCGCTCCTTAGAACCCAAAATCAAGGCATAGATTTTACAATTTATGCATAATTAGAATCTGAGAAAAATATAAATCCAAAGGTTTAGATTCATACCCACGTTTGGAGGCTCCACCAATGTTGTCTCTGAATGTGTTTGCTACCGATCCAAGTGTAGGATCGAACCGTAGAGGTCCACACGAAGACAATCAACAAGAACCAAGGAGGGGTGGCTTTGCTAGATCCTCCTTGGCCTTAAGAAATCAAGAAGAAAAATCAGTATTTGATTTTTCAATCAAAAGATGAAAGTGGCGTGGGAATGAGTGTCAAAGAGGCTGCTGTATGTGTTTGTTTTAAAGGCAAAAATTAATTAACAAATCACACAAATACTATTCCTTTTATAGGCAAACCAAGTTGCCCTATTCCCACATGGAATGGGCTTGGGCTCCAACCCCAAACACCCCATGTTGCCAAACACTCCCAATTTGATATTTTAATTTAATTCATCATTATCTTAATTAAAATCAATTAATATTTAATTAACATTTAATCAATAATGATGATTTAATTAAATATGTGCGAACACACATTTAACCGTAATTTCACTTATTTAATTTCTTTAACAAATTAAATAAAAAGGCTACGACCTCAACAAATTTAATTGCATTGTGAAATTACCAAAATACCTCTTCGCCCAAAAAAGACGAAAAACGCCCTTCTTTCTTCTTGGCTCTTAAATTATCTTCTATGTGTGTGACCCATAGGCTCCTCATCATACCGGTAGTGTATAGTATCGGGATTAACACCAATTAATCGTCTCACTAATACCACAGACCAAGATTGGCCCCTAGCAAGGCATCATGGCCACCCGATAGATTCGGATTCAACAAAGTAGCTACCTCAGCGATATGGTTACCGTACAATACGATCCTTTCATCATTCGTTATCTCGGCGAGACGAAGGCATAGAAATAGTGTCAACCTTCGGTTACTCTCGATATTATATATATTCGCCGGACCAATGACCGTATTATAATGGCGGATAGCAACAACTCAATCCCACTGTGGCCCACGCTTTTAATGTCATTACCATATACCGAATTGCGCCGTGAATAACTTCTCCCGTGCCGGGAGTGATGAATCCTTTGTCAATCCACCATAGTCTTGATACACTCCTTGATATAGCCAATCACCACCGTCTTGCGACACTGAATAGAACTGCGTTAGGCTAGTATCAAATCGTACCAATCGGTGCACAAGGCACCCTGGTGATCTCAAGTCCAAGGATCACATGCACCACCATTCGTTAGAGGATTTGTTCCATAGACACCGGGGTTACCATCCATATGGAATCCTCGGTGGTGGGTCACCCAAGGTGAACTTGCTTTGCGGTATATCCGCCTACAACAAGCACCCATGTGTTGCACCAGGTTGTCACCAAACAACCTTGACAAGTGAGATCGATCCCGCCTTTCGACATGGTCGTTCAACACTATGATAGCCTTACGTATTATCGTGCCCTTACTTGAGAATAATGCGGGGCTACGGACGTTTCTAGAATGGCCACCATATGTGCTCATAGGGTTCTCACTATCAGGATTTGAAACACTTGATACCCTCGTCACGGTTCTACCATTCTAAGGACATATATCAATACATATTGCAATAATAATGATTTACGCGATATAGAATAAAAATGCCTTTTATTATTGATTAATGAACATTATTACAAAGAGTCAATTCCACAATAATTGATTGGCTCTAGGGCATCTACTCTAACACTCTGTCACTCATGGGTTCCCCATCGCAACAACCTTCTAACATATCACTATGTTGAAAGAGAATAGAAAGAGATTCTATGCACATTTCTAATAAATTTCCAAGCTATGGAAATTCTATAATTGTATTCTTTAGTAAATGAGAAAATATACATATGTACATGTTAGCTTATAA
Source organism: Pistacia integerrima (assembly GCA_026225825.1). NCBI lineage: Eukaryota > Viridiplantae > Streptophyta > Magnoliopsida > Sapindales > Anacardiaceae > Pistacia > Pistacia integerrima. Next base: position 12,669,738 of record CM047744.1, read on the forward strand.
AGAATCTATAAGCCATTTTCTTTTCTTTCTTTTTGTCATTCTTTGCTAACATTTTCTTTAATATTCTCATTTACAAAATCAAGGCTATAGATAAATAAATCATATGCACAAAATATGCATGATCAAGCCCATTCTTTGATGTTCTTTCCAAGTCCCAATACACAAACTTGAGAATTCATTATGGCATATTGATATGTCATGACATATTTTACAATTCTCTACTATCAACCATGCCATATCAAAGTTACATGTTAACATACAATGTTTTTCTAACACTTTCATGTGCTATTCAAGAAGTAGTAAAGGTTCAAGTAACTAGAACGAAGCACTAAGGGCCATCTCTCTCATGGCACTAACATGACCAAGTGATATTCTAAATTTTGGTATAACAAAATGCACCCTTGAATACTAAAATTTACACTTGGTTAAGCCCAACATAACCTTTCTACTTCAATCTTGCCTTTCTCTAACCCTTTCTTCAATAGGGTTTAACCAACTCATGCATGCATTTTCTCTTTGGATTTTCATCAAACAATTCATATGCACATGCAAATACTAAGTTGGCTACACTTCCACATCTCTCTAAATCCACCCAATTTTGAGCAAAAACTCACTAACGATAGCATTAAACCTGGTCGATTTCAACAATTTTCAACACTTCAAAATTCCATCACTAATTCTTCCATAATTCCACCAATTCATCACATACTCATACACTACTTCTCATGGCTGGAAATTTACACATCATTCAACATCAAAATAGCCAATAATTCTCACATACAATCACATACACACATGCAAGAATCATTCTACACAAGTCTTGCTCAAATCAAGGCTAAAATTGGGTTTACTTACCTTGAATGTGTGATATAACCTCTCTTTTGCTAAAAGTATCTTCCTCTTGGACCTTTGGATGCTTTAGGATTGAAAAGCTACAAGAATTTAAGCCAAATCCCATGATTTCCCTTTGAGATTTGGTGAAGAAATTTGAGAGAAAAAGGGGTGAGGGTGGTGTGTACAAGGGCTGAAAAATGGGTTAGGGTTTCTTCTAATGAAACCTTATATCTAATAATATACACATGTATTCCCATTTTGCCCTTGCACTTTCTATGAAATATCTATATCCTTTAGCCAATTACCAAAATACCCTCATTTCTATTATCTTTTTTACATTATGTTGCTTCCTTTCACTCCCCACTTTTTCATCTAATTAGGACTGAGAAGACCATTTTACCTCTAATGAAGTTTTAAGGAATTTCCTTCACATTTGTCTAAGGTAACATCAAAGAAATCCAACTAAGGGTATTAGGACATAAATATAATGACGTACCTTGATGTGGGTGTTACAGAGATAAACCACAGATAAGGATAGTAATGGCAAAGTTCTTAGTGGTCGATTGTCCGACTACCTATAACATCATCTTGGGAAGGCTACTCCTAGACGACCTAAGTACAGTCACATCAGTACGATGTCAGGCAATCAAGTTCTTGACCCCGAATGGAATTGGGATTATAAGGAGTTGTAGGAAGGACTCAAGGGAGTGCTACAATAGAGCCATACATGCAACATAAAAATGGGCACTCTCGAAGACGATGATTATCACTAAGTCCGAGCCAAAGCCCGGACCATTAGAAGACAACATAGATCCTTGCATTCACAAAGAAGAGCATACAGCAGGGTCGATAGAAGAACTACAAGAAGTGCCTGTCAGCGAGAAAGACCCAACTCATGTTTTAAGAGTTGGAAGCAATCTGAGTGGCGAGTTGGCAGACAACTTAGTGGGGTTCCTGAAGAAAAACCTCGATGTATTCACCTGGGTACATGTGGATATGGTAGGGATCAGCCCCAAAGTGATGTGCTATAGACTAAACGTCAACTCAGAAGCTCACCTGATAAGACAGAAGAGAAGGTTTATAGATTATGAGTGATCTTAATTGCTTAAGGATGAAGTTGATAAGCTCATGGACATCAAATTCATAAGATAAGTGAAATACTCAGACTGGCTTGCCAATCCGGTCTTAGTGAAAAAATCAAATGGCAAGTAGTAGACTTGCATCGATTTTACTGATCTCAACAAGGCCTATCCTAAAGATAACTTTTTGCTACCCCAGATCGATCAATTAGTAGGTGCAACAGTAGGGAATGCATTACTAAGCTTCATGGATGCATACTCAGGACATAATCAAATCCCGATGTATCAGCCTAATGAAGAATACACCTCCTTTATTATTGACTGAGGTATCTATTGTTACAGGGTTATGCCATTTGGACTGAAAAACATTAGGGTGACCTACCAATGTTTGGTGAATCAAATGTTCATTGAGCAAATTGGCAAGACCATGGAGGCGTACGTTGATGACATGCTCATCAAATTAAAGGTCGTCAAAAACCACATTGAGCATCTGAGGGAAATGTTCGGTATCCCCAGAAAGTACCAAATGCGACTAAATTCCTTGAAGTACACTTTCGGAGTAAGCTCGGGGAAATTCTTGGGTTTCCTAGTGAATACCAGACAAGATTCAAGCTCTTCTGAATATCAAAGTTCAAGAAAAATAAAGTAGCTTCAAAGTTTGACACGACAAGTAGTCGCACTGAGCAGGCTTGTTTCCCGAGCAACTGATAGATGCTTGCCATTTTTTGAAACCTTGAAGGTAACAAGGGTTTGAAATGGATAGAGGAGTACAAGAAAGCATTCCAAGAGTTAAAGAGGCACTTGGGACAACCTTCTTTGTTATCAAATCCCGTCCTAGGCAAGCTCTTACTGTTGTACCTATTGATATCTAAGTTCGCGATTAGCGCGGCTTTGGTATGCGAAGAACGAGGAGTGCAGTGGCCAGTATATTATGTGAGCAAGTGATTGCTTGACATTGAAACAAGGTACCCAGAAATGGAGAAGCTCGTGTATGCACTCATCATAGCTGCTTGGAAGCTACGGCCCTACATTCAAGCACACTCTATACATGTTCTTACAAACTTTTCGCTGAAAAAGATTATGCAAAAGTTTAAGGCATCAGGTAGATTGATTAAGTGGACTATAGAGCTTAGTCAGCATAACATTAAGTACCTCTTAAGGATAGCTATCAAGGGACAAGCTTTGGCTAACTTCATCTTAGAGTTCTCATACCAGCTCGAGCAGGAGGTAAGCCTGCTTGAAGAGGGCACCGCAAAAGAGAATAGATTAGTGGAACATAAGCTCGATAGCCTATGGCAATGGACCTTGTATGTAGATGGGTCCTCGAATGAAAAGGGGGTAAGTACCGGTGATGTGCAAATTTAACACTCGCAAGAGCACGATTCACTAATAGCTAGCAATAAGTTTACTCCCAAGGTTGATCTCTCGCGGAATTGTAGTGGTTTAAATTCTTAAATTATTTTCTTTAACAACTCAACTAAACAATTTATAAAATCCTAACAGTCTAACCAAAAGATGGATGAGATTAATCTAAAATAAAACTCTAAATTAATTAAAATTAATTAATGCAATTCGGTAAAGTGAATTAAATCAATGAGAGTGATAGTGGGGATTTAGCTAACTTCTCAATTATGTATTGTAATATTTGGCAAATCAAACAATTAAACCCTAAATTCATATTGTTGATTTTTCCACTAAACCATAGAGAATTCCAATGATCATGTTTATTCTCCGTTTATAATTAACTAATTAACTTCTATGATCAAGTTGTTAACTAATTAATTGTAATATGCGCTAAGAAATCACACAACCATCCAAATCAAAACAATGATCAAGTATTCAATTTGAACTCTTATTTAATAGAGCTTAATTAAGGTAAGATGATCACTACAACCCTAATTCTCAATTTTAATTATAAAAAGTAATTGGCCAGTCAAAAAATTATAATTAATATCATGAAGAACAATTAAATAAGAAACAATCTAAAATTTTCATAAAACAAATCACCAAATACCTAATACAATCATGATGGTTAAAGTAAACTCCCACATTTTTTTTGGTTGCTCATAATCAAACTCAAACAATGAACTCAATGAATGAAAAACTAATCATATTGCAAAATAAGATGTAACTAAAAAGAAATCACTTACGAATTGAAGTAGATTGATCCTCTTCCTTCTCTCCCCTGTTGAAAACTCACAATTTCTCTCAATAAAGCAACACTCTCAAAAAGCATAAAACTCTCAATTTAGGTCAAAGAGAATTCTCGCTAAAATAAATTTTAATGTCCTATTTATAGTTTTTCTTTGCTAGGGGTGTTTTTGAGAAAGTACAAATTCAAGTCAGAGTTGGAAAAGGTGAGATTTTATTTTCTTTGCAATCCACACCGCTGCGCCGAATCTTCCCACAAACCTTAAACTCTTTCGCTCTGCGGCACTGAATTCTTCATGCCATGGCATTAACTTTCTGCCCAGATCACCTTTTTAGCACTGTGACATAGAAAAACTCTGCCGTAGTGCCATCCAGTTGCTTCACATTTATCTTCCTCTTTTCAACTCCGATTCTCGACCCATTTTGCATGATTTCTTCCAAATGCATTCCAAAAACTCATTTACCTTCAAAATAGTAAAAACCACTTCAAAGTAACATATTCTTAAGGTAAAAACACAAATAACAGTAAAAAACATAACAAAATACTAGGGCAAATATTGGTTTATCAGTCGGGCTCCTACTTTAAGGTCCTGCAGGGGATCCAATCTGAGCTGTAGTTAGATTCAGATTTACTACCTCGAACAACAAGGTAGAATATAAGGCCATGCCTGGAGGAGTCTACTTGGCCAAAGAAATGGGGGCAGAGTCAATCAAAATATACAGTGACTCCCAGCTTGTAAAGCCCACATCGAGGTACATAGCTTTACTTATTCCCTAATACCCTTAGTTGAATTTTTGTTAAAGTTATTCTTGAAAAAGTGTGAAGAAATTCCCTTAAATTGTCATTAGGGGTAAAATGATCTTTTCACTCATAATTAGTTGAAAGTGTGGGCAATGAAAAGAGATAGGATTTCATGGCGAATGCAATAAAAATGAGGAAATTATGGTACTTGACTAAGGGACATAGATGAAATTTCATAGAAAGTGCAAGGGTAAAATGGGAATCTATATATATTATTTTATGATATTAAGAGTTGAAGAAGAGAAACCCTAGCCACTCTACCCTCCATTCAAGCCATTCTCTACCCACATTCTCTCAAATTTCTTCATTAAATTTCCAAGGAAATTCATAGGATTTTGGCTAACTTTTGATAGATTTTTCAATCCTAAGCATCCAGAGGTAAGATTCTTGCACCAAGAAGTGAGATTAAATTTTAAAGTTTTGAATTCTTAGGGTTGTATATGCTTAGCGTTTGAGAAGGAGGGAATTCTACCAAGAGAGAGTATAGTGTTGGAGTTGCTCTAATTCAAGGTAAGTAAACCTAATTTGAACCTTAATTTGAGCAAGACTTATGTTGAATGAATTTTTTGCATGTTTGTATGTGATGGTATGAGAGAATTATGGGCTGTTTTTGATGTTTATTGATGTATAAATTCTAGCCATGAGAAGTAGTGTATGGTTATGTGATGATTTGGTGAAGTTGTGGAAGATTTTGTGTTGAAATTTTTGAAGTGTAGAGAAGTGAGAAATTCGGCCAGGTTTGATAGTCAATTTTGTGAGTTTTTGGCCCACAATTTGGTTGAATTAGAGAGTTGTGGAAGTGTAGCCAACATGGTAGTTGCATGTGCATATGAATTGTTTGATGCAAATCCTAAGAGAAAAGATGTTACCATGGTTGCCCTGTCAAATCCGTGAATTTCTGAGTGATTTTTGAGCACCGTAACCATCGAACTGGGTTAAGACCTAAACATAAAAGTTTTAGCCCTTTCTCTAAGCTTTAAAATGAGACCAAGATCATAGAAATCCGATGTGTATAGCTTGAGATATGCCTTCTTGAATATGACCTGCGCAGAATGACTACCTCAAAAATACCTTCAATTTATTAGTTATTTTTAGTCTAATAATCTATGATTGATTTCAAGTATGGGAATGTTGTTGGTAGAGAATACTAGTTCCATAATGATATCTTTATATGCCATAATGCATTCTCACTTTCTCACATTTGCATTTAGAAAGAATAGTAAAGATGAGCATATTTCCATGCACATACACATGTATGAGAGCATTAAAGAACAAAGAGAAAGAGAGTTTGGATGAATTGTAGAGAATTTCTTTTATGCATGTGTATGCTTATGTATGAAGAATTGTTGATGGAATGGATATTGGATGATGGTTAGAATTTATCCATGAGAAGTAGTGTTTGTGCACTTGATGTTTGATGAGAGTTTGGATGAATTATGGAAGAATTGGAGTAGAATTTATGGAGTGTGAATCCTGGACAGGTTTGACTTTAATCTTGGTGTGTTTTATTCCAAATTTTTGGTGGCTTAGAAGAGAGGTAGAAATGTAGCCAAATTGGAGTTGATGTGTGCATATAAATTGTTTGATGAGATGTCAAAGAGAAGTGCATACATGATTATGATTATTTGATATCTCGAGATGAGTTGGTAGATGGTAGAGAATGACATGTTCACATTCCATATTGCATTATTGCATCCAAACATGTGAATTTAGAAAGAATAATAAGCATGAGCCCATATACATGCATACATACTCATAAGAGCATTAATGAGCAATAATGAACATTAAAGTTAAAGAACCAATAGAAAGAAATGAGAAATATTAAAGAAGTTCAAAACTGAATTTTTTTTTTTAAAGAAGTGTAAAAAAAGATAAAAGAAGATAAGGTTGTTGCGATGGGGAATCCGTGAGTGACATAGCCCCGCATGCACGCCGCCTTTAGTGAGCGGCCTCAGAATTCAGAAAGAAGAATTGTACAGTCCGTTAGAAGTGCATGTGGATGAGGATTGTACCTAGAATTGGAGAATACACTCACACGGCTAGGGTTCCAAATCCATGCCTTGACCGAGTCCGATCGGCAAGAAAGAAAGAATAGAATGAAAGAAAAGAAAAAAAAAGAACATAAAGAAAGAATAGAAAAGAAAGAATGAAAGAAAGAATAGAAAGAAAGAAAGAAAAGAAAGAATAAAGAATAGAAAGAAAGAAAGAAAGAAATATAGAAATATAGAAATATAGAAAAAGAAACAGAGCAAAATAGAGAAAGAATAAAGTAGTGTGATGTAAGGAAAGAAATTCAGAATTTAAGCAACGGAGAGAGAAGGGTAGCATAGTGGGTTTACTTACTGAACAATTAGTGCTCACCCCATTGTTTTCAATGTTTTTGCAGGTAGTAGATGAGATTGCGGTCACTTGGAGCGTCAAGAAGCGGAAGGGTTTGGCAACAATGACGAGTTACTATTTTAAGACTTTATTATATTAAGTAGAGATTTGTATATAAATAAAAATTAGATATGGGCCCATTATTTTATACTCATCTTCATGTATATATATATATATATATATATATATATATATATATATACTGTGAGTTTTACTGTTATTTTACGAGTATAACTCCCAAGTATACTAGCTAGAAAGAATATTACACAACTTGTCGTTTATCAAGTTTCTGGAGAATACAAGGCCAATGAGGACAGAATGACGTCTTATCTCCGGAAGATAAAATCCAAGCTTGAGCATTTCAAGGCTTATACGGTTCAATAATTCCAAGGGAAAGAAACTCTATGACCAATGCTCTAGCTCGCCTAGCTTCAACGATGAGCAAAGAAACAACAAATTCCATTCTTGCCAAATTCCTACCAAGACCAAGCATCCTCACACCAAAAGAAACGGTTTTAGCAATAGGGTAAAGCTATACCTATATGGATTCAATAATGGAATACTTGAAAGATGGAACAGTCCTGAGGGAAGAAACGAAGCCAAAACGCTTTGAGCAAAATCAGCTCGATATACGCTTATCAATGCTAGGTTGTATAAGCGAGGCTACGATTCCCTGCTTTTGTGATGTGTAGACCATGAGGATACGGAGTACATCCTGAGGGAAATCCATGAGGGTTTTGTGGAAACCATGTAGAGGGTTGATCTTTAGCATACAAGTACTCCACCGGGATACTATTGGCCGACATTCTTTGACAATGCAACCGAGTTCATATGAAAATGTGACAAGTGTCAGAGGTTTGCAGATATTCTGCGAGCTCCAACCCAAGAGTTGACTACTCTGACAAGCCCATGGCCATTTGCAATTTGGGGAATCGATCTAATAGGCCCTTTACCTCAAGGGAAATGAGGTGTCAAGTTCATGATAGTCGCAGTCGACTACTTCACCGAGTGGGCAGAAGCTGAGTCTTTAGTGACCATCACTTCGAACAAGCTAAATGATTTCATTTACTATCATCACCGACAATGGGAAACAGTTCAATTGTGAAGACTTCCAATCGTTCTGTGAAGGGCTTGGCATAAGGAAAAGCTTCTCTACCATCTACTGGCCTCAAGCTAACAGTCAAGTGAAGGTCGTTAATAAGGTTATCAAGCATGCCCTCAAGGAAAAGCTCTGTTATCCCAAAGGAAAATGGGAAGATGAGCTGCCCGAGGCTTTATGGTCATACAGAACAATGGCCAGAAGCTCGACAGGAGAAACCCTGTTCTTACTTTCTTATGGGTGCGAGGCGATGGTCCCGGTATGGGTTGGTCAGCTAGCTTTGGTGAGAGGTCTTTGATAAAGAAACAAACAAAGACCTTCTTTGTTTGAAGCTGGATTTATTCGAGGAACATCGACCCAAGTCTCAACTAAGAGTTTCCTTGTACCAACATCGAGTGAAGAGATACTTCAACTCAAAGGTCAAGAATCGAGACTTCAGGGTGGGCAACCTAGTTCTAAGAAAGGTCATCCCTAGCGCATAGAATGCGAACTTGGGGGCACTTGGGCCCAAATGGGAAGGTCCTTCCAAGATCTCAGAAAAGCTCACACCAGGAACCTTTCACTTGGAACACTTTAATGGTGAAGCTGTATTGCAAACATGGAATGTCGAGCATCTGCAAAGATACTATCAGTAAACAGCTTGGGTCCATTTTTGTTTTTTCTACCTTTTAGCAATGTAAGGTCTCTTATGGCCAATTTTCACTATCAATAAGGAGGATATAGTCAAAACTTTCTCTTGTTTATTATTTATTTCAAGATCACAATCTAAGCGATGACATCAAAAAACTTGAAGTCAAAACTTCAAAAAAAGGAAGTTTTGCTCTATAATTCAAATTCATCAAGGGAAACATTCCCCAACACGACGGAGTTAAAACTCGTAAAACACTCGAGTAAAACACGTCGAAAGAAAATCATTCATAATTCGGCGAACAAAACGCTAGATGGCTAACCATCTCTAACTTGGCGTTGTCGTAAGAAAGATTTTCTTGTTTGTTCAAAAAGTTCCTAAAGAAGCGAGCTAGGCATAACTTGGAGCAAATGCGAATTGTTATAATAAGTTCAGTTAGAACAATTAAAATGATTCCGCATAAATAAAAAAATTTGCTTGACAAAAGAATGGAAAAGATTCAATTTTATTGATCGATAAAAGTTTCCATTACAACATAACTAACTAAAAAAAAAAAAACAAGTTTATGATGCAAGAGCTGGAGTGTCTTCAGGAGCGAGAGCTTGAGGAGCGTCCTTTGATAGCTCACTCAGGGGAAGGTCATCGACGTCAACCGAAGGCGGAGCTGGCAAGGTCTGGTCCTCGACCTCTTGTTTGACCTCAACCTCTTCTTCTTTGTTGCCTCCTTCGTCACCCTCGCTCTCATCAGACTTAGAGCTGTCTGAGTAAACACACTCCAAGCCCTCTGCTTCAGCCTTCATCCTCTCTATCTCTGTAACACCCACATCAAGGTACGTAATTTAACTTATGCCCTAATACCCTTCGTTGGATTTCTTTGAAGTTACCTTAGACAAATGTGAAGAAAATTCCTTAAAAGTTCATTAAGGGTAAAATGGTCTTTTCACTCAAAATTAGTTGAAATTGTGGGGAGTGAAAAGAGATAGAATTTCATGGAGAATGCAATAAAAATAAGGGCATTATGGTAATTGACTAAGCGACATAGATGGAATTTTAGCAAAAGTGCAAGGGCAAAATGGGAATACATGCATATATTATTTGATATAAGGCTTTATTTGAAGAAACCCTAACATACTTCAGCCCTTGTTAACACCACCTATACCCCATTTTCGCTCAATTTCCTTCACTAAATTTCAAAGGAAAATCATAGGATTTGGTTTGGATTTTTGGAGATTTTCAATCCTAAAGCATCCTAAGGTAAGATTATAGCAAAAGGAATGTGATTAAACTTTAAAGTTTTAAATTTTTATGGTTTTTATATGATCTAGGTCCAAGAGGAAGAGATTTAGAGCAAAAGGAAAATGTTCTCACATATTCAAGGTAAGTAAACCTAATTTGAACCTTAATTTGAGCAAAACTTGTGTTGAATGAATTTTTGCATGTTTATATGTGATGGTATAAGAGAATTGTGGGCTATTTTTTATGTTTATTGATGTATTAATTCTAGCCATGAGAAGTAGTGTATGGTTATGTGAAGATTTGGTGAAGTTGTGGAAGATTTGGTGTTGAGATTTTTGAAGTGTAAAGAATTATTGAAGATGGACAGGTTTGATGCTATAATTAGTGAGTTTTTGGCTCACAATTTGGTTGAATTAGAGAGTTGTGGAAGTGTAGCCAACAAGGTAGTTGCATGTGCATATGAAGTGTTTGATGAAAATCCAAAGAGAGAGTGCATGCATGAGTTGGCTAAACCCTAATGAGGAAAGGGTTAGAGAAAGGCAAGACTTGAAGTTTGAATGTATATTATTGATCTTTTAACCTGTTTTCACAGGGGAGAATGGTTAGGAAAGGTTAGGGAGTAAGTGGAGGTAAATAGGTATGGAAAAATCTTAAAGTAGGCATGTTACCAAGGTTGCCCCGTCAAATCCATGACTTTCTGAGTGATTTTTGGGCATCTTAGCTATTGAAATGGGTTGAGTCGTAAACATAAAAGTTGTAGCCCTTTCTCTAAGATTTAAAATGAGACCAAGATCATAGCAATCGAAGGTGTATAACTCAAGATATGCCTTCTTGAATATGACATGTGCAGAATGACTATCTCAAAAGTGCTTCCACTTTATTAGTTTATTTGTTGTCTAATAATCTATAATTGATTCCAAGTATGAAAATGATGCTTAAAGGGTTGTGAAGCATGTTTGAATGAGTGGTCTTTATGATTATTTAATGATTGTATGAACATATATATTTGATGTAATGAATGACCATGGAGGCTATGTGTAATATGTTATATATCACTTAAGTATGAGCTTGTGCATGTATAAACAAGCCTAAGGATGATATATTTCTATGAATTTATTATGCATCCACAAAATGGTCATGATGAAATGATATGTTCATATATGGAAGTTTATGTTTTTTAAAGAATGAAGTGTAGAATTTCCATAGCTTGGAAATTCATGTTGAAATGTGCATAGTATCTCTTTCTATAATTCTATTCTATACTATGATATAAGGTTTTTGTGATGGGGAACCCGTGAGTGATAGAGATGCCCACATACAGAGAGATACAATATTTGTATAGTCCGTGAGTAGTGTATGTGGATGAGGACTATACCCAGCAGAGCATACCTACATGCACGCCACCACGAGCGAGCGGCCACGGCAGAGAGATACAGTACTTGTACAGTCTGTGAGTAGTGCATGTAGATGAGGATTGTACCCACTCACATGGCCAAGGTTCCAAATCCATGCATCAACCTAGTCCGATCAGCAAACTAGAAAGAAGAAAGAAAAGAAAGAGATACAACATAAGAGAAACAGAAACAGAAAAGAAAAGAAAGTTCTTTTCTCAGGAAAGTTTTATTATTCTGCATATGTATTATGCTACTTACATGATTCGGTATTTTTATGTGCTCGACGATGTACAATTTTATTCATTGTCTTTGCACATTGGTAAGTAGCAAATCAGAGTATCAGAAAAGAATGCAGAATATCAAAAAAGAATGCAAAATAACAAAAAGGAATGAATAATATTAGCAAAGAATAAAGTGAGAAAAGGAAAATCAGAACATGAATAACGGAGGAAGAATAGTCGTGCAGTTTGGTTTACTTACTGAGCAATTAGTGCTCACTCCGTTATTTTATTGTTTTGTAGGTACTAGATGATTTACGACCGGGTGGGACGTCAAGAAGCGGAGGAGTTTGGCGGCACTGTTCAAGATTACCTTGTGCTTACTAATGTATATCAGTATTTTGTGTATATATTTATACGAATTAAAATTAGAATATTCGGATTTTACATTATGTATATATGTTTATAAAAGTTATTTAGTGGATTTTATCATATATTTTTCAAAGAATTACTAGCTATACAGTGTATTACAATCTCCTTCTGATAGATGGTAGGGAGAAAGGAGAAGTCTAGCGAGGGATAAGCCTCCCATAGGCATTAAACCAGGTAGACTAACGTCTCCCAAGCGTGGTCCCTAACCTCCACCTTCAGCTCTTTAACCTCTTTCTTGAGGTTAAAGGCTTCTGCCTCGAACTCCTTTCTGTTCTCCTTTTTTAGGAAAAGGTTAGCTGATAAGTTTGAGAAGTTAACCTCCAAGTCTAACTTAACCTTCTGAGCTGTGACAAGCTTGGAAGCCAACTTATTGTTAGCAACCCATTACTGTGCCAGGTATTTTTTGTCTTGTTGCTTAGCGACCTCGATCTAAGAAAGTTTGTTGAGAAACTCTCTTTCTTTGACCTGAAGGACTTCAGCCCGCTCTTTCTTTAGTCGTTCAAGCTCAGCCCACAACGACCCATTCTTCTGCTCCACCACCTTGGCCCTCGCCAAGGCCTCTTCCTCAGCCTTCTTCGCCTTCTGCCACCCTTGGAGCGAGCCTTCGAAGGTTGTACAAGCTCACATCGAAGAGTGCAAGTAATTGATCTACCATACGCAGCGGAAAACAAAAATTCAATCAATAAATCAATTACCTTTCTTTGCCTAGATCCGAGTATAGATTATACCATTTACATGTTTATAAACAAAAATCTATATGAAGTAAATCCATTCAAGGATTAGAATACTTACGTACGTTTGGAGGCTCCTTTGAATATCTTCGATTTCGGACAGAACACACCTGCTCTTCACACCCACCGTCTACTATTCACGTGATTTTTCACCAATCGATCCAAAGTAGGAATCACACTCAAGGAAGTCCACACGAAGATAATCCGTAGAACCTTTGATTATTTTGCTAGAATAATCAAGGGCTTAAAGAATCAAGAAAGAAGAACAAGAAAAGTTTCCTTTTTGAGAGAGAGAGAGATAGGGTGGCTAGGGTTTTAATTAAATGAATAATTGTATTTGTTTTAATTTTAAGTTGCACTTATATAGTGCAACAATTAAAACCCTATTCCACTTAGGAATAGCCATGGGCTCCAAACCTAGTTCACCCTTATAACAAACACACTCTTTATGGTATTTTAATTAATTAATTATTATTATAATTAAAATCAATTAATATAGAATAATATATTAACATCAATTAATAATAATAATTCATTTAAATATATACAAAGATATATTTAAATATAATCTCACTAATTTAATTTTAATATTAAAATTAAATACAGGCAACAACCTCAGCAAATTTAATTGCATTGTGAAATTACCAAAATACCCTTTAATCCTAAAAGACTAAAATACCCTTCTCACAAATTGATTCTAAAATTATCTTTCAAGTGTGTGACCCGTAGGCTTCTCATCATATCAGTAGTGTATAGTATCACGATTAACACCAATTAATCGTCTGACTACACACAGACCAAGATTGGCCCCTAGTAAGGCATCATGGCCACCCGATAGATTCGGATTCTGTGAAACCGCAATCTGTCAACGGTATGGTTACCATGGAATCAAATCCTTTCATCAACTATTATCTCATCGAGACTGAGGTACAGAAATAGTGTTAACCTCAAATATCCTCGACATGTTTGTATTCAATTACTGGGCCAATGACAGGAATATTAAATTGGATTGAGCATCAACTCAATCCTACTGTGGCCACAGATTTAGTGTCATTGTCATTTACTGAATTACCTAGTGAGATAACTTCTCCCGTACCTAGGAGTGATGAATCCTTTGTCGATCCACCATAGTCTCGATACATTTCTCAATGTAGCCAATCACTACCGTATTGATAGTTCTAAATACAACTACGTTAGGCTAGTGTCAAACTACATTGAGAAATGTATGGATCACATGCACCACCATCTGTTAGAGGATTTATTCCATAGACACTATGGTTACCATCCATATGGAATCCTTTGGTGGGTCTGTCCAATGAACTTGCCTCTAGCAAGCACCCATGCGTTGCACCAGGTTGTCGGCAAATAACCTTGACAAGTGAGATCAGTCACTGCCTTTCAACAGGGTCGTTCAACACTATGATAGCCTTACCGTATTATTTGTGTTGGTCAGAATAATACTGGGGCTACAGACATTTCTAGAATGGCCACCATATGTGATCATAGGGTTCTCACTATCAAGATTTGAAACACTTGATACCCTTATCACGGTTCTACCATCCTAAGGACATATATCATTATAAACATGATATAGAAGACTATGCCTTTTATTGATAAATAAATATTTATTACAGAGTCAATTTTACAATAATTGAGTGGCTCTAGTGCACATACTCTAACAATCGCCCACTTACACTATAGCCAATCATTCATGTATTTAATATCGAATGACCTTAAGTGTTTTTCATGCTTCTGCTATGACAGAGGCTTCGTCAGTGGATCAGGGAGGTTGTCATCAGTATGCACTTTACTTGTAAAGCCCCGCGTAAGCGTTCCGATGCTATAAGGTATGTAATTGTACCCTTAAAAGGATTTTATCAATAAAAGGGTAAAATGGTTATTTTGCATGCATTATGAGACGTGAAGGTTGTAAAGTGTTAGGAATTGATGATACTGATACGAAATATGGTTAAAGGGTCATGAAGGAGGTTAGTAGGGTTAAACGGCATAAACGGTTCTCAAGGGGTATAATGGTCTTTTCAAAATAATTTATAGGAATCAAGTATCCATAAAAGTGTATTATGGGTAAATTAGTTAATTATCTTATCGATTTACTTGGTTACCAAGTAGAAAAGAGAAGTCAAATGGCATTAAAGGAGTGTAATAATTATGTTGTAGTGGAAATGACCAAAATGCCCTTATATGCAAAATTTATACCAAATGACCCATATCTCTAACTTTTGATGGCCAATCCCATTTGGGAATTAAAAAAATGAAATATTTATAAGATATTTCCTTGGTTAAGTCGGCCAACACTCTTAGAACATCAAACTCTCTTCTTCAAGTCTTATTCTCCTCTATTAAAGGATTAAATTCAAGTTTTCTCTCAAAATTTTCATAGGATTTCAAGTTGAATTTCAAAGGAGATCACCATCCACACCTAAAGAACTTCAATTTCAGGGTTTAAGGTGAGTTTCAAAACCCTAGTTGTTCTGATTTTTAGGTAAAAGAGAAATTCATAAGTGGTTATGTATGTAAGGTAGAAAGGGTGAACCTTTGGAGCTAATGAGGAGTGTCTTTGTGCTTTGAATACTAAGGTAAGGAAAAAAATCTCCCTTATGACTACAATTAATAACACCTAGGGTTGATGAAACTTACATCTATTTATGTTAATTTGAGTGTGATGCTATGTTTTGGTTATGGATTGTTTAAATGGGTGTGTTGATGGGTGTATGTGTGCATATGGAGGATGTTTATGCCAATTAAGAGATTTGTAGTAGGAGGATGTTTTGGCACTTTTGATTTTATAAAAATGGAGCTTTTTATGGCCTTTTATACTTAGAATGATATGGCAAATACTATGAATGTGCAAATGAATGTGACATGGTTAAAAATGAATAGAATTCGGATTTGACTTTTTAAGACTTATACTGTACATGCTTCACTGAATCGATCATAACTGAAGTTATAAAACTCTGATTGAGCTGATTCTTAAAGTATAAAATTTTTTAGAAATAGACCTAAAACTTTTATGTTTTAGCCAAAAATCAATTTGAATTAGAAGATGAGGAAAAAATTGCTTGAATAGTGACGAACTGTATGGCATCCACCTCCTTAAGTAAAATTCCCATTTTTTTTTATAATTTCTAATAAACTACTGAATAATCTTAACATTGAAATTCCTTGTGTTGTATAAGAAATCAAATGAATAAGTTAATGAATTTAATAGGAAAATATTCATGTCATGGAGTTTTCGCTAAATTGATTGATGAATTGTGCAATTGGCTAAGGGTACATGTTAAATGAATGAATAGTATGATTGAGCATGGGAGATGTTATCCCATATGTTTGCATTCATAATGGTAATGCATATAACTTATTTAGTTGACTTATGAAAACATTTATGAAATGTTAAAGAATTAATTCCATGAGTCTCTTGAGGTATAAACCAAGATCAGAGGAATAGAATCTTTGTGGAAACCATGAGTCCTTTGAGGTAACGACCAAGAACAAGGTAACGGTTCAAATGAATCCGATCGAATAATAAAGACTAATGAAAACATCAAGTACAAAGACAAAAGGAATAGGCATGCCATGTTTATGAATATTGCATAAGTCATATATGTTCTATATTATATTATGTATGGTTATGTTATGACTTATGTTTATGAGGAAAGTCCAAAGCGTATGACATGTTTTATGAACTTGATAATGTCAATGAATAAAGATCATGTCTTGTAGGTAGGTAAAGGTAAGGTCCTGAGTAATATGCTTGTATAATGACCCTTAATAGTTTATGAAAGGCCATATTCCCTTACTGAGCGATTAGCGCTCACCCCACAAATTTTTTTAAAATGTTTTGCAGGTAAGAATTGAAGCTTGAAGTTGGGAGAGGCTACTGGGGAATGACATGCCCATGAAGGTTTGTTGTAAAATAACATCAAACGGTTTTTGGTTTATGGATGTTGAAGTAAATATGTTTTAATAAACCTAGTATGACCATTTCCTTATCAAATGAATGAAAAACGTTAAATGATATTATATACTTATGATAATAACTTTCTTGAATCATTTTATGATATGGGATGTTCAATATCATGCTTTAAAAAAAAAAAAAAAAAAAAAAGACAAAACAGACAAAAGTATATGTTTTAAAACAAACTCATTTCCTAGGCATGTCTTTTCTAGGTTCTCAACGGCCAAGGGATACTTAGCAAATACCCGGCTAGGGAGGGGTTTTACATTACTGATTTGTACATCTTTCCTCTCAACCATTTCTCTGATGAGATGAAAACGCCTGAGTATGTGTCTAGACTTCTGGTGAGACCGTGGTTCCTTTGCTTGAGCAATTGCTCCATTGTTGTCACAATAGACATCTATCGGATCAATAATCATGGAAACCACACCAAGTTCGGTGATGAACTTCTTAATCCATACTGCCTCCTTGGCCGCATCGGATAATCCAATATACTCAGCCTCCATTGTAGAGTCTGTTATAGTGCTTTGCTTAGGGCTCTTCCAGCTTATTGCACCCTCATTGAGATAAAATACAAACCATGATTGCGATCGATAATCATCCTTATCCGTTTGGAAACTAGCATCACTATATCCTCTTACAGTGAGCTCATCTTCCCCTCCATAAACCAAGAACATGTCTTTAGTCCTCTTCAGGTACTTAAGGATGTTCTTGACAGCTATCCCGTGACGCTCACCTAGATCCGATTGATATCTACTACAAGTACTTAACGCACATGAGACATCAATCCGAGTACATAACATGGCATACACGATGGATCCAATTGCTGACGTATATGGGATCCTCTTCATTCTATCTCTCTCATCGTGTGTTTTATGACACATATCCTTAGAGAGATAGACACCATGTGACATCAGAAGAAATCCCTTCTTGGATCTTCCATACTAAATCTCTTCAGTACCTTGTCAATGTATGTACTCTAACTTAGGCCAAGTAACCTACGTGATCTATCTCGATAGATCTTTATTCGGAGGATGTAGGCTGTTTCTCCTAAGTCTTTCATGGAGAAGCACTTGGATAACCAAGTCTTTACCGACTGCAAGTTCGGTATATCATTCCCGATCAGAAGTATGTCATCGACATACAACAATAGGAATGCCACTACGCTCCCACTCATTTTCTTGTAAACACAGGGCTCATCTTCATTCTTGATAAAACCTAATTCTTTTATGGCTTCATCAAAACGAATGTTCCAGCTCCTTGAAGCTTGCTTGAGTCTGTAAATGGATCTCTTCAACTTGCATACCTTCTCAGCTTGCCCATCAAGAACGAAACCATCGGGTTGTTTCATATACACATCCTCTTCAAGGTTTCCATTCAGGAAAGCCATTTTGACATCCATTTGCCAAATCTCATAATCATGATATGCAGCAATCGCAAGCATAATCCGGATGGATTTAAGGATGGCAACCGGTGAAAAGGTTTCCTCATAGTCAATACCATGAATTTGTTTGAAACCTTTGACAACCAGTCGTGCTTTATAAGTTTGCACCTAGCCATCCATGTCGGTCTTCTTCTTAAAGACCCATTTACACCCTATGGGTTTTACCCCTTCACGTGGTTCCACCAGAGACCATACTTGGTTCTGGTACATGGAGTCCATCTTAGATTTCATGGCTTCAAGCCATTTAACGGAATCTGGATCCGATATAGCATCTTCATAGGTTCTGGGTTCATCGTCTTGGTAAACAAGTACGTCACCATATTGAGTCATGAGATAATCCTATCTCTCAGGCTCATGGCGTACTCTCCCATATCTATGTAGCTCCTGTGCTATTTGAGGTGGTTCACTTTGATCCACAAGTTGTGGAGTAACCTCATTCTGATGTTCAACCACTGCTTGTGGCACATTTTCCCGTCATTCGTCTAGTATATCTTGTGGCTCTAGAACTTCATCGAGTTCTACTTTTCTCCCACTAGTACTTCTTAGTAAAAATTCCTTTTCTAGGAAGACACCAAACAAGCAACAAAACTTTTGCGCTCTTCTGGATGGTAGAAATAGTATCATTTGGTCTCTTTAGGATACCCCACAAATATACATTTGTAGGATTTTGGGCCCAACTTATTCGAAGTCAATTTCTTGACATAAGCTTTGCAACCCTAAATCCTTAGATAAGACAAATTGGGCTTTCACCCATTCCATAGTTCAAATGGAGTCTTGTCTACAAACTTTGACGGCACATGGTTCAAAATGTGAGTTGTAGTCTCTAGGGCATAACCCCAGAATGATGCAGGTAAATCACTAAAACTCATCATAGACCTAACCATGTCAAGTAAGGTCTTATTCCTCCTTTCAGATACTCAATTGTGTTGGGGTGTATACGGAGGGGTGAGTTGTGATACTACCCCACATTCCTTCGTGTATTCGAAAGTCGAGCTTAAGTATTCACCTCCTTGATCCGATCGAAGAGCTTTAATACTTTTGCCTAACATATTCTGTACTTCATTCCTGGATTCTTTGAACTTATCAAAGACTTCAGATTTATGTCTCATAAGGTAGACATAACCATATCTATTGAAATCATCAATAAATGTGACAAGGAGGAATATCCACCTCTGGCTTCAACTGTTAGCGGACCACATACATCACTATGGATTATGCCTAATAGTTCAATAGCCCTTTCACTTTGCCCTGTGAAAGGTGACTTGTTGAAGTTTTGCAATGTGGGTCTTATTTAACATGACCCAATCTACAATGCCAGAGGTATGTATGTTTTTGTTCGCTATGTTTAGCTTTTTTAGTTTCAACGTTGAGAATATCCTTATTGTTCAAATCAAGAACATATAATCCGTCAACATTGAGAATATCCTTATTGTTCAAATCAAGAACATATAATCCGTTATATAACCTTGCAATTCCAAATAGAATACCATTCAAACTAAAGGACAACAATCCATTAGAAATCTCAAAATGATCTCCTATAACTGTTAGTAAACAGTCCCATACATGCAGCGGAAACAAAAATATAATTCAGGGATCGTTTACATGAGCCAAGATCAAGGGTATAATTTTACAATTCATATTAAATAAAATCTGCAGAAAAATAAATCTGAGTTTAAAGAAAAACAAACGCACATTGGAGGCTCCTCCAAAATTGTTGACAAATGTTTTGCTACCGATCCAAGTGTAGGATCGAACCTGCATAGTCCACACGAAGACAATCTCAAAAGAACCAAAGAGGAATTTGCTAGATCCTCTTTGGCTTCAAGATTAAGAAGAAAGCAAAATCAATTGAATTGATTTTAGGCAAAAGAGTGATTGAGAGGGCTGCTGTGTGGTTTTAATTTCTAAAAGAAATCAATTAATTAATCAACAATTAACACACTTTTCTTTTTATAGTTAATTAAGTTGCCCTAATCCCATATGGAATAGGCTCGGGCTCCAACCCAAACGCCCCATGTTGCCAAACACTCCTAATTTGATATTTTATTTTTCCATCATTATCTCAATTAAAATCAATTAATATATATTTATATATATATATATATATATATTAACATTTAACAATATGACAATATATTTAAATATGTGCGAACACACATTTAAACGTAATTTCACTTATTTAATTTTTCTAACAAATTTAATTGCACTGTGAAATTACAAAAATACCATTTCGCCTTAAAAGACAAAAACACCTTTCTTCTTGGATTTTAAATTGTCTTCTATGTGTGTGACCCATAGGCTCCTCATCATATCGGCAGTGTATAGTATCGCGATTAACACCAATTAATCGTCTCACTAATACACAGACCAAGATTGGCCCCTAGCAAGGCATCATGGCCACCCAATAGATTCAGATTCAGCAAAGTAGCTACCTGTCAACGATATGGTTACCATGCAATTCGATCATTTCATCATACGTTATCTTGACGAGACGAAGGCATAGAAATAGTGTCAACCTTCGATTACTCTCGATATTATGTATTCAGTTTTTTGACCAATGACACGTATTATAAACTGGATAGAGCAACAACTCAATCCCACTGTGGCCACAGTTTTAGTGTCATTGCCATATACTGAATTGCGCCGTGAGATGACTTCTCCCATACTCGGGAGTAATGAATCCTCTGTCAATCCACCATAGTCTGGATACACTCCTTGATGTAGCCAATCACCACCGTATTGATAGCTCTAAAAAGAACTGCGTTAGGCTAGTGTCAAACTGCACCAATCGGTGCACAAGGCGCTCCGGTGATCTCAAGTCTAAGGATCACATACACCACCATTCGTTAGAGGATTTATTCCATAGACACTGGGGTTACCATCCATATAGAATCCTCTAGTAGGTCAGTTCAGTGAACTTACTGCGGTGTAATTGCCTACAGCAAGCACCCATATGTTGCACCAGGTTGTCACCAAACAACCTTGACAAGTGAGATCAATCACTGTCTTTCGACAGGGTCGTTCAACACTATGATAGCCTTACCGTATTATCTGTGCCCTTACTTCAGAATAATACTAGGGCTACAGACGTTTCTAGAATGGCCACCATATGTGCTCATAAGGTTCTCATTATCAAGATTTGAAACACTTAATACCCTCGTCACGGTTCTACCATTCTAAGGACATATATCAATACATATTGCAATAATAATGATTTATGCGATATAGAATAAAATGCCCTTTATTGATTAATGAACATTATTACAAAGAGTCAATTCTACAATAATTGATTGGCTCTAGGGCATCTACTCTAACAATCTCCCACTTGCACTATAGCCAATCATTCATGTATTTAATACCAAATGATTCAAGTGCTTGTCATGGTTCTGCTACGACAGAGGCTTCGTCAGTGGATCTGCGAGATTGTTGTCTGTATGCACTTTACTAATCTGCACGTCTTTCCTCTCAACTATCTCTTTGATGAAATGGAATCATCTAAGTATGTGTCTGGATTTCTGATGATACTGTGGTTCCTTGGCTTGAGCAATTACTCCATTGTTGTCACAATAGATGTCTATTGGATCAACAATCGTAGGAACCACACCAAGTTCAGTAATGAACTTCTTAATCCAGACTGCCTCCTTGGCCGCATCTGACAATGCAATATACTCAGCCTCCATTGTAGAATCCGCTACCGTGTTTTGCTTAGAGCTTTTCCAACTCACTGCATCCCCATTGAGACAAAATACAAACCCTGATTGCAATCGATAATCATCTTTGTCCGTTTGGAAACTAGCATCACTGTATCCTTTTACAATGAGTTCATCTTCCCCTCTATAAACCAAGAACATATCCTTAGTCCTCTTCAGGTACTTAAGAATGTTCTTGACAGCCATCCAGTGATGCTCACCTGGATCCGATTGATATCTACTACAAGTGCTCAAAGCACATGAGACATCAATCCGAGTACATAACATGGCATACATGATGGATCCAATTGCTGACGCATATGGGATCCTCTTCATCCTATCTCTCTCATCTTGTGTATTAGGACACAATTCCTTAGAGAGATAAACACCATGTGACATCGGAAGAAATCCTTTCTTGGATTCTTCCATACTGAATCTTTTTAGTACTTTGTCAATATATGTACTCTGACTTAGGCCAAGCAACCTACGCGATCTATCATGATAGATCTTTATACCAAGGATGTAGGTTGCTTCCTCCCTAAGTCCTTCATGGAGAAGCACTTGGATAACCAAGTCTTTACCGACTGCAAGTTCGGTATATCATTCCCTATCAGAAGTATATCATCAATATACAACACTAGGAATGCTACTGCGCTCCCACTCGCTTTCTTAAACATGGCCTCATCTGATACGATCTACGCTCATCAACGTATGTCATCAATATACAACACTAGGAATGCTACTGCGCTCCCACTCGCTTTCTTAAAACACAGGGCTCATCTTCATTCTTGATAAAACCGAATTCTTTTACGGCTTCATCAAAACGAATGTTCCAGCTCCTTGAAGCTTGCTTGAGTCCATAAATGGATCTCTGTAATTTGCATGCCTTATTGGTTTGACTATCAAGAACGAAACCATCAAATTGTGTCATGTACCCATCCTCCTCAAGGTTTTTCAGAAAAACAGTTTTGACATCCATTTGCCAAATCTCATAGTCATGATATGCAATAATTGCAAGCATCATCTGGATGGATTTAATCATGGAAACAGGCGAAAAGGTTTCTTCATAGACAATGCCATGAATTTGTTTGAAACCTTTGGCAACCAGCCGTGCTTTATAAGTATGCACGTTGCCATCCATGTCAGTCTTCTTCTTGAAGACCCATTTACACCCTATGGGTTTTACCCCTTCAGGTGGTTCCACCAAAGACCACACTTGGTTCTGGTACATGGAGTCCATCTCAGATTTCATGGCTTCAAGCCATTTAACGGAATCTGGATCCGATATAGCATCTTCGTAGGTTCTGGGTTCATCGTCTTGGTAGACTAGTACGTCACCATGTTGAGTCATAAGATAACCGTATCTCTCGGGCTCATGGTGTACTCTCCTAGATCTACGTAGCTCCTGTGCTACTTGAGGTGGTTTACTTTGATCCACAAATTATGGAGTAACCTCCTCATGATGCTCAACCACTTCCTATGGCACATCATCCCGTCTTTCGTCTAGTATATCTTGTGGTTCTAGAACTTCATCGAGTTCTACTTTTCTCCCACTAGAACTTCTTAGAAAATATTCCTTTGCTAGGAAGACACCAGATCGAGCAACAAAAATTTTGCGCTCCTCTGGGTGGTAGAAATAGTATCCTTTGGTCTCATTTGGATACCCCACAAATATACATTTACAGGATTTTGGGCCTAGCTTGTTCGAAGTCAATTTCTTAACATAAGCTTCGCAACCTCAAATCCTTATATAAGACAAGTTGGGCTTTCGCCCACTCCATAGCCATATGGAGTCTTATCTATAGACTTTGATGGCACACAGTTCAAAATGTGAGTCGCAGTCTCTAGGGCATAACCCCAGAACGATACAGGTAAATCACTAAAACTCATCATGGACCTAACCATGTCAAGTAAGGTCATATTCCTCATTTCTAACACTCCATTGTGTTGGGGTGTATAAGGAGGGGTGAGTTGTGATACTATCCCACATTCCTTCAGGTACTCTGAAAACCCTGAGCTTAAGTATTCACCTCATCGATCTGAGCGAAGAGGTTTAATACTTTTGCCAAACATATTTTGTACTTCATTTCTAAATTCCTTGAATTTATCAAAGGCTTCAGATTTATGTCTCATAAGGTAGACATAACCATATCTACTGAAATCATCAGTAAATGTGATGAAGTATGAATATCCACCTCTGGCTTCAACTGTTAGTGGACCACATACATCACTATGGATGATGCCTAACAGCTCAGTAGCCCTTTCACCTTGTCTTGTGAAAGGAGACTTGGTCATCTTGCCTAACAGGCATGACCCACATACCTCAAATGACTGAAAGTCAAAAGGGTCCAAAACTCCATCCCTTTGAAGTTTTGCAATGCGGGTCTTATTAACATGACATAATCTACAGTGCCAGAGATATGTTTGGTTTTGATCGCTATGTTTAACTCTCTTGGTTTCAATATTGAGAATATCTTTATTGTTTAAATCAAAACATATAATCCATTATATAACCTTGTAATTCCAAATAGAATACCATTCAAACTAAAGGACAACAATCCATTAGATATCTCAAAATGATACCCCGTATTATCCAAAGCGGATACTGAAATAATATTTCTAGAAATAGAAGGTATGTGATAACAGTTATGTAGTTCCAATAACAAGCCCGTAGGCAAAGATAAACAATAAGTCCCTACAGCCAATGCAGCCACATATGCTCCATTTCCAACTCGTAGGTCCACCTCTCCCTTGGCGAGCACTCTACTCTGCCTTAGTCCCTGCACATCAGTATAAATGTGAGTACCACATCCTGTGTCAATGACCCAAGATGTTGAGGGAGAGAAATTAATCTCAATCATAAAGATACTTGAAGTCGTAGCCTCTGACTTCTTCTTGCCTGCAAGGAAAGCCTTGCCGTGTTTCCTCTAGTGGCTAGGCTTACCAAAAAAGAAGCAGACTACCTTGCCCTTCCCTATGCCACTCTCAGGCCCAAGAGCAACCTGTCCTTTGGGCTTGGGCTTGGGCTTGGGCTTGGGTTTGGCCTTGGCCTTGGCCTTACCCTTGCAATAACCCTTTGGTTTACCGGCGCAACCAAGAAATAAAGAGGCTTGGACTTTTTCAAGTCCTGGTCTGTAGTCCTAAGCATGTTCAGAAGTTCTGAGAGGGCTTTCTCCATCGTGTTCATATTGAAATTCATTATGAACGGAGAATAAGAGTTAGGCAAGGATTGCAGAATTAAATCCATTTGTAATTCTGCATCCAAGCCACATCCCAAAGTCTCAAGCCTCTCTATATGCTCGATCATCTTGAGCACATGAGGACTAACACAGGCTCCCTCAGACGACTCCCAAACAGTGCTTTCGACACCTTGTACCTCTCATGTCGAGCATTTGTTTCGTAAAGCTCCTTGAGATGTAGAATAATGGAAGAAGCATCCATATTCTCATGCTGCTTTTGTAGCATAGGTGTCATCGATGCTAACATCAAGCATTGAACGCTATCAGCATCATTAAGGAACTTTTGATAAGTATCCTTAACTTCCTGAGTGGCATCGGGGATCAGGGCTCGACCATGTATGGCTTTTCAAGGATATACAATTTCTTTTCTGACTTGAGTATAATCTAAAGATTATGATACCAGTCTGAGAAATTGGATCCATCCAACCTGTTTTCTTTCTCGATTATCGGTAGCAGGTTCATAATGCTCATTTTGGTGAATCTACAATTGTAGAAAAGATAAAGTTATTATAAAGTTTATTATTATTTAATATGGTCTTTTATTAAACGATGCTCCCACTATTTTACTCAAGTCAATAGCCCTTACTATTAACTCGGGAAAGCCCGTTGGCTTTCCTAGTGGACTGAGATCCCATCCTGCCCATTTCAAACATTCGCTTTGGCGAACAAGCCAAAATGAGTTGATTAGGTAGGCCAACAAACTTAATCCACACCAGTTGATAGCTCCCACTATCAACCTCAAATGTGAAAAAGCCAACAAGCCAATCACACAATTCAATGGCTCCAACCATTGTCCTCAAGTGTGATTCTCAGAATCAGTAGAGTGGACACTACATGTCACCATGTACACATAATATGTGTCCTGCTCTACTATGCCTATGACGCGTTTATCAACCTTCGCTTTGGCGAACAAGCAAAACCGTCATTTTAAGTCGACCCATCACCATTAAGGAAAACTTCAATGTATTTTAACCTCCCACTGGTAGAAGTGTACCCTTCGCTTTGGCAAACAAGGTTTCCACGAACAGTGGTTTGATTAAAACCATGGTGATGGAAGGCTTACGTGACTTAATGTAATTCAGTTGAGGGGTTTGTTATTTAATGTCTCATCAGATTATTATCTTTGTTAGAATGACATTGTTTGGCATGTTATCAAACATTCAACCTTAGCATGCATTCTAAACAAAAATTAAACGTGCGATACATGGCCCAACTAAAACCGATTTCCTCGAGCCTAGAGGAATCGGTGGATCACCTAGGGGTCCTGTAATAAACATCTCGAGTCTTCAAGTATGGTTGCCTCGTTCTTTGCTCCATCTTCAAGTACATTACAAAACTTTTAAATTTACAAAAGAATAATAATACAAAATTCTTTACATCAATAAATTTAGAAACCTCGATTTACATTTGAGGGGAGTTAGGTGAGAAGAGAATGTACATCAAGAAAGAGGAGAAAGGTAGGACACGTAGGCCCTATTTAATAAAATACAACCATACATACCCAAAAATATTTAAAACATTCACCCTTAGGTCTAAGGCTCATGTACCGGGCACCATGCAATATAAAAAAGTACAAAGCATACATTTCAAAAACAATCAAATTTTTGAAATTAGTGGGTTAATTACAATTTACCCCCTGATAATTTGCAGATCAGTGTTTGGTCCAAAAGTTTTAAAACTTTGCATTTTAGCCCCTGCACACTTGGAAGTGCACTTGCTGCAACGATGAGTTAGATCGCCGCGGCGTGCGTTGGTTATGCTAACGTCTATGCTCTATGTACGTTTGCCGCTGTGATAGCTGCGACGATTTGGTACAGCGCACGTCCGAAGGACGATTGCAGCGGTGATGGGTTATATCGCCGCGGCGAGCACTGTTTTTGTACAATGCTTGTCTAGAGAACGATCGCAGCGGCGATGGTTTATATCGCCGATGCTCTGGTTTATGCAATGGCCTTGTTCTGAACGTCACTTGCGACGTTAGTTTAAATCACCTTGATTTAGTTCTTTCATTTGTGGTGATAGGGTTATATTGCCGCGGACTGGTTTTGTACAATGCTTATCTGAAAACGATCGGCCCCACGCGATGGTTTTTCTCCTTGTAGCGCGTTAGTTACCAATCCTGCTTGATTTGGGACAACTGCTCCGTGGGCGATGGGTTATATTGCCGCTGAGGCGTACGCATACTCGTAGCTCCGATCTGCATACAAGAATTCCATACACACTCAAATAGATTTTCAATCAATCAAACACACTGATTTCAACCAAAAATCCATCATGCATTAAACCAAACGTGCAGTTCATCAACAAATCAGATTAATTGATTAATCAATTTCTCAAAAACATGATTTAAAGCAGATTTTATAAGGCAACATTATATCATCGAATACATGTTATCAACCATCCAAATAAAAAAGTGTAAAATTCAGTACCCTAGGCTCTAATACCACTGTTAGTAAACGGTCCCATACACGCAGCGAAAACAAAAATATAATTCAGGGATCGTTTACATGAGCCAAGATCAAGGGTATAATTTTACAATTCATATTAAATAAAATCTGCAGAAAAATAAATCTGAGTTTAAAGAAAAACAAACGCACGTTGGAGGCTCCTCCAAATTTATCGACGAATGTTTTGCTACCGATCCAAGTGTATGATCGAACCTGCGTAGTCTACACGAAGACAATCTCAAAAGAACCAAAGAGGGACTTGCTAGATCCTTTTTGGCTTCAAGATTAAGAACAAAGCAAAATCAATTGAATTGATTTTAGGCAAAAGAGTGATTGAGAGGGCTTCTGTGTGGTTTTAATTTCTAAAAGAAATCAATTAATTAATAAACAATTAACACACTTTTCTTTTTATAGTTAATTAAGTTGCCCTAATCCCATATGGAATAGGCTTGGGCTCCAACCCAAACGCCCCATGTTGCCAAACACTCCTAATTTGATATTTTATTTTTCCATCATTATCTCAATTAAAATCAATTAATATATATTTAAATATATATATATATATATATATTAACATTTAACAATAATGATAATATATTTAAATATGTGCAAACACACATTTAAATATAATTTTACTTATTTAATTTTTCTAACAAATTAAATAAAGGCTACAACCTCAGCAAATTTAATTGCACTATGAAATTACCAAAATACCCTTTTGCCTTACAAGACGAAAACGCCCTTCTTTCTTCTTGGATCTTAAATTGTCTTCTATGTGTGTGACCCATAGGCTCCTCATCATATCGGCAGTGTATAGTATCGCGATTAACACCAATTAATCGTCTCACTAATACATAGACCAAGATTGGCCCCTAGCAAGGCATCATGGCCACCCGATAGATTCGGATTCAGCAAAGTAGCTACCTATCAACGATATGATTACCGTGCAATTCGATCCTTTCATCATACGTTATCTCGACGAGACGAAGGCAAAGAAATAGTGTCAACCTTCGGCTACTCTCGATATTATGTATTCGATTTGGGACGGACCAATGATGTATTATAATCTGGATAGAGCAACAACTCAATCCCACTGTGGCCATAGTTTTAGTGTCATTGCCATATGCTGAATTGCGCCGTGAGATAACTTCTCCCGTACCCGGGAGTGATGAATCATCTGTCAATCCACCATAGTCTTGATACACTCCTTGATGCAGCCAATCACCATCGTATTGACAGCTCTGAAAAGAGCGAGCTACGTTAGGCTAGTGTCAAACTGCACCAATCGGTGCACAAGGCGCTCCGGTGATCTCAAGTCTAAGGATCACATACACCACCATTCGTTAGAGGATTTATTCCATAGACACTGGGGTTACCATCCATATGGAATCCTCTAGTGGATCAGTCCAGTGAACTTGTTGCGGTGTAATCGCCTACAGCAAGCACCCATGTGTTGCACCAGGTTGTCAACAAATAACCTTGACAAGTGAGATCAGTCACTGCCTTTCAACAGGGTCGTTCAACACTATGATAGCCTTACCGTATTATCTGTGCCCTTACTTCAGAATAATACTAGGGCTACAGACGTTTCTAGAATGGCCACCATATGTGCTCATAAGGTTCTCACTATCAAGATTTGAAACACTTGATACCCTCGTCACGGTTCTGCCATTCTAAGGACATATATCAATACATATTGCAATAATAATGATTTACGCGATATAGAATAAAATGCATTTTATTGATTAATGAACATTATACAAAAGTCAATTCTACCATAATTGATTGGCTGTAGGGCTTCTACTCTAACAATAATATCCAAAGCGGATACTGAAATAATGTTTCTAGAAATCGTAGATACAAAATAACAGTCTTTGAGTTCTAATAATAAGCCCAAAGGCAAAGACAAACAGTAAGTCCCTACAACTAATGCAGCCACATATGCTCCATTTCCAACTCGTAGGTCCACTTCTATAACGTCCAACATGGAGGTACATGATTTAAATTATGTTTTATAGCCCTTAGTTAATTTTTATTAAAGTTATTTTAAGAGAATATGAAGAAAATGCCTTAAACTTGTATTAAGGGTAAAATGGTCTTTTCACTCAAAATTAGTTGAAAAATGGGGAGCGAAAAGAGGTGGAATTTCATAAAGAATACAATAAAAATGAGGGCATTATGGTAATTGACTACAGGACAAGGATGGAATTTCTTAAAAAGTGTAAGGGCAAAATGGGAAAGTGAGTTTATAAAATAAGATGATAAGGGTTTGTAACCCTTATTTCCTTCATTCCACCGCCACACTACTCCCCTATTTTCTCTCAAACTTTCATTCAATCCTCCAAGGATTTTGAGGGCATTTGAGTGATTTTTAATAGGGTTTTGATTCAAGACTTCAAAAGGTAAGAATTCATGTTCTTTATCTATGATTTATTTGCGTAAAAGTTGGGTTCTTATTAAGTTTATGCTTAGGGTTAGAAGAAGTTTTGAATCCAACAAGAGTAGAGAGCTTAGTAGAGAAGACTCAAGCATAAGGTAAGTAAATTCTACTCAAAATCCAACTCAAGTTAAAGTTTAAGAATTCAAGTGAGTAGAGATTTCTTTTAAGTATACATATGTTATGGTTATTGAGAAATTAAGATGAGATTGATGATGAATTATGCTTGTTGTTAGATATATTTGAATATGAGAAGTGTATGTGATGGTTTGATGATAAGTTGATGGATTTATGAATGAGTTCAATGTTGATTTTATGGAGAGATTTCCACCATAAGAAGGGTGGATTGTGTTGATAAAATTTGATAGAAGTATGGATAGCTTTAGAAGAATTTGAGAGGAATATTTGAAGTGTATTTTCTTTGTAGGATGTGTGATGATTTAAAGGAGTTGAACTTCAATTTTGGATGGTTAAGAAAGAAGTAGAATTATAGTTAAAATAGAGTTTATGTATGCACACATATTATTTGATGAAATGCCTAAGTGAAAAGCCTAAGTGAAAACTGCCCTATCACAGTCGTGACCTTCTGAGTGATTTTTTGGCATCTTACAGATTGAACTGGGTTGAGACCAAACAAAAAAGTTGTAGCACTGTCTCTAAGCTTTAAAACGAGACCAAAACTGTAGCAATCCGATGTGTATAACTCATGTTATGCCCTCTTGAGTGTGGGCTGTGCAGAATAACTATCTTGATGCAACATTGCATTTGTACATTTCATAAGTGCCTTAAGTAAGAAATTTTAAGCATGAACCATCCTTATACATTAATTGTGCATTGAGAAGTAGCTTGAGAAAGAGTAGAAAACTTTGTGAATGAACTACTATAAGAGTAGAGAGAATGAGAAAAACACAAAGAGCGGGTTGATGCTTTGTGAACTCTACCCGGCAATCACGAAGAGTGGGTTGGTGCTTTGTGAACTCCACCCGGTTGTGCCTCCTGTAAGATGAGGCCGTGACATTCAAGTGAGAAAGAATAAAGAGAGAATGAGTAGAGTCACGAAGAGCGGATTGGTGCTTTGTGAACTCTACCCGACCGTGCCTTCGGTAAGATAAGGCTGTGACTTACAATAGAAAATTAATAAAAGAGAGGCGTGTGAAGAAAGAAACAAAGAAGAAAATAAATGAGACGAGAAGTGTGTAAGGAAATAATTAAGAAAAAGAGTTACGGGGACAGACGAGTAGAGGATTTACTTATTGAGCATTATTTTTGTGCTCACCCTGTTGTTTTTCTTTGTGTTTACAGGATCTAGGTAAGGACGCGGTCGGATTGGCGTCGACAAGCGAGGAGCAATAGCTACACTGTCCACTGTTTTTGATAACTTTTTGTAAAATGATATCTTATTTGGTAATAAGAATGTTTATATGTACTAAAAGAAAATTTTGGGCCCATCTATTTTTGTTGATATAAATGTATTTTACTTTATGTATTTCTATGAGTATCCTAGTATAAAGGAGTTATTACAACTTCTCCCTTGGCGAGCTATTTACTCTACCTTAGTCCCTATACATCAGTACAAATGTGAGTACCACATCCTGTGTCAATGACCTAAGATGTTAAAGGAGAGAAGTTAATCTCAATCATAAACATACCTGAAGTTGAAGCGTCTACCTTCTTCTTGTTTACGAGGAAAGCCTTGCAGTGCTTCCTCTAGTGGCTAGGCTTGCCACAATAGAATCAAACTACCTTCCCACCTTTCCCAACGCCACCTGCAGGCTTGAGAGCATCATGTCCTTTAGGCTTGGGCTTGGGATTGGCCTTTCCTTTCCCTTGCCCTTACCCTTTCCTTTACTGGCAACTACCAGTAAAACAGGCTTGGACTTCTTCAAGTCATGCTCTGCAGTCCTTAGCATGTTCAAAAGCTCCGACAAGGTTTTCACCATAGCGTTCATATTGAAGTTCTTTATGAATAGTGCATAAGACTCAAGCAAGGATTGTAGAATTAAATCCACTTGTAATTCTGCATCCAAGTCAAACCCCAAAGTCTCAAGCCTTTCCATGTGCTCGATCATTTTGAGCACATGAGGGCCAACATGGGCTCCCTTGGTCAGGTGACTTCCAAATAGTGCTTTTGACACCTTGTACCTCTCATGTCGAGCATTCCTTTCATAAAGCTCCTTGAGGTGTAGAATAATGGCAGCAGCGTCCATATTCTCATGCTGCTTTTGCATCACTAGTGTCATCGATGCTAACATCAAGCATTGAACGCCATCAACATCATCAAGGAACTTTTGATAAGTATCCTTTACTTCCTAAGTGGCATCAGGATCAGGCTCAACCATGTATGGCTTATCAAGGATATACAATTTCTTTTCGGACTTAAGTATAATCGGAAGATTACGATATCAGCTCGAGAAATTGGATCCATCCAACCTGTTTTCTTTCTCGATTATTGGTCACAGGTTCATAATGCTCATTTTTAAGTGAATCTACAATTCAGAAAAGTAAAGTCAATATAATGTTTATTATTTCTTAATATGTTCTTTTATTAAAAAACACTCCCACTATTTTCGTCAAGCCAATAGCCCTCACTATTAACTCGGAAAAGCCCGTTGGCTTTCCTAGTGGACTGAGATCCCATCTAGCCCATTTCAAACCTTCGTTGTGGCGAACAAGCCAAAATGGGTTGATTAGGTAGGCCAACAAACTTAATCCACACCAGTTGATAGTTCCCACTACCAACCTCAAATGTGAAGTAAGCCAACAAGCCAATCTCACAATCCAATGGCCTAACCATCGTCCTCAAGTGTGATTCCCAGTATCAGTAGAGTGGACACTACATGTCTCCACGTACACTCAACATGTCTACTTCTCTACTATGCCCATGACGTGTTTATCAACCTTCGTTGTGGCGAACAAGCAAAACTGTCATTTTAAGTCGACCCATCATCATTAAGGAAAACTCCAATGAATTTTAACCTTCCACTGGTAGAAGTGTACCCTTCGCTATGGCAAACAAGGTTTCGACGAACAGTGGTTTGATTAAAACCATGGTGATGGAAGGCATACGTGACTTAATATATCTTATTTGAGGGTTTTTATTTAATGTCTCACCAGATTATTATCTTTGTTAGAATGTCATTGTTTGACATGTTATTGAACATTCAACCTTAGCATGCATTCTAAACAAAATAAAATGTGCCGATACATGGCCCACTAAAATCGATTTCCTTGAGCCTATAGGAATCGGTGGGTCAACCTAGGGTTTAAAAATAAATCTTGGATCTTCAAGTTATTCCTCTTCATAGCTCCTTCATTTCTTCTTCATGATCATTACAAATAATTTTATAATAAAAAATCTATTCTAATTTACATCAATAAAATAGAAACATCGCATTACATACGAGGGGAGTGAGATGAGGAGAAGAAATACATGGAGATTTAAGAGAGAGAGGCAGGACACGCAGGTTCTATTTGTTTATAAAAATTACAAACAAACCCAATAAACAATAAACAATAGGTCTAAGGCTCATGTACCAGGCACCATGCAATTATCAAACAAGAACATTGCATACATTAAAAAACAATCAATTTTTGAATTAGGTGGGTCAAATTATCAAGTTACCACCTTAAACATGCAAAATGAATATTGGCTTTAAAGGTTCAAAGAACTACAATTTAGCCCCTGTACGAAAAACGGAACAGTAGGTTTCTTAGCTTGGTGAAGAAATTCTTCGCCCTAACAAAGTTCATGCAAGCATGGTTGCTACGGCGAAGTTTTATTTTGCCACGGTGACCGTGAACTTCTAGAAAACACAAATTGTTCCAGAGAGTTTTATGCCGTGGCAAAGTTTTATTTCACCACGGCTAGATCTACTTTTCTGGAATTTCGGTGCAGCTAGATTCACTTTTTGCATCTTGCCACAGTGAAGTGTTATTTCGCCGCGGTTAACGCCGCAAAACAATGAATCAGGCACAGTAACGTCTTTTACAATTTTTCACATAATGACACCGATGCAAATCAAAATCGAATGCTTAAACATTCGACCAAGATACCAACCAACCAATACACATTCAATCAACACATTATTTAATCAGTTGATTAATTAAGACATTCAACATACAGAATTTTCCAGATTAAAAAAAAAAACACTTCAAATCATGCAATAACATGTTATCAAACAAATATACATGTTATCAAGTATCAATTAAACAATATAATCTAATACCCAAGGCTCTGATACCACTGTAAGTAATTGATCTACCATACGTAACGGAAAACAAAAATTCAATCGATAAATCAATTAACTTTCTTTGCTTAGATCCGAGTATAGATTATACCATTTACATGTTTATAAACAAAAATCTGTATAAAGTAAATCCATTCAAGGATTAGAATACTTACGTTTGGAGGCTCCTTTGAATATCACTGATTTCCGACAGGAACACTGTTCACTATCTACTATTCATGGTTACTGTTTACCGTCTACTATTCACGCCATTTTTTGCCAATCGATCCAAAGTAGGATCACACTCACGGAATTCCACACGAAGATAATCCGTAGAACCCTTGATTATTTTGCTAGAATAATCAAGGGCTTCAAGAATCAAGAAAGAAGAACAAGAAAAGTTTTCTTCTTGAGAGAGAGAGATAGGGTGGCTAGGGTTTTAATTGAATGAATAATTCTATTTTAAGTTGCACTTATATAGTGCAACAATTAAAACCCTATTCCACTTAGGAATAGCCATGGGCTCCAACCCTAGTTCACCCTTGCAACCAAACACACCCTTTTATGGTATTTTAATTAATTAATTATTATTATTATTAAAATCAATTAATATATAATAATATATTAACATTTAATTAATAATAATAATTCATTTAAATATCTACAGAAATATATTTAAATATAATCTCACTAATTTAATTTTAATATTAAAATTAAATACAAGCAACAACCTCAGCAAATTTAATTGCACTGTGAAATTACCAAAATACCCTTTCGTCCTTAAAGACGAAAATACCCTTCTCACAAATTGATTCTTAAATTATCTTCTAAGTGTGTGACCCGTAGACTCCTCATCATATTAGCAGTTAGTAGTATCGCGGTTACACCAATTAATTGTCTCACTACACATAGACCAAGATTGGCCCCTAGCAAGGCATCATGGCCACCCGATAGATTCAGATTCAACAAAACCACAGCCTATCAACGGTATGGTTACCGTACAATCAAATCCTTTCATCAACTGTTATCTCATCGAGCCTGAGGCACAAATATAGTGTCAACCTCAGATATCCCTGACATGTTTGTATTCAGTTACTAGACCAATGACAGGAATATTAAATTGGATTGAGCATCAACTCAATCCCACTATGGCCATAGATTTAGTGTCATTGCCATTTATTGAATTACCTAGTGAGATAACTTCTCCCGTACCCAGCAGTGATGAATCCTTTGTCGATCCACCACAGTCTCGATACACTTCTCAATGTAGCCAATCACTACCGTATTGATAACTCTGAATAGAACTATGTTAGGCTAGTGTCAAACTACACCAATTAGTGCACAAGACGCTCCGGTGATCTCAAGGTAAGGATCACATGCACTACCATCCATTAGAGGATTTATTCCATAGACACTAGGGTTACCATCCATATGGAATCCTCTGGTGGGTCTGTCCAGTGAACTTGCCTCTAGCAAGCACCCATGCGTTACACTAGGTTGTCAGCAAACAACCTTGACAAGTGAGATCAGTCATTGTCTTTCAACAGGGTCGTTCAACACTATGATAGCCTTGTCGTATTATCTATGTCCTTGGTCAGAATAATACTGGGGCTACAGACGTTTCTAGAATGGCCACCATTTGTGATCATAGGGTTCTCACTATCAAGATTTGAAACACTTGATACCCTCATCACGGTTCTACCATCCTAAAGACATATATCATTACAAACACGATATAGAAGGATATGCCTTTTATTGATAAATAAACATTTATTACAAAGTCAATTTTATAATAATTGATTGGCTCTTGGGCACCTACTCTAACAAAGAGGAGCTTGGTCGCCATGCTAGCCTGAAAAGGATAAAGTAGTTAGTAAAAAAAAAAAAAAAAAAAAAAAAGGGAAGACCTCGAAGCAAAGCAAAAAGAGTGAGCTACCAATACCTTGGTGACAAAGCTGCATATGTGAGCAAGCAGCTTGTGAAGAGGGGCAGACTTGAGCAGCTCGTACTGCCACTCCGTTACGACCTCCCTGACAGTAGAGGCTCCAACTCCTAAATGCTCAGTGAGCTCGTTGATCCATGAAGAATGGTGAAATGGTATTTATTTTCTGTGATTCTATAGGTAGATTGTTTGAAATTCATTGACTTTAAGGATTATTTTTATGCAAATTTCATATATATTTCCATTTTCAAGAATCACGGGTATATGTATCAGTTTCAAGTTTTTAGGCAAAAAAGGGATGATTGTATGCTCGCATGACGGTTGGAGGCCTTGGACATGCTAAGGAAGAGAAATCAAATCATTAAGAGGAAGAAAAATGGGAAAGAACGAGATGGCGCTACGATAGAGGTTTTCTGCGTCGCAGTGCGAAAGAGAAAGTTTGGGCAAAAAGATTGTGCCACAACGTGGAGAAGTTGGCACCGCGATGCATAAGAATTTTAAGGTTTGCGAGAGAAGTCGATGTCACAGCACCAAAAATCATGCTGCAGCGTGATTGCGAGAAAAAGAAAAATCTAACCTTTTCCAACTCCGATTTGAACTTGCACTTTCCCAAAAACACCGTAGCAAAGGAAAAGTATAAATAAGACTTTGGAATTTATTTTAGGGATTCTCTTTGACCTAAATTGAGAGCCACTTGGTAGCAAGAAAGAGAAGGAGACTCTTCCTAGGGTTTTGGATTATTCATGCTTTTAGGGGAATTGAGGTTTGCTTTCTTTATGTTAATGTGTAGCTAAATTCTACTCTAGGGTTCCAATGTAGCCTAATTGGAAGGCTTTTTGTTAAACATATGTTATTGTTATCAATTTAATGGAAATCCTAATTCATTCATGTTATTAATTTAATCTTTAATTTTCATTACTGTGTGACAACACTTAGTGTGAATTATAAGGTTGTATGTGTTGAGATTAGACATATAGAACTCATGTGAATGAATGATTAGTACTGTTAGGAAACGGTCCATATACGTAGCGGAAAACAAAAACATAATACAAGGATCGTTCTAAAGAGCCACGATCAAAGGTATAATTTTACAGTTTATGTTAAAGTAGAAATCTGCAGAAAAATTAATCATGAGTTTAGAAAACATACGCATGTTTGGAGGCTCCTCCAAATTTGTCTTTGAATGTTTTTGCTACTGACCCAATTGTAGGATCGGACTGACGTAGTCCACATGAAGACAATCACAAAGAACTAAAGAGAGATTTGCTAGATCCTCTTTAGCTTTAAGATCAAAGAAGAAAAATCAAATAGATTGATTTTAGGCAAAAATGAATTCTGTCGTGGGAGAGAATTTGGGGTTGCTATGTTTTGTTTTTCAAAGAGAAAAATGAACGGTGAATTAATTTTAATTATTTTACAAATAAACTTTTTCTTTTATATTGAAAACTTAGTTGCCCTATTCCCATATGGAATAGGCTTGGGCTCCAACCCAATCACCCCATGTTACCAAACACTCCCAATTAGATATTTATTTTTATTTCATCATTATCTCAATGAAAATCAATTAATATATATATATATATACACACACACACATTAACATTTAACACTAATGATGATTTAATTAAATATATGCGAACACACATATTTAAACATAATTTCACTTATTTAAATTTTCTAATAAATTAAATAAAGGCTACGACCTCAGCAAATTTAATTGCACTATCAAATTACCAAAATACCCTTTTGCCTAAAAAGATGAAAACACCCTTATTTCTTCCTGAGTCTTAAATTATCTTCTATGTGTGTCACCTATAGGCTCCTTATCATATCGGTGGTGTATAGTATCACTATTAACACCAATTAATCGTCTCACTAATACAGAGACCAAGATTGGCCCCTAGCAAGGCATCATGGCCACTCGATAGATTCGGATTCAGCAAAGTAGCTACCTGTCAACGATATGGTTACCGTACAATTTGATCCTTTCATCATCCGTTATCTCTACGAGACGAAGGCATAGAAATAGTGTCAACCTTCGGTTACTCTCGATATTAAGTATTCAGTTTCTGGACCAATGACCTGTATTATAATCTGGATAGAGCAACAACTCAATCCCACTGTGTGGCCACAGTTTTAGTGTCATTGCCATATACTGAATTGCGCCGTGAGATAACTTCTCCCGTACCCGAGAGTGATGAATCCTCTGTCAATCCACCATAGGCTTGATACACTCCTTGATGTTGCCAATCACCACCGTATTGACATCTCTGAATAGAACTGTGTTAGACTAGTGTCAAACTGCACCAATCAGTGCACAAGGCGCTCACTTGATCTCAAGTCTAAGGATCACATGCACTACCATTCGTTAGAGGATTTGTTCCATAGACACTAGGGTTACCATCCATATGGAATCCTCTAGTGGGTCAGTCCAGTGAACTTGTTGTGGTGTATTCACCTACAACAAGCACCCATGTATTGCACCAGGTTGTCACCAAACAACCTTAACAAGCGAGATCGGTCACTGCCTTTCGGCAGGGTCGTTCAACACTATGATAGCCTTACCGTATTATCTGTGTCCTTACTTCAGAATAATACTATGGCTACGGACGTTTCTAGAATGGCCACTATATGTGCTCATAGGGTTCTCACTATCAAGATTTGAAACACTTAATATCCTCATCATGGTTCTACCATCCTAAGGACATATATCAATACATACAATTATGATTTACATGATATAGTAGAAAATGTTAGTAAACGGTCCCATACACGCAGCGGAAACAAAAAAAATAATTCAGGGATTGTTTACATGAGCCAAGATCAAGGGTATAATTTTACAATTCATATTAAATAAAATCTGCAGAAAAATAAATCTGAGTTTAAAGAAAACAAACGCACGTTGGAGGCTCCTCCAAATTTGTCAGCGAATGTTTTGCTACCGATCCAAGTGTATGATCGAACCTGCGCAGTCCACACGAAGACAATCTCAAAAAGAACCAAAGAGGGATTTGCTAGATCCTCTTTGGCTTCAAGATTAAGAAGAAAGCAAATCAAATTGAATTGATTTCTAAGCAAAAGTGCTTATGCCGTAGGAGTGTTTTCAAAGGGGCTGCTGTGTTTTAATTTCAAAGAAAAAATAATTAATTCATTAATTAACGCACACACTTTTCTATTTATAGTTAATCAATTTGCCCTAATCCCATACGGAATAAGCTTGGGCTCCAACCCAAACGCCCCATGTTGCCAAACACTCCCAATTTAATATTTTATTTTTTTTCATCATTATCTCAATTAAAATCAATTAATATATATTTAAATATATATATATTAACATTTAACAATAATGATAATATATATTTAAATATGTGCGAACACATATTTAAACGTAATTTCACTTACTTAATTTTTCTAACAAATTAAATAAAGGCTACGACCTCAGCAAATTTAATTGCACTGTGAAATTACCAAAATACCCTTTCGCCTTAAAAGATGAAAACGCCCTTCTTTCTTCTTGGATCTTAAATTGTCTTCTATGTGTGTGACCCATAAGCTCCTCATCATATCGGCAGTGTATAGTGTCGCGATTAACACTAATTAATTGTCTCACTAATACACAGACCAAGATTGGCCCCTAGCAAGGCATCATGGCCACCCGATAGATTCGGATTCAGCAAAGTAGCTACCTGTCAATGATATGGTTACCGTGCAATTCGATCCTTTCATCATTCATTATCTCG
Organism: Pistacia integerrima; assembly: GCA_026225825.1. NCBI lineage: Eukaryota > Viridiplantae > Streptophyta > Magnoliopsida > Sapindales > Anacardiaceae > Pistacia > Pistacia integerrima. Next base: position 12,709,861 of record CM047744.1, read on the forward strand.
ATGAGACGAAGGCATAGAAATAGTGTCAACCTTCGGTTACTCTCGATATTATGTGTTCAGTTTCTGGACCAATGACTCGTATTATAAATTGGATAGAGCAACAACTCAATCCCACTGTGGCCACAGTTTTAATGTCATTGCCATATACTGAATTGCGTCGTGAGATAACTTCTCCCATACCCAGCAGTGATGAATCCTCTGTCAATCCACCGTAGTCTTGATGCAGCCAATCACCACCGTATTGACATCTCTGAATAGAACTGCATTAGACTAGTGTCAAACTGCACCAATCGGTGCACAAGGCGCTCCCTTGATCTCAAGTCTAAGGATCACATGCACCACCATTCGTTAGAGGATTTGTTCCATAGACACTAGGGTTACCATCCATATGGAATCCTCTGGTGGGTCAGTCCAGTGAACTTGCTGTGGTGTATTCACCTATAGCAAGCACCCATGTATTGCACCAGGTTGTCACCAAACAACCTTAACAAGCGAGATCAGTCACTGCCTTTCGGCAGGGTCGTTCAACACTATGATAGCCTTATCGTATTATCTGTGCCCTTACTTCAGAATAATACTAGGGGCTACGAACATTTCTAGAATAGCCACCATATGTGCTTATAGAGTTCTCACTATCAAGATTTGAAACACTTGATACCCTCATCACGGTTCTACCATTCTAAGAACATATATCAATACATATTGCAATAATAATGATTTACGCGATACAGAATAAAATGCCTTTTATTGATTAATGAACATTATTACAAAGTGTCAATTCTACAATAATTGATTGGCTCTAGGGCATCTACTCTAACAGAAAATGCCTTTTATTGATTAATAAACATTATTACAAAAGTCAATTCTTCAATAATTGATTGGCTCTAAGGCACCTACTCCAACACGATTCGTGCACTTGCAAGGTTATAAATTGATCATCAATTTGCTTGTCAAGCTCAGCCTTAATTGCCTCAGTCTGCTCCTTCTCGTCACATTGTCGAGATGAGCTTCCTCCACCCCTAATGTGATTTTTCCATTTAGCTTGGAGAAGTCAGAAGCTCTCGAGGATATGATTTGACCCAGAATCAGTTCGACTCAACATTAGTCCAACCTAGCATAAGCTCGTCGAGAGATAGCTCGACCCAACACAAGCTAGTCATGACCAACTTTGGCAATTGTTTGAGAAACAAGGGATAAGCTCAAATCTCGGATATTTCGGAAGAGATCAGATCAACAGCAATGATAGTGTGATCTTAGCGCTCAATTGTGGGAATATCGGAGTTGCAATTTGGAATCGATTGCAATCCCGATAATTTCTCTCTTTCCTTTATCACAAACTTGTATAAATACCCCTTCCAATTATGAGATGGGGGTTAGCACTTTGCTCTGGGCATTATACTTACTTCTTTTGTAAGCTCTCTAATGCAATAAGAGAATAGTGGATATAGGCTTAAGTTCTAATTTGCTGAATCACTTTAAATATTGTTTGTGTTCTTACTTTAAGGCACTTTTACTTTCAATTGCTGGTTTTAACATTAAATCATGCACACATCAAATCTGATTCCGTCAAGGTCAATTGGTTCTCTCAGGTTGATGCGATTTTCGTATCAACATAATTCACTATCATTTCAACCAAATTATAAGTTTTAATATGTTTTTATACTTTTTTTTATTTTAATTATTTTTTATTTAAATTGATATTATTGTTACTTTCTTTGTCAATTTATTTGTAAAGAATTTATAAATACATACCTGATAAAAAGAAAAACTTAAAAAATAAAAAATAAAAAGTAGACAAATTAGATAGAAAAATGTTTGACAAATTTGTTCGCCTAAAAAAAATGGCTTAAGTGCAATTGCAATAGAATATTTTTTCCACAAAAATTAACTAATAATTTCCATAAAGTGGATAATGACACTCTAAACTCTAAACTATGAACTATCATAAAAAAATAATAATAAGAAATGAGGATAAAAGTAAAAGAAAACACCAATCCACTAGTAGTTAGAAAGCGGCATGCATGACAAGCATATGCTTGAGAGATGGCACTTGAAAGAAACACATATATAATTCTCCTCAACCCAACATGCATCTAATTAATCCTTTCCGCTGATATTCGCATCAAAATTTCTCCAAATTCTCCTCAACACAACATGCATCTAATTAATTCTTTCCGCTGATGTTCGCATCAAAATTTCTCCAACTTGCAAGTTGCATGCCCAGCACCCGAGTAAGAATACAAAAAAGGAACCGCAGAAATTTATTTATACTATATTTTCGGTCTTAGAGAAAATCTATAGCAGTGATACCACAGGTCAATGCATGTATACTGTATAATTTTTGTATTTGGTATTCTAATTTTGTTTTTTACAACAGAATAGAATTTGTGAAATTAACCAGACTCCACCGTTTATTTATTCATACATAAAAATCAGATCCTTAATTCTTAATTGGATCAAAAGTTTTGTATTTCAGTCTTAGACATACATATTTATGATTATGTAAATTATTTATGGTGTATAAGAAGAGATAATAGACAAGCAGGGACCAGGGCATCTCTGCTGTAAACAGTGGCGCACAATAATCTTATCATTTGTCCATTTCAATAAATGCTTTTCCAGTTTTCAGTTAAGCACAGAAATGTTTGAGTTTAGCCCAGTAGATAAAAGAATCAGGCGGAGAACAGATTCGGAATGCCATTAATTTCAGCAGACGGCACCACAATATTTTTGATATTCTTTTATTTTTCCACTAATTAATAATATTCATGGTAGATCGAGTTAGAATTTTTATATAAAGGGGATCTAAAATTGTAAGTTTAAAAGTAAGGACGGAATATTATTTAAGTTTAACAAGTTCATTCATACGCTATGTATGTACAGTAGAGATGACAAAACCCTAGAAGTGTTACTGAAGACCTTTTAACTATAGTATAAATTCTGAATATATATAGATTTATTTCATAAAGCGGATAATGACACTCTAAACCAAATGCTATTTATTTAAGGTCTAGAGGAAAACATTTTCGAAACATGCATTTATGAACAGCTATATAGCTTTCTGAGGAAGGAATTGGAATTGCAGAGTAGAGGAATTTCTTCATGTTTGGCTGGCTCCCAGGGAAACCGGAGTTACCCAATGCCATGGCCGTAAGTGCTTGGTTGTTATTGTATAAAAATATAATAATGATATTTTGAATGAAAATGTACTTCATGCTTACAGATTGTGGAGCTTTCGGTACATATGGACTGCGAAGGATGCGAAAAGAGGATACGAAGAGCAATCTCTAAAATTGATGGTAAGGCTTGGTATATTTTGTCGAGAAAGCTTATTTACTGATTTTAAGAGGATTTTTGTGCTATATGTGGTTTTCCATTTATTTCTTTTTTCTACTGCGTTAAAATCATATCTGATTTTCAGTTTGTCACATTAGAGAAGTTCCATTTCATTTCTAAGTTCAACCTACTCAACATCTTCAACAATAATTCTTTACAATTCATATATATGTAGGTTTTCTCGAGTCATATATAATTAGTTTTCCATGGTATTAACTAACATGTGCTTCAAGATTCTTCATATATAGCTAGATGATGTATTTCATCATCGATATCTAAGGATGGCAAAAATGGAAAGACGATGGGTGTTAATTTAGGGAACGATATGTGCTTTGAGGACAAATTGAATCCCCATATTTTTAGTACTCTATTCCCCGTATCCATCCGAATAATCAATTCCTCCCTACTATTGAATGCAAAAAAAATAGATTTAATTTTGTAATCTGTAAATTATATGTTTATCCTACATTACTGCAATATCTTATGGTCGTTTTTATTAGCACATTAATACTATGTACTAATAGTTTATTATATTATAATGTTATTTATTTTTAATGTGATTATTTATATAGTTTATGTTAATTTTATCCTCACCCCGTTTGGGAAGATTCTTCAATAGTTTTATTCGGTTGGAGAAGTACTACCCATGTAAAGATTTCACATTCCCACCCTGCTTACATGATTTGAATAGGATGGATAATTGAGACAAATCCTAATTGTGGTGGGGAATGGGAGAGGCCTCTCCGCATTCCGACTTCCCTATTGTCATCTATACCGATATCGGATCATCTATTTTGTTTTTAATTTTTATTCTTCAGGGTAAATTAAAAAGAGTATATTATTATATAGTTGGTTCATTAATGGTACTGATACAGGGGTTGATAGCTTGGAAATTGACATGGATAAGCAGAAGGTAACAGTGACTGGGTACATTGACCAGAGAAAAGTCCTAAAAGTTGTAAGGAGAACCGGAAGAAAGGCAGAGTTTTGGCCATTCCCATATGATAGTGAATACTATCCATATGCATCCACATATTTAGATGAATCTACTTACACTTCTTCCTATAATTATTACAGGCATGGCTTTAATGAAAGCGTTCATGGCTACTTCCCTGACCAAGCTTATTCAACCATCCCTGATGAAACCGTTCATCTCTTTAGTGAAGATAATGTACATGCATTTTGTAGGATTATGTGATATTGCCCCTAATTATGCAAATACCATAACCAGAATAAAGTAATATATATATATATATATATATATATATATATATATATATATATATATATATATATATATATATATATATATATATATATATATATATAAGTCTTTTTGTAAGTATTTTTTAACGTTTAGCCTTTTGAAAGTATTAGTGCATACCAAGGAGAATTCCAACTTGTTAATCGAACAATCTCATTCTCAATTGTTGTCTTATGTTTTAGAAATATTTCTACATATAAGCAACTTTATTAATCTTAATTTCCAAAATGTTAAGGGCTTGTTTAATGGACAAATTTAGGCATAAAACCACATGACTTAACTGTTAGTGTATGCCCTAGGAACCAATCGTGCTGTCGGTTTTAGGACATTATATCTAGTAAATGTATTATGAATAAAAGAAAGTGTTCTTATTTCATATGTTGATTTTCTGCTTCATTTATATTATATTATATTTAATATTGCATGTGAAATGTGAAATGTCCGAATGACACGGATCTTTAGAAGATCAAATCATCAAAGAATTTCCTACGCAAGTAATGTTAATTGGGCAATAATATTGCATAGTAGGCATTCTGAATGTCTCCATTAAATATCATGTGATGGTATTAGTGTGGGTGATTATAAGAGGTTATGTCACTAAGGCATTAGCATGGATAAACGGTTAGTGAACTGTTTATCGAATACCACCGATTACAATGAATCACATGGATATGGTCAATGATGCGTCATAGGATCGTGTTAGTGTACCACTGATCCTTAGACTTAAGACATCATGGTTGGATTCAACATAGGATGCATATAGTTCATATGGTGTATAAACATGAGACTAGTCATGTCTTGTGTAATAAGCCGGTTTGGTCATATGTTATTCATGTGCGAGGACAAGTGATAGTCAAGATGGGATTCGTTAACTCAAAATAGTCCAAATCTCAAGTTCCCAAACGAATGTCAATAAATATTGGAAAAGGGAAATTTCTGGCCAGAGTATAATGAATGTCAGATGAAAAGTAGTTTCATGTTGACGAGTTCCATTGTATCGATTGACAATTTGATTAAAGATTAAGTTAAATATTTTGACATACCATAAACCATTCTTAATCGGGATTAGATAACGGAGGGATTTGACTACACGGTACATACAATTAGAATAAGTTCATTGGACTTTACACTTCATTGTGGTTTAGAGGTTATGGAACATTGCTAGACGTCTACCATAATCAGTTGGAGTTTCGATTATAAAGAATTATAACGAAACATATCAAAATCAGATATTGAGCTCACGACTAGATCACAGTAAACCAAAATGGTAACACATAAAACCAAACTCAATGAGAGAGAGTAATACATATCATTAATCAGATTAATGATGTTCGAGCATGTGATTTGCATCCGAATTAATGTATTGGTGAGAAATGATTATCCATGGATAGCTAGCACTAACAAAGGGTAATAAGGATTTATTAAATATTATTATTGAATTGGATTCAATGATGGGGGCAAAAGTGCATTGGTTTTATTCTAAAGGGTTAGAATATTTAATGGAATTAAAATTTGGTCTAATTATAAATTAACCATAAAACCACGGACTTGACATAAATGTTTATTCTCAAGTTAATTTTAAATTGTTTGAGGCCTTCCCAAAACAATTTAAAATTACACTTTGTGCCCATGGTATATAAATTAAGTTTTATACCATTTTAATTCAATTGAATCAATTGAAACAAAAAGCAATCTCTCACTTTCTCGGCTCTCTCATCTTTGGCTTGGGTGGACTTCATTTTGAGTTTCTTCATTCTCTTTTGAAGAATCTAGACTCCAAGTTTCAACATCAAGGTTTTAATAGCAAAAGGAGTTGGTAATTTTCTATCATTTTCTTACATTAATATGTTAATGTTATAATGGTTTGTTTTCTACCTTATGTCCATCATCTTGATCATCATTTTCTCTTCATTTCCATGTTCAAAATGCATGAATCCCAACAATGGTATCAGAGCATGTTTAAATTCATGCATGCATGTAGCATTTTTGGTGAAAAATGGCTTGGTTTGGACATGAATATGTTTTTGCTTTAGATGCGTGTTGAAGTTATTGTGTATTTTGAACACAAATTATGACGGATATGTGATATTCATTCTTATTAACATGCTTCTATGAAATTTTGATATTTAGAATACAAAATTTCTTGTTCTTGAAGTCATATGTAACATGCCTGTTTGATTTATTGCATCTTGATGCATTTTTGTTAAATATGAATATGTCTCATTCATATGATACATGCATGTGTAATATAAGCATATTTGATGCAAATTTGATGACTTTGAGAAGGGATGAATTCGGTCAAAACTGATTCAAATGAATAATATATTTTAAATGCATATTTGAAAGTGTTATATATGATACAATAGTCTATAAATGAATTTGACTTAGATTGTATTGTGAATGCAAGTTGGTTGATTCATCTTTGAGTAAAAGTCGGTGCATGATGCATAGATTTACATTTTTTAATTTTATTTGATTGAATGTGATGTGAGAAATTTTTTAATGTGATGGGTAATATAATATTTTTTATAAATATTATGGTGATGAAATTATGCATGTACCCTTGGTTTAATCATGACATATTTTATACATTTATTGAATGAAATAATTAGGATATATATATATATTTCTTTATATTCATGTGATGGATAATATAATGATATTTTAAGTTTAAGGGTAGTAAAATTATGCATGTATCCTTTGTTCAATCATGGCATGCTTTTATGTATTTATTACATGAAGTCCTTTATTTATAAATATTGCAACTTGCATAAATATTTATTTATATGCCCTTGATTGAATTAATATTTATTAATGTGATGGATGAATATTAATTAGGGGATGATCATGGGTGTATATTTATTTTTCCCAAAAGTATTTGATATTTGGGCATGTAATATTCTTTCAATGGCTTATAATAATAATTAATTTTATTATTACTTTGTTATCCGGGCCTGCGTGTCCTAAATTGGTTTATGTAATCGTACGATCAGATGGAGGATGGAGATCCGATCAATCACCGGATGAAGATCCGCAAGGAGTAATAGAATTAGGTGAATAGTTTACCTAATTAGGATGTATTTTCCAAAACCCCATGATCATCCCACCATGTTTTATATTTATATGGATGCATTTGAATTAATGTATGTGATAAATGTAAAACATTTTTTAATCAAAGGTTAAACCTAATAATCTCCCACACAAACAATATTATATCCAAGCCTTCCATTATGGGCCAATTAATTCTTTGGCATAAAATTAGAGATCCCAAGATTTCTATTATGTGAGAGATGCTAATTTTATGACATGGAATTAGTTGTCTTAGTTCTTGGATAGAAATTTTCATAATACCCAAGATTTCTATTATGTGAGGGTATAATGGGAATTCTATTTTAAGAAAGCATAATGGGTTGGATTTAACTAGTATAGGGTACCAAGATTTCTATTATGTGAGGCATCCAAAACTAAAGGCAAGGATTGAATCACACCTTATATAGTGATATAAAGGGAAATAGTTTCCTACTTGTTAAATTTAATAGACCAAGATTTCTATTATGTGAGGTTTAATTAAATTTAATAAGAATTTGATTCCCCACTAGAAATTTATTCCAACGAAATTTCCAAATCATCATTTAGGGGAGTATGGGATTTGAATAAAACAGTGGGAGCTAATAAGATTAGCATTAAAGTGTTAGAGTAGATGCCCTAGAGCCAATCAATTATTGTAGAATTGACTCTTTGTAATAATGTTCATTAATCAATAAAAGACACTTTATTCTATATCACGTAAATCATTATTATTGCAATATGTATTGATATATGTCCTTAGAATGGTAGAACCGTGATGAGGGTATCAAGTGTTTCAAATCTTGATAGTGAGAACCCTATGAGCACATATGGTGGCCATTCTAGAAACGTCTGTAGCCCTAGTATTATTCTGAAGTAAAGGCACAGATAATAGGGTAAGGCTATCATAGTGTTGAATGACGCCCTAGTATTATTCTAAAGTAAGGGCACAGATAATACGGTAAGGCTATCATAGTGTTGAACGACCCTGTCGAAAGACAGTGGCTGATCTCACTTGTCAAGGTTGTTTGGTGACAACCTGGTGCAACACATGGGTGCTTGCTGTAAGCGAATATACCGCAGCAAGTTCAACGGACCTGACCCACAGAGGATTCCATATGGATGGTAACCCCAGTGTCTATGGAATAAATCCTCTAACGAATGGTGGTGCATGTGATCCTTAGACTTGAGATCACCGGAGCGCCTTGTGCACCGATTGGTATAGTTTGACACTAGCCTAACGCAGTTCTTTTCAGAGCTGTCAATACGGTGGTGATTGGCTGCATCAATGAGTGTATCAAGACTATGGTGGATTGATAGAGGATTCATCACTCTCGGGTATGGGAGAAGTTATTTCATGGCGCAATTTAGTATATGGCAATGACGTTAAAACTGTGGCCACATTCGGATTGAGTTGTTGCTCTATCCAGATTATAATACAAGTCATTGGTCTAAAACTGAATACATAATATCGAGAATAACCGAAGGTTGACACTATTTCTATGCCTTCGTCTCGTCGAGATAACATATGATGAAAGGATCGAATTGCACGGTAACTATATCATTGACAGGTAGCTACTTTGCTGAATTCGAATCTATAGGGTGGCCATGATACATTTCTAGGGGCCAATCTTGGTCTATGTATTAGTGAGACGATTAATTGGTGTTAATCGCGATACTATACACTGTCGATATGATGAGGAGCTTATGGGTCACACACATAGAAGATAATTTAAGACTCAGGAAGAAAGAAGGGCATTTTCATCTTTTAAGGTGAAAGGGTATTATGGTAATTTCACTGTGCAATTAAAATTTGCTGAGATCGTAGCCTTTATTTAATTTGTTAGAAAAATTAAATAAGTGAAATTACGTTTAAATGTGTGTTCGCACATATTTAAATATATATTATCATTATTGTTAAATGTTAATATATATATATATATATATCAATTGATTTTAATTGAGATAATGATGGAAAAATAAAATATTAAATTGGGAGTGTTTGGCAACATGGGGCGTTTGGGTTGGAGCCCAAGCCTATTCCGTATGGGATTAAGGCAAATTGATTAACTATAAAAAGAAAAGTGTGTGTGTTAATTGATTAATTAATTGATTTCTTCTTGAAATTAAAACACATAGCAGCCACTCCAAAACACTCCCACGGCAGAAACATCTTTTGCCTAAAATCAATTCAATTGATTTGCTTTCTTCTTAATCTTGAAGCCAAAGAGGATCTAGCAAATCCCTCTTTGGTTCTTTTTGAGATTGTCTTCGTGTGGACTACGCAGGTTCGATCCTACACTTGGATCGGTAGCATAACATTTGTTGACAAATTTGGAGGAGCCTCCAACGTGCGTTTGTTTTTCTTTAAACTCAGATTTATTTTTTTGCAGATTTTATTTAATATGAATTGTAAAATTATACCCTTGATCTTGGCTCATGTAAACGATCCCTGAATTATATTTTTTGTTTTCACTGCGTGTATGGGACCGTTTACTAACATAAAGGGTTTGAATTTACAAGACACTAATAAAACTTATATTTTTCCTTGCAGTCTCTTTCGGTATTTTGTGATATTTAGTTAACGAAAATGAGCAATAACTTGCTTTTGAGGATTCTCGATAACAACATGCTGATCAGACCTAATTTTAATAATTGGTTAAGGAATTTGAGATTATTCTCAATTCCGAAAAGGTCGGGTATGTCTTGGAAGCACCCCTTCCACTTTCTTTGTCTCCTGATGCCACACTGCAAGAAAAAGAAGTTTTCGATAAATGGTAGGAGGATGACTTACGAGCTCGAACCTACATGCTAGCATCAATGAATGCTGAGCTCCAGGTTGAGCATGAAAAGATGGAAAGTGCAAATGAGATAATGATCGATTTACAAGAGTTGTATGGTGAGAACTCAGTGGTGAAACAATACGAATTGTGTTCGACACTATTCACAATGAGGCTTAGGGAGAGAGTTGCACCAGATGATCATGTTATGAAAATGAGTAATATTATAGGGCAATTGTGTACACTTGAGATTGTGATGCCACACAGTCTTGGGGTGAATTTGATTCTGCAATCCTTTCCACCAAGTTTCAAGCCCTTCATCACAAATTATAATCTCAATAGGATTGGGCGCACTCTTGCAGAACTGTCGAATGAGATTCAACAATTCTATAAGCAGGGAAGAAAGGAAAAGGGGCAAGAGGATGTTTTTGCAACTTCTTCTAGTAAGACTAAGAAGAAGCAATGGAAGCAAAAGAAGGTCCAAAAGTTGGACCACGGAAAAGGCCTTTTAAGAAGGATGCTTCTAAGACTGAGAAAGGCAAAGAAAAGGTCAATGATAAAGGCCAGTGTTTCCATTGCAAGAAAGATGGACATTGGAAGAGGAATTGTGCTCTTTATCTGAAGAGCTTGAAGAAAGCTCCAGTAGGTATGTTCCATTCTTATGTTATAGAATTTGAATTAAATGTTAGTTCAAATGATCATTCCTGGATATTAGATTCAGCTGCTACATCATACATTTGTGTTTCATTGCAGGCACTATGAAATAGTTTTGCACAGTTAAAAGGTGAAGTAATTTTGAAGATGGCAAATGGAGCAAAAGTTGCAGCCGAGGCAGTGGGGACTTGCCATTTGACATTACCATCAGGACACATTTTGTATTTGTACAGAACTTTGTATTTTGCCAAAGCAACTAGAAATCTCATTTCTATCTCTGTTTTATGTAAATTTGGTTACAAGATACAGTTTAATGGAAATGAATTAGTTGGCAAAGCAATTAATACAAATGGTTTCTATGTTTTGGTAATGAATGATTATGACATAATGAATAACATTACAAATAAGAGATCTCGAAATGAAATTAATTCAAAATTACTTTGGCATCATCAATTAGGTCATATAAGAGATAAAAGGATAATCAAGTTAGAAGCAACTGGGTAGGGGTGAGCGATTCCAAGTACCTTGCATTTTTCGGGAGGCAGGCCGGAAGGCCGAAGCCACTTGCGTCTGAAGTTCCCAAAAAAAGGAAACGGAATCAGAACCAAAACCGGAACCGCACAGTGCAGGTTCTTAAATTCAAGGAACCGAAACCTAAAATACAGGTTCCGGTTCCTTTCCGGGTACCATGTAAAAAATAATTACCCCCCTATTAGTTTAAAAAATGACAAAAATACCTTACAAGTTTACAAATACACCCCCAACAAATTTTGATTACTCATTCATTTGTGTCCAATGTAACTCATAAATCCTCTAATCTCTAGGCAACATTTGAATTAAATCAAGAACATATAATATAACCTTGCAATTTCAAACAGAATACCATTCAAACTAAATGACAACAATCCATTAGAAATCTCAAAACGATATCCTATATTATCCAAAGCGGATACTGAAATAATATTTCCAGAAATAAAAGGTATGTAATAACAATCATGAAGTTCCAAAAACAAGCCCGTAGGCAAAGATAAACAATAAGTTCCTACAACCAATGTAGCCATATGTGCTCCATTTCCAACTCGTAGGTCCACTTCTCCCTTGGCGAGCGATCTACTCTGCCTTAGTCCTTGCACATCAGTGCAAATGTGAGTACCACATCCTGTGTCAATGACCCAAGATGTTGGAAGGAGAGAAGTTGATCTCAATCATGTACATACCTGAAGTCGAAGCGTCTAACTTCTTCCTGTTTGGGAGGAAAGGCTTGTAGTGTTTCCTCCAGTGGCTAGGCTTGCCACAATAGAAGCATACTACTTTCCTGCCCTTCCCAATGCCACTCTTAGGCCTAAGAGCATTCTGTCCTTTCAGTTTGGACTTGGGTTTGGCCTTGGCCTTTCCCTTGCCCTTACCCTTCCCTTTACTAATAGCAACCAGTAAAACAGGCTTGGACCTTTTCATTTCCTACTTTGCAATCCTCAGCATGTTCAAAAGCTATGACAGGGATCTCACCATTGTGTTCATGTTGAAGTTCATTATGAACGATGCAAAAGAATCAGGTAAGGATTGCAGAATTAAATCCACTTGTAAGTCTACATCCAACCCAAATCCCAAAGTCTCAAGCCTCTCCATGTACTTGATCATTTTGAGCACATGAGGGCCAACTTGGGCTCCCTCAGTCATGCGACTCCTAAACAACGCACTCGACACCTTATACCTCTCATGTCGAGCATTTCCTTCGAAAAGCTCCTTGAGGTGCAGAATAATGGTAACAGCTTCCATATTCTTTTAATCTCTCACTAGGCAAGTATTCACTGAGTATCCTATTGAGAGAGTCCAGAGAATTGCTAGCTTAAAAACGGTGTTCGTCTAAATTTTTTATCCTTAATCCAGTTATAAAATACTATTACACAATGACTATTTCTCACATATATAAAAATAATAAGAATCATTTTCTAATGAACCAGAAAACGTGAAGATGTTCTCTAAATATTATTACTACCAAAAATACATACATAAATCCACATTAATTCCTTTACTGAGACATTGTGTGCAACCCTCTCGCCAGCTTGACGTCTACCGACCGCTAATACCTGCAAAAATAAAGAAAGCAACAGGGTGAGCTATAAAAGCTCAGTAAATAAATCAAATCTAACTATGCTCTTACTCCGCTGTCCCCATTTTCGCTGTACTGCTTCTAAATTTCTGCTTGCTTTCTCTCTTTATTATCAGGCGTACTACTTAGCAGTCTTCTATTTTTCTCAAATCTTAATAAATCCTTCTAGGGCTGTGCTATTCTTTATCATTTTATTTCTCTTCTCTGCTAGATTATAACTTTTTGTTTCTTTCTCTACTCAACAAATCACTAAGTTTTCTTGCTATTTGTCATGTTTCTAATTTCTATTCTTTTCTAGCATATATCTAATTTTTGTTCCTTTCTCGTATATCTCTAATTTCTTTTCTATTCTCATAAGCTTCTATTTTCTTTTCTTCTCTATTTTCATGGGCTTCTATTTTCTTTTCTTGGCTAGTCAGACATGCAATAATAAAATAAACCCTTTAATCTATGCATAAATGCATAACATGCAATGCATGTAAAATGTCTGATGCATATGCAAATGATCATGTTTGTATTCTTTTTGAAAATTCTTTTCTATTTCTTTCTGAAATTCTTTTTGTTTTCTTTTTCTTATTCTATTTTTCTTTCTTTTTCTCTTTCTGTATTCTTTTTTGGTTTGCCGATCGGACTAGGCTGAGGCATGGATTTGGAACCCTGGCCGTGTGAGCGTATTCTAAAATTCTTTTCGGGTACAGTTCTCATCCACACGCACTTCTAGCGAACTATACAATTCTATTTTCTATTCTGAGGCCGCTCACTGATGGCAACGTGTATGTGGGAAACTTCTGCATCTCTATCGCCACTAACTAATGTAGCAAATGCTCACAAGTTCCCCATCGCAACAGCCCACTAAAAACATGCTCTGTAAATCTGAAAAATAACTAGCTAGACGTTTTCCAATAATTTTAAAATTTCTGAAATGCATGCTATGCTATGTCATGTATTTATATGTTGTCTATGCATGATCCCAAAATACGTGTCTGACTCTGGCATGTATTCTATTAATTCTGAGGCTTTTATTTCTCTACTTTTCTGGAAAGCCCAAAGTTCTATTCTAGTAACACACTTAACTTAAACATTTTCTATTTTATTCTTTATTTTTGAATTCTATGCATCGTTTATATGTACGCAATTCTATCATTTCTACATAATTATGTAATTCTTCAATTCTATCATGCTATGTAAAATGTACACGTACACATTTACATTATCTCTCACAAATTCTACTCTTCTATAATTCTATTAGTAAGATATTAAAACGGCACAATTCAACTAGAGAATGAATTCTACATTTTGGGCAATCTAATTTCTTATATAAAAAGCTATCCCACAACTTAGGTATTAAGTGTACTAACTTGCCCAGTTACGCTACTAGATTTTCTCAAACTTATATGTCACATAACCATGTCATTAAACAACTCTCTAATATTTTTCTTATGTAACAAACATGCCTTGTACAACTTTCTAAATACAAATCTTAATGCCATAAATTTGCATTCTCTTACATGACCATCAACTTCAATTGTTATACATGCCCTTCTTTCTTCTTTTCTTTTGGCTACATTCTATACATTAATCTATATTGCCATATTAATCATTAAAAATTCAATCTAACATATGGCACAATGTAATGCTTTCTTTCTAGCTAGTATACTCGTAAAATAATTAATAAATAATAAATCTCATTAACAATATATATAAGAAAATACATATATATACGAGTAACAAAGTATGGGCCCATATTGAATTTTTCTTTATATACAAATATACTCAAAATAGCAACGTGACAATGTAGCCCAACCCATCCACTGCGTGATGTTCCTTGCAACCGCAACTCACCTATTACCTGCAAAAACATTAAAAACAACGGAGTGAGCACTAATTGCTCAATAAGTAAACCCGCTATGCTACCCTTCTTTCTCTACTGCTTAAAATTCTGAATTTTCTTTCCTTACATCACATTTCCCGATTATTCTCTATTCTTTCCCTATTCTTCTCTCTGTTCTTTCTCTGTTCTTTCTTTATTCTTTCTCTATTTTGCTCTCTGTTTTTCTCTCTGTTTTCTAAATTTTTCACTACCCATGATAATGAGCATGGTATTATGCATATTCATGATGCAAATCCATAAATTATGCATTTTCTTTTCTATTTTTCTTATTCTGTTTTTCTGTTTCTTTTTCTTTATTTCTTTATTTCTTTTCTATTCTTTATTTCTTTTCTATTCTTTCTTTCTATTCTTTCTTTCTTTTCTATTCTTTCTTTCTATTCTTTCTTTCTTTTCTATTCTTTCTTTTCTATTCTTTCTATTCTTGCCGATCGGACTTGGTTGAGGCATGGATTTGGAGCCTTGGCCTTGTGAGTGAATTCTCTAATTCTGGGTACAGTCCTCATCCACACACACTTCTAACGGACTGTACAATTTCTTCTTTCTGAATTTTGAGACCGCTCAGTAAAGGCAGCATGCATGTGGGACTATGTCACTCACAGGCTCCCCATCGCAACAACCTTCTCTTTTTTTTATTTTTTTACACTTCTTTAGGTAAAATTTCAGATTTGAATACCTTTAATATTCTCATTTATTTCTATTTTCTCTTTAACATATTTTAGGGCTTTTTCATGCTCTTATGAATAAATATGCATGTAGATGGTTTCATGCTTATAATTCTTTCTAAATTTACATATTTAAATGCAATTATGCATTATGGAATGCCAACATGTCATTCTCTACCATCTACAAACACATCCCAAGGTAACACATAATCATACTCATATATGCACTTCTCCTTGGCATTTCATCAAACAATTCATGTGCACAAATCAATACTAATTTAGCTACACTTCTATCTCTATTTTAGGCCACCAAAAACTTGGAATAAACTCCTCCATAATTAACTCCAAATCTGCCCAAAATACACACTTCAAAATTTTCACTTCAACTCTTCCAAATCTCAACCAAACATTCATCAAGTATCACATACACCAACCCAACTTCTCATGGATAGATTCTAATTATTAGTCAACACCAAATCCATCAACAATTCCACATATAACATATATATATGCACAAGAAAATTCTCTACACAACATAACTTAAATCACACTTAGGGTAGGATTTACTTACCTTTGATATGAGCAAATTCAACCCTTTAAGAATCTCCTTTGATCAAACTCTCTTCCTCTTAAATCCTATGAGTAAAAACCATCAAAATCAACACTTTAAAAACTAAAATTCACTTCTTAGTGCAAGGATCTTACCTATAGAAGCTTAAATTGAAAATCCACTAAAAAACACCCAAAACCTTTGAATTTCCTTTGAAGAAGAATTGAAGAATTTGAGAGAATATGGAGGTGAAAGTGGCGTGCATATGGGTAAGAGTGGCTAGGGTTTTACTCTTCATTTTGATATAACATAAAAATTAGATATAGTTTCCCATTTTGCCCTTGCACTTTCTTTAAAATTTCATCTATGTCCCTTAGTCAATTACCATAATGCCCTCATTTTTATTGCATTCTCCATGAAATTCTATCTCTTTTCACTCCCCACAATTTCAACTAATTTTGAGTGAAAAGACTATTTTACCCTTAATGCAAGTTTAAGGCATTTTCTTCACATTTTCCTTAAAATAACCTTAGCAAAAATCAACTAAAGGCATAAGAATATAAATTAAATTACGTACCTCCATGTGGGCGTTACACACAACATATATACTTTGGCTAAATTCTTATTTCTTTCTAACATTCTTAACTAATCTTTTGGCCAATACAAAATATTCTCAAGATATTCTAGCAAATTGTATGGCTTGTAATATATAATAAGGTATGAAAACTATACTCATATCAATCAATTTCTAAAATGGTCATGTATTTAACACATAAACTAAACTTTTATTTCTTTGATGTTTCTTTGATATTTATACTTGGGAAAACTTTTCTATTCTTTATACAATAAAATCACTTATTACATATTATTTATAACTAATCTCAAAACAAGAAACACCAATATACTCATTTGGCCAAGCCATTCTTTGAATGATCTTTCTAATTTCAAGCATACAAGCTTGACAATTTATGGATGGCATATTGTAATATTATAATATAATCACCCATCTTTTACTATCATCAATACTACACTATTGCAACAATTTAATATGCAATTCTTGCCATCATTTTTCTAAAGTCATAAGTTTCAAAACTCATAATTCAATGACTAAATACAATATGCCATTCAAACTAATGCTAAAAGTTCAAGCAACTTGAACCATGCACTAAAGGCCATTCCTTTCATTGAACTAACATAACCAAGTGTTATTCTAAATTTTGGCATAACAAAATGCACTCTTGAATATTAAAACTTACACTTGGTTAAGGCCTAACATAACATTTCAACTCTAATTCTTTCCTTTCTCAAACAATTTCATCAACAAGACTTAATAAACTCATGCATGCATTTCTCTTTGAATTTTCATCAAACAATTGGCATGCACATGCAAATACTTGGTTGGCCACACTTCCACATCTCTCCAAATCCACCAAAATTGGAGCAAAAACTCACAAAACTTAACTTCAATTTTGGCCGGATTCAACACTTCCAAATTCCAACATTAACACTTCAAAATTTCATCCAAAGTTCAACCAAAACATCACATCTACATAACTACTCATCTTGGTTGAACTTCTACACATTATTCTCCATCAAACAAGCATCTAAACAGCTAATAGTTCTTATCAGACATCATACACAAACACTTAAGAATCAACTTACATATATACTACTCAAATTAAAGCTTAGATTGGGTTTACTTACCTTGAATTTCTACAACACTAATGATTCAACCTTCCTTTGCTAAAATTATTTTCCTCTTGGACCTAAATCATGTAAAAACATAAGAATTCAAAACTTTGAATCTTACCTTTGGATGCTTTAAGATTGAAAATCTACAAAAATTTAAGCTAAACCTATGATTTTTCCTTAAAATTTGATGAAGAAGCTTGAGAGAAAATGGATGAGAGGTGGCGTGCTCAAGGGTGAGAATGGCTAGGGTCTTGTCAATTGAAGCCTTATATTTATTACATTCCCATTTTGCCCTTGTACTTTTATGATAATTCCAATTATGCCATACATGCATTTACCGGATATACCCTCACTTTCAATGGATTTAAAACATATTCTTGGTTATTTTCACTCCCCACTTTTTCATCTAGTTGTGAGTGAAAATACCATTTTACCCTTATTCTTTAATTTCTTTCTATTGCTTTACGAACACGTATTTATCTCGGCATCACACCACGTGTATTTTCCATAATCTTACTACCACTCTATTCTCATGGCTAGCACACTTAATACATTATATTTATCATACTCACTTTTCACTTAAACACGTGATTCTGTGTGAAATGACCATTTTGCCCCTATTGATACTTTTATGGAACTCCTCTATAAAACTAGTTAAATATATTCATTATGACTATAAAATAATCCCTACCATATTTAGACACCTCAAGTTACATTGGAGGGAAATGAGATGAGAAGAGAATGTACATCAAGAAGGGGGAGAAAGGCAGGGTGCGCAGGCCCTATTTAAAATTTACAATCATACATACCCAAAAATACTTTAAAACATTCACCATAGGTATAATGCTCATGTACCAGGCACCATGCAATATTCAAACAAGTACATTGCGTACATTCAAAATTAACATTTTGAATTGGTGAAGTTATTAATTACCCTCTGATAATTTGTAGATTTCCTTTTGGTCCAAAATTTTTGAAACTTTTCACTTAGGCCCTTGCACACTCGAAAGTACACTTGCCGTAGCAATGGGATATATCGCCGCGGCGTGCACTGATTATCATCACGTACACTCATAAGTACGATCGCCGCAGCGAATGGGTTATATTGTCGCAGCGAGTGTTGTTTTTGTTCAGCTCGCACGTTAGACTGCGATCGTTGCAGCTATAGGTTATATCGTCGCGACAAGCGCTGAATTTTCAATCAGCGTGTATGCCTAACAACGATTATCATGGTGATGGGTTATATCGCCACAGCGAGCATACACTAATCCCCAACATATCAGTTCAACCAGCCGCATAGAACGCCAAACGGATTGTGCAATCAATCTTAACATCTAATCTCTACAAAAATCCACATCACATTATACCAATCTTACAGATCATCAACAAATTAAAATTTATCAAGTGTATTGAGTCAATCGATTACTCAATACATGCAATCAACACAGAATTTAAATAGATTTAACAAAATAACATATTATCAATCAAATACATGTTATCAAACACATATTGAACTATATAATCTAGTACCCAAGGCTCTGATACCATTGTTAGGAATCGAATCTACCCAACGTAGCGAAAAAACAAAAATTAAAAGGATGAATCAATTCCTTTTATGCCAAGATCCGAGTATAGATTATATAGTTAACTTGTAAAATCAAAATTCTATGGAAAATATAAACGATCCATTCAAGTATCAGAGATCTTACGCACGTTTGGAGGCTCCTTCACTTTGTCTCTAATTTGGATTCGCTACCGATTCAAGGTAGAATTGAACAAACGGTGATCCACACGAAGACAATCCGAGGAACCAAAGAGGGATTTGCTAGACCCTCTTTTGGCTTCAAGAATCAACTTAAATCAAAGAAAAACTTTGATTCAAGAGAAAGGCAAAATGTGGGAGAAGGGAAAGAGGGCTACCTCTTTTTCAATGAATTAGTTTTTAATAAAAGTTGAATTAATTTCTCCAACACACATGCACTTATATAGTGCATTTGCCAAAACCCTATTCCAATGAGGAATAGGCATAGGCTCTAACCCTTGTATCCAAACACCCTCTCTTTTGGTATTTTATTTTAATTAATTATTATTGTAATTAAAATCAATTAATATATTTATAAAATATATTAACATTTAATTAACAATAATAATTCATTTAAATATATGTGTACATATATTTAAATATAATCTCACTAATTTAATTTTAACATTAAATTAAATATAGGCAACAACCTTAGCAAATTTAATTGCACTATGAGATTACCAAAATACCCTTTCATCCTAAAAGATGAAAATACCCCTTGCACAAATTGATTTTTAAATTATCTTCTAAGTGTGTGACCCGTAGGCTCCTCATCATACCGATAGTGAGTAGTATCGCGATTAACACCAATTAATCGTCTCACGACACACAGACCAAGATTGGCCCCTAGCAAAGCATCATCGCCACTCAATAGATTCAGATTCAGCGAAATAGTTATCTGTCAATGATATGGTTACCGTGCAATGAAATCATTTCATCATCTGTTATCTCATCGAGACCAAGGTATAGAAATAGTGTCAACTCAATTACTCTCAATATGTTTGTATTCAGTTACTGTAGTAGCCGGGGAAAGCTAATGTAGTAGCCGATGCGTTGAGTAGGAAAGCTTATTTATCCCGACTCACAAGAGAAAGAGAGTTAATAGATGAGTTGTGTAAAGAACAGATTGAAGTGATTCAAGGAAGGATTGCTAGATTAGAGATTCAGTCTACCTTACTGGATGAAATCAAAGAAAAGCAAGTGGTTGATGAGTGGTGTCAGAAGATATTGTAGAGAGTGCATGAGAATGAGAGACCAGAGTTTCATCTCATAGATGGTGTTCTCCGTTTCAGGAATCGATTGTGTATTCCTCAAGATAAGGAGTTGAGAGAGAGAATTCTTACGGAGGCTCATGACACACCCTACACTGCTCATCTTGGAACAACCAAGATGTATCAAGACCTAAAGAAAGGCTATTGGTGGCCAGGTATGAAGAATGATATTGCGGAGTTTGTAGCTAAATGCCTGGTATGTCAACAAGTGAAAGCAGAACACCAAAGGCCATCAGGATTGCTTCAACCACTTAGTATTCCTAAGTGAAAATGGGAGAGTATCTCGATGGATTTTATTACAGGTCTCCCTAGAGTTCAGAGAGGATATAATGCTATTTGGGTGATTGTTGATAGATTGACAAAATCAGCCCATTTCCTTCCTAAAGAGAGCACTACTTCGGATCAACTAGCCCCGATTTACATCAGAGAGATAGTGAAACTTCATGGGTACCCAAGACAATAGTATCAGATAGAGATTCCATATTTGTCTTCGCTTCCTGGACGAGCTTACAGAGGAACTTGTGTACTAGATTGGCTTTTATCACCGCCTACCATCCTCAAACTGATGGGCAGACAAAGAGAACAAATCAAGTGCTTGAGGACATGTTGAGAGCTTGCTGTATGGATTATAGAGTATCCTGGCATGAGATGTTGCCCTTAGTGGAGTTTGCTTACAATAATAGCTATCAGTCTACAATTAAGATGGCACCTTACGAGGCCTTATATGGTAGACAATGTAGATCTCCACTACATTGGGATGAGATCGGTGAGAAAGATGAGTTGAATATAGCTATTGGGCTAGAGATGACTCAGAAATTGATTGAAGATGTAAAGTTGATTAGATACAGAATGCAACAAGCCCAAGATAGACAGAAAAGTTATGTCGATTTGAAGAGAAAAGAAATTGAATTCGAAGTGGGTGATAAAGTTTTCTTGAAAGTTTCCCCTATAAACGGGTGATGCGGTTTGGAAATAAAGGGAAGCTAGCACCGAGATACATTGGTCCATTTGAAGTGTTGCACCGTGTTGGGAAAGTAGCCTACAGATTGGCCCTACCACCCGGTATGGACAAGGTGCATGATGTTTTCTATGTCTCGATGCTACAAAAGTATGTAAGTGATCCCTCCCATGTATTGAGCACAGAGGATATAATTGTGGAAGAGAATCTTGTGTACAAGGAGCGTCCAGTTCAGATTTTAGACTGAAAGAATAGGGAGCTCCGAAATAAGACTATTCCATTAGTGAAAGTCCTTTGGAGAAACCATAAAGTTGAAGAAGCTACATGGGAGACCGAGTAGGACATGCAAAATTGTTACCCGGAGTTGTTTGTCTGAATTTCGGGGACGAAATTCTTTTAAAGGGGAAAGAATTGTAATGCCCCACTTGAGGTACATAGTTAAGATTTGATGAATGGCTTGAATGTTTATTGATTTATCATTATTTGAGTTTGTATGTTGTTAATATTGTTTGGTTGGCCCTTGGTTGAATGGTTGTATTGGTTTGGTTGAGTGGTTGCCCTGAAAATTGTAAGACTTGGCGAAATCTTGATGTTACAGTCTTCGTCGGGGCGAAGAAAAAGCTTCGCCGCGGCGATGAAGTGCTACAACCCCTGTGTAGCTGATGTAAGTTTTCGCCGAGGAAAAGAAAGACCTTCGCCGCGGCGAAGACTCGGCTGAAAATTCCCTTGAGTTTTTAGAGAATTCTTCCTTTTGGAGCACAATGACCATTCTACCCCTAATTAGCAAGAAAAGTGGGGAGTGAAATGCAAGGAAATTGCTTGGAGAATAGTTTGAATGGGGATTTTTTTACAAAGAATTAAAGGGCAAAGGTGGAATTTCTCAGAAAGAGTAAGGGTAAAATTGGAAAGAGTGGAGAAAATATGAGATATTAAGGGTTTAGCTTTAGAAACCTTTTCATTCCTTCCTTTCCACCGCCTCTTTCATCCTTCAATTCTCCCAAACTTTCATTCAACTTTCCAAAGATTTTTGGAGGGCTTTTGGCTAGAAATTGTTACAAGTTGATCCTAAGCACTTAAAGGTAAGAATCCTTACTCTAGATGTGATTTTTATTGGTGTAAGAGTAAGATCCTTATTGAGTTTGTATTTAAGGTTTAAGAGAAAGTATCAAGCCATCAAGAGTAGAGAGCTTAAGTGGATTCTACTTGAGTATAAGGTAAGTAAATCCACCTAAGTTGTGATTTGCATGATTGAATGATGTGTAGAGATTTATATATGATTAATGCTTGGATTTTTATGTTTGAAATGAATTGATGAAGTTATGAATGAGTTCAAGGTTGATTTATGAAGAGATTTCCACCATGAGGAGGGTGGATTGTGTTGATAAAATTTGGTAGAAGTATGGATAGAATTTGAGAGGAATATTTGAAGTGTGTTTTCTTTGCAGGATGTGTGATGATTTGAAGGAGTTGAACTCCAATTTTGGATGGTTAAGAAAGAAGTAGAACTATAGTTAGAGTAGGGTTTTTGTATGCACACATATTGTTTGATGAAATGCCTAAGAGAAGCATGAGTAGAAGTAAAGAACCTTACTTTATGCAACATAGCATATTTGCAATTCATGAGTGCATATAATAAAGATTCTAGGCATGAGCCATCCATATGCATATGTTTATTTGAGTAATCACCAAAGAAAGAAATATGAGAAATGAGAAAGAAACACTCTAAGAATAGAGATAAAGAAAAGAACTAATTCTCTTAGAATAAAGAGAAAGAAAGAGTTAGCACTAGAGAATAAAATGAATAATAAGTGCTAAAGAAGAGAAAACAGAATAGGTTGTGCGATGGGGAGCCCGTGAGTGTAGAAATTATCTGCGTGTAACCGCCATGAGAGAGCGGTCTCCGCCATGAGAGAGCGGTTTCTACCATGAGAGAGCGGAATGAGAATGAGAAAAAGAATTCGTATAGCCGTGAGAATACATGCGGGTGAGGGCTATATACAAGAGAGAGAGTACACTCACACGGCTAAGGGTTCCGAATCCATGCATCAACCAAGACCAATCGGCAAAGAATAAGAAAGAATAAGAAAAGAATAAGAAAAGAATAGAAAGAAAAGAAAAGAGAGAAAATGCATTGTTATGCTTTAGTGCATATGCATCTCATCCATGCATGTTCTTATGATATTTTTCCATGGGTGATGAGAATAGAAAGAAAGAAAAGAATAGTGAGAGCTAGAAGTAGAGAAAGAACAAGAGAGATTGAATAAGAGAAAGTGACAAGAGTAAGAAAAGAATTGAAGAGTAATACACGGGGACTACGGAGTAGAGGATTTACTTACTGAGCATCTTTGTGCTCACCCTGTTGTTTTTCTATGTTTTTACAAGACATAGGTGAGGACGTGGTCGAATGAACGTCGGCAAGCGGGGAGAGTTGGCTGCTCTGTCCACTGTTTTTTAGAGTCTTTTTGTACAAATGATATTGTACTATGTAAAGAATGTATATATTAAGTAAAGAAAATTTTTGGCCCCAACTATTTTGATAAGTATACTTGTCTTTTTATTAATATATTTTATGAATATGATAGTAGAAAGAAGTTGTTACAGTTATTATGGGCGACTTTAATGCAGTTAGATTTGCCGGGGAAAAGAAGGGAGGTTCTAATCAATGGAATTCGCAATGTGAAGAGTTTAATGACATGTGTAAGGAAGCTGATATTGATGATCTTAATGCCATTGGGTCATTCTTCACTTGAAATAACAGAGGAAAGCTCAATAGGAGGATTTGGTGCAAACTTGATCGGGTGATATGTAATGAGCATTGGAGTAGCAGGTTTCCCAACTCTTTTGCATCCTTCCTTACTCCGGGTATATCGGACCATTGTCCAATGGTGGTTGATAGTGGGCTGAACTTTCAAGGTATGAAATCCCCTTTCAAGTTTTTCAACTTTTGGGCAGAGCATGAGGACTTTTTACCTATGGTAGAGAGAGTGTGGAGTGTGGAGGTGGAGGGTAACCCCATGTACAGGCTAGTCTCTAAGCTAAAAGCGTTGAAGGTTGAGCTTAAGAGACTAAATAGAAAGGAGTTTTGGAACATTTCGGAAAGAGTGAAATTTGCAAGAGATGATCTAGCCCAAGTCCAAGAAAGGCTTGTTGTGGATCCAGTTGATGATGCTCTTTTGCAAGAGGAGAAAGGTAAGGTGGAAAAGATGGTCAAGCTTTCAAAAGCCGAAGAATCACTAGCCAAGCAAAAGTCTAGGGTTAAATGGTTATGGGAAGGGGTTGCTAACACTTCTTACTTCTTTAAATTGATTGCTGGATGGAGGAGTAGAAATAAGATTGTCCTTGGAAATTGGGGAAGACTCGGTTACTAGTGATCAAGATAGAATCAAAGAGGAGTTTGTGTCTTTCTACTCAAATCTTTTTGAAGATATGTGTCTGGGTGTTTCCTATGAGGGCATGGAGGAACTTATCAGCCTTGTTATTTTGGAAGAAGAGGCCAATTCCATGATTAGTGAGGTTTCCAAAGAAGAGATTCAAGAGACCATGTTTGGAATGAGTAAAGACAAAGCACCGGGGCCAGATGGATATGGAGCTTTTTTCTTTAAAAAGCTTGGGATATTGTATGTCATGATGTTGTTAAAGCGATCCAAAATTTCTTCAAGTCTGGGAAGATGCTTAAAGAGGTGAATTGTGCCATTATTGCGTTAGTCCCAAAGAATGAAAATCCCTCATCTTGTAGTGAGTTTCGGCCGATCTCATGTTGTAACACCATCTACAAATGCATCTCCAAGATTATGGCCAATAGAGTTAAAAGGGATAGATATGGCAGCCGCATTGTGTATGATTCGGGGCTACAACATCTTGCTAAGGTGTGTGAGATTTGGGATGGGACAAGGTGGCGATGGCCAACGGCTAATTCTTAGGCTTTGATGGACATGAAGGATTCTATCGACTTTGATCCAAAGGAGGGCAAGGACATGGCTGTTTGGAAGCCTAATGCATCCGGTAAGTTCTCTATAAAATCGGCTTGGGAGGTTACTCGTGTGCACCAACGCCAAGTGGAGTGGCATCACCTTGTATGGTTCCCAACAGCCATTCCACGACACTCCATGATCACGTGGATGGCATGTAAGGATTGGCTTCAGACCAAGGACAAACTGATGAGGTATGGAATTGCCTCTAGCAATGCGTGTTGTTTTTGTAATCATGGGCAAGAAACGATCGATCATCTCTTTTTTGCTTGTCCTTTCACCCAAAGGATTTGGAACCGAATCCTTGAGCTCTCTTCTCTTGGGTATGTCACCCGGCCTTGGAACAATTATGTTGAGCACATAGATAGTAGGTGGAGGAAGAAAAAGCTAAAGTACTCTATAGGGAAGCTAAGTTTGGGAGCCACCGTTTACTCTATTTGGAGAGAGAGGAATAGCTGGATTTTTGGTGGGGAATGCAAGGATGCACATATGCTCTACAACTCCATCAAGAATGTGGTGAGGGAGAGGGCTATGGACCTTAGCAAGATCATAAAGAATACCTACAATAGAAGACTTGTCGAGAAATGGGGTCTCCCCATGTCTATTTTTAAAACATCCCATGGGAGGTAATTATATGGTTTGTATTTATGTGATGGGTTTTTTGTCGTGTAAGGGGATTGGGTTATATGACATCCCGACGGGTGATTGTGCTAGAAAAGGCTACTTTGACAATTGGAAGTCTTGGGGTGTTGATCTAGTGCTTTGTCTTTATGTCATTAACGGGCCCTACCTTGTTAATGTCCATGTTTATGGAATTCTTTTTGATAATGCTTATGCATATTGTGCTCTGATACTTTTGAACCTAACCCAGGGCATGTCCTGTGGTAGGTAGGATTCATTGTATTCTTTAATCTCTACTTGGATTCCATTCCTTTGACAAGCGGAATGGGAAAAAGAGAAGATTAGGGGTAGACTTAGATAGTATCATTCCTTTGCTCCTAACCTAGGGCTTGTCTTGAGGTAGGTTGGCCGACTTTTAGGCCTTTTGTACATTCTTTCCCCTTTCTATAAAAGCTTACTTATCCAAAAAAAAAAAAAAAAATCCTCAAAATTGCCCCTAGTGCATTCGGCCATAACCAAACTCATCTCTTCATCATTGACATAGCCCTCCCTCATTAGTTGAAAACCAAGTACCTTAGCATCCAAAATAGAAAGTATAGCATACCTCCTTGATAAGGCATCCCCAACAACATTATACACTTTTCCCTTCTAATTCGAGACAAATGAAAAGGATTGTAGAAAGTCAACCCATTCGACATGCCTTGAATTCAATTTGTGTTGCCCATTTATGAACTTCAAAGCTAGGTGATCTAAATGAAGGACAAATTGCTTAGGCCTTAGATAATGACTCCAATGGTCTAAAGCCCTCACAATAGCATAAAATTTCTTGTTGTAGGTGTTGTACCTTCTTCTTGAGTTGTTGATCTTCTCACTAAAATAGGCTATTGAGCGTTTGGATTGAGTAAGTATAGCCCCAATACCCACCCCACTTGCATCACATTCCACCTCAAACACTTGATTGAAATCAGCTAAGGCTAAAATTGGTGCTTCACAAAGTTTCTTCTTTAACACATCAGAGGCTTCATTGGTTGCCATAGTCCACTCAAAACTACCCTTCTTCATGCACTTGGTGATGGATGCCATGATAGTGCTAAAGTTGGGAACAAACCTCTTATAGAAAGATACAAGCCCATGGAAACTCCTAACCTCCATTATAGATGTGAGATGCGACCAACTCCTAATGGCTTCCACCTTTGATTGATCTACCATAATACCATCCTTGGAAGCCACATACCTAAGAAAAATCACACTAGGAGAAAAGAACTCACACTTCTCTAATTTGGCAAATAACTTTTTTCCCTCAAAACTCCAAAAACCCGTCGCAAATGCCTTAAATGTTCCCCTTCATCCTTACTATAAACCAATATATCATCAAAGTAAACTACCACAAACCTCCCCAGGAATGGCTTCAATACTTCATAAGCCGCATAACGTACTAGGTGCATTGGACAACCCATACGGCATAACCATCCACTCAAATAACCCTCTTTTGGTGTTAAAAGATGTCTTCCATTGATCACCCTCCCTCATCCTAATCTAATGATATCCACTCCTAAGGTATTTTTTTGAGAAAATCGTGGAGCCATGCAATTCATCCTACATGTCATCTAATCAGGGAATGTATACCTATACTTGATAGTAATGTTATTGATGGCTTTACCATTCACACACATCCTATAGGTTCCATCCTTCTTAGGTACTAATAATGCCAACACCGAACATAGGCTCATACTCTCCCTGACATACCCACAGCTCACTAACTCATCAACTTGCCTTTGCAATTCTTTAGACTCCTCCGAATTATATCTATAGGCTAGCCTATTAGGTAAAGGTGCCACGGGAATAAGGTCTATATAGTGCTCAATACCCCTCAATAGTGGCAATTCGGGTGGCAATTCATTTGGGAAGACATCCTCAAACTCTTTAAGTAAGGGTTAGACTAACGGGCGAGGTTTACTCTAGGATTCACTCTCTTTTCTTTTGGTTATGAGTAGGGCAAAGATTGGTTCATGTTTAAGTAAGGCTCTCTCAATTGTGTGACCACTCAAAAATAAGTTTTCCTTTCGGTTTTCCACTATGGGTTGGGTTTTGTGTATTCGGGATGGTTTTAAGGGTGCTAGGTTATGGTTTTTCCTTTCATCCTAAAAGAATAAATGTTCTTTCTACCATCATGCATAACTCCCCTATCAAATTGTCATGGCCTATCCAACAACATATGATATGCATGTACAGGAATTATATCACAAATCACCTCATCAACATAATTAGAGCCAATAGAGAAAGGAATTACGACCTGTTTTGTGACTTGGAGTGTGCTTCCATTACTTAGCCATTGGAGCTTGTATGGCTTGGCATGATTAAGAAGGCGCAGGCTCAGCTTGTCCACAAGCATTGATGATGCCACATTGGTGCAACTCCCGCTGTCAATAATGATTGAACACACCCGGCCCTGATAGTACACCTTGTTTGGAACAAATTTTCTTTTTGTTCCTCACTTGGGCAAATCTGGGAGTGCAAAACTCTCTTCAATACAAGCATATTCCCATTGTCTGCCTTCTTCATGATCTCATCCTCACTTTCGGCTTCATCATCTCGATCATCCTCCTCTTGCAAAACCTCCTCAATTTCTTAAATCTCTTTAAGCGTCATTACCCGTTGCTTTGGGCAATTAGCTTGAAAGTGGCCATAACTATGGCATTTGAAATATTTCTTGTCCACACGGCTTTGTTTCACAAAATTGGGGGTTGCCTTGGCCGTATCCAACATCTTCTCCTTGCCTTTGTCTTTGTTGAGAGTCTTGGCCTTGTTGAAAGAAGTACCTCCTTTGTAGAATGAATTTCCCCTATTAAAGTTTCGGGCTGTTGTAGATTTCATGGCCTTCCTTTGCTTCTCCACCTTGATAGACAGTTTGCACACATCCTCAAATGAACAATAAGGTTGCAATTCCACCATATTAGCAATTTCTTGGTTTAACCCTCCCAAAAATCTAGCTACGGTTTGTTCCTTAGGTTCAGGCAGCTCACTCCTTATCATTAGCCTTTCAAAATCTCTAATGTATTCCCCCACACCCTTATCCCCTTGCTTAAGAGTGTGTAGCTTTAAGTAAAGGTCTTGCTTGTGATCATCAAGCAAGAACCTTTTCTTCATCAACTTCTTCAACTTCTCCCATGACTTCACCTTATTCTTCCCCTTTTTATCCCTTTTTTTCTAACATTTTCCCACCATAAATAGGTTTAGAAAATGGTTTAGACAATTTAAGTGAAAATTGACAAATAGAAGCATATGCCAATCAAATAGGAGAGGTAAAAAATTGTCTTGCAGAAGTATATTTCCAATATGAAAATAGGTATGGGAACCCGCAAAGAGGCGAAATATCCAGGGAAGTTGCATCAAAAGAAACAAATGAAGACTTCTACTCTTGGAGTGCACTGAATAAACCGAAGAGGACCCGAATCTAAAGCACAGCCTCCTCTTTAGAAGCACCACCACCAACAACAACAACTAATATACTGTCCTCAATGCAATCACAAAGTAATGAGCTTCAAAATTATTTGGCAACCCTTAAAATGTTACCAGCAAATCCACAACAGAGAGCCAACTTTGATGTCTTAGAATATTGGAAAGCCAGAAAATGTATTTTTTTGGTATTATCAAGACTTGCATTGGATGTTTTCGCTGTTCCTGTCTCAACCGTCTCATCCGAACAAATATTTAGTGCAACTGGAAGAATTTTAAATGAAATGAGGACTAAACTTTCTCCACAAATGATTGAAATCCTCACATGTCTTCGAGATTGGGAATGGTCGCGCCATCAAGATCAATACGAGGTTGTCGACGATACTTTAATAGAATCATTTCAATTTTGTAATGTAGATGATACGAATGAGGGAGGTCCTAGTCAACCACCCCCAAATTAGTTGTTTTGTAAATTGTAACTTGTAAATTAATTGTCAATTATTGCACTCTTTTTTCTTTACCAAGTTTTTGTCCCATTGGGTTTTTCTTGATGAGGTTTTTAACGAGGCAATAATTGTTATAATTTCTTATTTTATTTTTTGATAAATGAATAAATCTAATTTTTCTTATATTACAATTTTATTGTATTAAAATTGAATTAATATTTGAAATGCTAACAAAAAAAATTAATTTAATTGAATTATTGATATTTGGAAAGTTAACTAAAAACAATTACATTTATTCATTTATAAATTGTTAATTATTCATTTGAAAAGTTAACTAAACAAAACAAAATAAAATCAAAAATCAAAAAAAGGGGTGGGGCTAACCTTGGCCCTACCCTAGCAGCCTCCTAACCCTGGCGGGTTAGGGTTGGGCGCCGGCTAGGCTAGCCAATCCCTCCCCAAAATGGCTGGGTTTAACTGGCCCGCCTTTGTTGGCGGGCGGTTAGGACCAGCCTGCCAAAATCAGTAACCCGCCGTGGGTCCGGGCGAGCCTGGGTTCGGGCCACGGCCGGGTTCCGGGCTAGTTACTTTTCCAACATTGGTAGAGAAGTACACATGTTGAGTGTACGTGGTGACATGTAGTGTCCACTCTACTGATACTGGGAATCACACTTGAGGACGATGGCTAGGCCGTTAGATTGTGTGATTAGCTTGTTGGCTTACTTCACATTTGAGGTTGGTAGTGGGAGCTATCAACTGGTGTGGATTAAGTTTGTTAGCCTACCTAATCAACCCATTTCGGCTTGTTCGCCACAACAAAGGTTTGAAATGGGCCAGATGGGGTCACAGTCCACTAGGAAAGCCAATGGGCTTTCTCGAGTTAATAGTGAGGGCTATTGGCTTGAGGAAAATAGTGGGAGTGTTTTTTAATAAAAGACCATATTAAGAATAATAAACATTATATTGACTTTACTTTTCTGAATTGTAGATTCACTTAAAAATGAGCATTATGAACTTACGACCGATAATCGAGAAAGAAAACATGTTAGATGGATCTAATTTCTCGGACTGGTATTGTAATCTTCGGATTATACTGAAGTCCGAAAAGAAATTGTATATCCTTGATAAGCCATACATGACTGAGCCTGATCCTGATGCCACTCAGGAAGTAAAGGATACTTATCAAAAGTTCCTTGATGATGCTGATGGCGTTCAATGCTTGATGTTAGCATCGATGACACCAGTGCTACAAAAGCAGCATGAGAATATGGACGCTGCCGCCATTATTCTACACCTTAAGGAGCTTTACGAAGGGAATGCTCGACATAAGAGGTACAAGGTGTCAAAAGCACAGTTTGGAAATTGTCTGACCGAGGGAGCCCAAGTTGGCCCTCATGTGCTCAAAATGATCGAGCACATGGAGAGGCTTGAGACTTTGGGGTTTGAGTTGGATGCAGAATTACAAGTGCATTTAATTATGTAATCCTTGCTTGACTCTTATGCACTGTTCATAATGAACTTCAATATGAACGCTTGGTGAAAACCCTTCTTGGAGCTTTTGAACATGCTAAGGACTGTAGAGTAAGACTTGAAGAAGTCCAAGCCTGTTTTACTAGTAGCTGCCAGTAAAGGAAAAGGTAAGGGAAAGGGAAAGGCCAAGGCCAATCCCAAGCCCAAGCCTAAAGGACAGGATGCTTTCAAGCCTGCGGTTGGTGTTGGGAAAGGTAGGACTGTAGTCTACTTCTATTATAGCAAGCCTAGCCACTGGAGGAAGCACTACAAGGCTTTCCTCACAAACAAGAAGAAGTCAGATGCTTCAACTTTAGGTATGTCTATGATTAAGATTAACTTCTCTCCTTCAACATCTTGGGTCATTGACACAGGATGTGGTACTCACATTTGTACTAATGTGCAGGGACTAAGGCAGAGTAGATTACTCGCCAAGGGAGAAGTGGATCTACGAGTTGGAAATGGAGCACATGTGGCTGCATTAGCTGTAGGAACTTATTGTTTATCTTTGCCTTCGAGCTTATTATTAAAACTCAAAGACTGTTTGTACCTGCAATTTCTAGAAACATTATTTCAGTATCCGCTTTGGATAATATAGGATATCGTTTTGAGATTTTAATGGATTGTTGTCCTTTAGTTTGAATGGTATTCTATTTGGAATTTGCAAGGTTATATAATGGATTATATATTCTTGATTTGAACAATAAGGATATTCTAAACGTTGAAACTAAGAAAGCTAAACATAGCTAACAAAACCATAAATACCTCTGGCATTGTAGATTGGATCATGTTAATTAGACCCGCATTGTAAAACTTCAAAGGGATAGAGTTTTAGACCCTTTTGACTTCCAGTCATTTGAGGTATGCAAGTCATGCCTTTTAGGCAACATGACCAAGTCACTTTTCACAGGACAAGGTGAAAAGGCTACTGAATTGTTAGGCATCATCCATAATGATGTATGTGATCCACTAACAGTTAAAGCCAGAGGTGGATATTCCTACTTCATCACATTTACTGAAGATTTCAGTAGATATGGTTATGTCTACCTCATGAAACATAAATCTGAAGTCTTTGATAAGTTCAAAGACTTCAGGAATGAAGTACAGAATATGTTAGGCAAAAGTATTAAAGCTCTTCGATCGGATCGAGGAAGTGAATACTTAAGCTCAAGGTTTTCTGAATACCTGAAGGAATGTAGGATAGTATCACAACTCACCCCTCCGTATACACCGCAACACAATGGAGTGTATGAGATGAGGAATAGGACCTTACTTGACATGGTTAGGCCCATGATGAGTTTTAGAAGTACAGAATATGTTAGGCAAAAGTATTAAAGCTCTTCGATCGGATCGAGGAAGTGAATACTTAAGCTCAAGGTTTTCTGAATACCTGAAGGAATGTAGGATAGTATCACAACTCACCCCTCCATATACACCGTAACACAATGGAGTGTATGAGAGGAGGAATAGGACCTTACTTGACATGGTTAGGCCCATGATGAGTTTTAGTGATTTACCTGCATTATTTTGGGGTTATGCCCTAGAGACTGCAACTCACATTTTGAATCATGTGCCATCAAAGTCTATAGACAAGACTCCATTTGAACTATGGAATAGGTGAAAACCCAATTTGTCTTATCTAAGGATTTGGGGTTGCGAAGCTTATGTCAAGAAATTGATTTGAACAAGTTGGGCCCAAAATCCTACAAATGTATATTTGTGGGGTATCCTAAATAGGCCAAAGGATACTATTTCTACCATCCAGAAAAGCGTTAAATTTTTGTTGTTCGTACTGGTGTCTTCCTAGAAAATGAATTTTTTCTTAGAAGTACTAGTGGGAGAAAAGTAGAACTTGATGAAGTTCTAGAGCCGCAAGATATACTAGACGAAGGATGGGAAGATGTGCCACAAGCAGAGGTTGAACATCAAAAGGAGGTTATTCCATAACTTGTGGATCAAAGTGAACCACCTCAAGTAGCATAGGAGCTACGTAGATCTGGGAGAGTATGCCATGAGCCTAAGAGATACGGTTATCTTGTGACTCAACATGGTGACATACTTGTCTACCAAGACGATGAACCTAGAACCTACGAAGACGCTATATCGGATCTAGATTCCATTAAATGGATTGAAGCCTCGAAATCTGAGATGCACTCCATGTACCAGAACCAAGTATGGTCTCTAGTGGAACCACCTGAAGGGGTAAAACCCATAGGGTGTAAATGCGTCTTCATGAAGAAGACTGACATGGATGGCAAGGTGCACACTTATAAAGCCCGACTGGTTGCCAAAGGTTTCAAGCAAATTCATGGTATTGACTATGAGGAAACCTTTTTGTCGGTTGCCATGATTAAATCCATCTAGATTATGCTTGCGATTGCTACATATCATGATTATGAGATTTGACAAATGGATGTCAAATCCGCTTTCCTAAACGGAAACCTTGAAGAGGATGTGTATATGACACAACCCAATGGTTTTGTTCTTGATGGGAAAGTTGGAAAGGTATGCAAGTTGCAGAGATCCATTTATGGACTCAAGCAAGCTTCAAGGAGCTGGAACATTCGCTTTGATGAAGCCGTAAAAGAATTCGGTTTTATCAAGAACGAAGATGAGCCCTATGTTTACAAGAAAGTTAGTGGGAGCGCAATGGCATTCCTAGTGTTGTATGTCGATGACATACTTCTGATCAGGAATGATATATCGAACTTGTAGTTGGTAAAGACTTGGTTATCCAATTGCTTCTCCATGAAAGACTTAGGAGAAGCAGCCTACATCCTCGGAATAAAGATCTACCGAGATAGATCACGTAGGTTACTTGGCCTAAGTTAGAGTACATACATTGACAAGGTACTGAGGAGATTCAGTATGGAAGAATCCAAGAAGGGATTTCTTCTGATGTCACATGGTGTCTATCTCTGTAAGAATATGTGTCCTAAAACACACGATGAGAGAGATAGAATGAAGAGGATCCCATATGCGTCAACAATTGGATCCATCATGTATGCCATGTTATGTACTCGCATTGATGTCTCATGTGCGTTCAGCACTTGTAGTAGATATCAATCGGATCCAGGTGAGCGTCATTGGATAGCTGTCAAGAACATCCTTAAGTACCTGAAGAGGACTAAGGACATGTTCTTGGTTTATGGAGGGAAGATGAGCTCACTGTAAGAGGATACAGTGATGCTAGTTTCCAAACGGATAAAGATGATTATCGATCGCAATCAGGGTTTGTATTTTTGTCTTAATGGGGGTGCAGTGAGCTGGAAGAGCTCCAAGCAAAGCACTGTAGCGGACTCTACAATGGAGGCTAAGTATATTGCATTATCCGATGCAACCAAGGAGGCGATCTAGATTAAGAAGTTCGTAAACAAACTTGGTGTGGTTTCCACGATTGTTGATCCGATAGATGTCTATTGTGACAATAATGGAGCAATTGCTCAAGCAAAGGAACCACTGTCTCACCAGAAGTCCAAACACATACTTAGACGTTTTCATCTCATCAGAGAAATGGTTGAGAGGAAAGATGTACAAATTAGTAAAGGGCATACTGATAACAATCTCGCTGATCCACTGACGAAGCCTCTGTCAGCAAAAGTCTGAAATACACTTAAGGTCATTCGGTATTAAATACATGAATGATTGGTTATAGTGCAAGTGGGAGATTGTTAGAGTAGGTGCCCTAGAGCCAATCAATTATTGTAAAATTGATTATGTAATAAATGTTTATTTATCAATAAAAGGCATATTCTTCTATATCGTTTATGTAATTGATGCGTGTTTCCTACAACATGCAATATGTAGCAAGTATACTAGTCGCACAAGTAATAGAGTGATGAGTAAAGTATCGTTCCCACGAGGATAGTGTTACTAAGTACCGATTTCCCTAGTTTAAGTCCTAATTGAAGAAACATTAAATTGGATTGATGAAAAAATAACAACTAAATACAAATTAGCAAAATATAAATCCAACAACTTAACTAATTAAACAATGCTAAAAAAATGCTAGGGTGTTGATTTCACCTAGATACGCTAACCCAAATCATAGAATCCATTACCCAAGTTCTAATTCCTTGATTGAAAATTGAATTCCCTAAGTTGTAAAACATACCTTCTCAGGCTATATTTCCCTACTTATCCCTATTAAGCTTCTGCACCCAACAAATTGAAAATTAATAGTTCAAAGTCCTTTAAGCTTTATGGAATTATATCTAGATTTCATAGATCGCTAAACCTATCTCTAGCGTTTGCTAATCTATGGTATTTATCCCAAGAGGCACAATCACAAATCACTTCTCAATCTCATTATGAACAACACACATTTGAATGGTGATCAAGCATCCAAAAGTCATCAAGCAAAGAGATAAACACTCAATCATGAAATTAAAACTCAAAGTAAATCAATTCATATAAATTTGAATCATTGTATCAAGATTACATCAAACCCTAGCTAAACAACTCAGTTCATACACAAAAACGAAATAAAATAACAAAAGCCAATTGAATCAAGATTCATCATTGAAAAAAAAACAAAAGATGGAGAAATCTTCTCTAATTTGAACCCCAAATCTTCAATAATCTTCTCCTTCTATGAGCTGGCTCCCAAATGATGAACCAAGTCTTATTTTCTCTTCCTCTTCGCTCTAATTTATACCTCTCTCACTTAAGGACAAAGCCCTAGCAAGCCAAAACGCGTCGTTTTATCTTTTCGGTCGTTCAAGAATCAGCACAATCAGAGGTCTACAGCTCAAGTTATGGCAAAAATTCTGAAGTACGTCCAAAGACGTTTTTCTTCAGTTCCCAACTTACTTTTCACGACTTCAAGCCAAGTTTTCACCATTTTCCAGTCAGAATTAGGAAAAACCCAAAACATGAAAGTTGTAGCTCTTCTTCTTAGCTTTCCAAAGCTTCTTAATTCAGGTCATTCCGAGTTTCCAAACTCAAGTTACACAATTTACGCTCAAAACTGTTACTTATGCTCAAAATCATCGTTTAGGCCTGCAAAGACAAATTAATAGAATTAGGTAGCAATTATGGCTCAAATTGTATGAAAAGTATCATAAATCCTATCAAAATTCAATGCAAAAATCATAGTGTAAAATATGATTATCATTAATGATATATGTCCTTAGAATGGTAGAACCGTGACGAGAGTATCAAGTGTTTCAAATCTTGATAGTGAGAATCCTATGATCACATATGGTGGCCATCCTAGAAACGTCTGTGGCCCTAGTATTATTCTGACCAAGGACACAGATAATACGATAAGACTATCATAATGTTGAACAACCCTGTTGAAAGGCAGTGACTGATCTCACTTGTCAAGGTTGTTTTTTGACAACCTGGTGCAACGCATGGGTGTTTACTAGAGGCAAGTTCACTGGACAGACTCACCAGAGGATTCCATATGGATGGTAACCCCAGTGCCTATAGAATAAATCCTCTAACGGATGGTGGTGCATGTGATCCTTAGACTTGAGATCACCGGAGCGTTTTGTGCACCAATTGGTGTAGTTTGACACTAGCCCAACGTAGTTCTATTCAGAGCTATCAATACGGTAGTGATTGGCTACATTGAGAAGTGTATCAAGACTATGGTGGATCGACAAAGGATTCATCACTCCTGGGTACGGGAGAAGTTATCTCATTGGGTAATTCAGTAAATGGCAATGACACTAAATCTGTGGCCACAATGGGATTGAGTTTATGCTCAATCCAATTTAATATTCCTGTCATTGGTCCATAACTAAATACAAAATGTCGAGGATATCTGAGGTTGACACTATTTCTGTACCTCAGTCTCGATGAGATAACAGTTGATGAAAGGATTTGATTGCATGGTAACCATACCATTGATAGGTTGTGGTTTTGCTGAATCTGAATATATCAGGTGGCCATGATGCCTTGCTAGGGGCCAATCTTGGTCTGTGTGTAGTGAGACAATTAATTGGTGTTAATCGCGATACTACACACTGCCGATATAATGAAGAGCTTACGGGTCACACACTTAGAATATAATTTAAGAATCAATCAGTGAGAAGGGTATTTTCATCTTTCAGGACGAAAGGATATTTTGGTAATCTACAGTGCAATTAAATTTGCTGAGGTTGTTGCCTGTATTAAAATTAAATTAGAGAGATTATATTTAAATATATCTATGTATATATTTAAACAAATTATTATTATTAATTGAATGTTAATATATTATTATATATTAATTGATTTTAATTATAATAATAATTAATTAATTAAAATACCATAAAAGGTGTGTTTGGTTACAAGGGTGAACTAGGGTAGCGAAATCGATTTCAAAGACATTGAAGGAGCCTCCTACGTTCGTAAGTAAATCTGAATCCTTGTATGGATTTGTTATTATACTGATTTTATAATATATGTAAACACTATAATCTGTACCCAAATTTTTGGGATTATGTAATTGATCAATTTGTTTTTTAAACTCTGATTTTTTTCGCTACGCAAATCTGATCAGTTACTTACAAGTGCAATGGTAACTTCACTGTTTTAAAATAATTTTGGGTAATACTAAGTTGACAAACTCTTCTCACTAACTTTTTCTCACAAATGCAACATGTCAACTTGCAATGGGTCTTGCCTATCCAACAATAGGTCCTGTCTGACCAAATGCAAGCTGACTAATTGCGAACTGTCATGTCGCGTTAGTAAAAAGTGTTTGTCAGCCTATCTTTATTCATAATTTTTTAATTTATAACTAAAATGACAAATTAGTAATTTATGTTCACAGATAAAGTTGAGGATATATTCATCAATTCATTATTACAGTGTAGGTATAGTGGTAATTGTCTATGCTGACATTACATTAAACAATTAAAACTAAAAGGTCAAATAGTAAAAGATATTATAGTCTTTTGTTCCCATTATACCCCTGTCAAATAATAAATTCACTAACGAAGGTGGAAAAATAAAAAATGTTAGTTTCTAAAACCAAAGGTGGGAAAATGTATATTCACCAAACATTGGATTGGAAAATGTCATTCAACCGTTTAAGTAATTAATATTTAATATAAAAGTTACAATCTTAAATTACTTTTTTTTGAAAGTTGGTTATCTTTTTAAAGGTGAAAATCTACACTGCCACTATGATTCAAGGGCATCACAGTGAACTAATCCTCAGCCTTCAAGTTAATGATCAGGTAAGCTTTTAGTAGTCATCTTTATTAGAAATCAAGGTAAATCAAACTCTTGAATAATACCCTCGTAGTAGTTAGTGCTGTCATTTTTTCAAAATTTAGGGACACGTCAACTTTTTTTCTATTAACATAAATACCCTCACTTTTCAAAAGTTGTTCAAAAATTGAAGAGAGTGGTGTCCTTGACTTTCGTTTATTTCCTAGCATACACAATAGTTTCCTAACTGCTTTACTATTTACTTTATCTTTTTTTTGCAATGTTCTAAAAACTAGACCGAGCCTTGACCTGGTCAAGGGCCCGATTCTTGGGTTGATCGGTCTGACCTATTGAACTAGTCAATCAGATTGGTGACTTCAGTAATTCCAGCATATTTGAAATCCAACAAATATACCCATGCAAAATTACACATTAGTCCCTTCAAGTTTGAATTCCAACAAAAACACCCCTGTAAAATACGCATGTGTTCCTACAGGTTTGAAATCCAACAAATACACCACTTCAATTAGGCAATCGCACGAAGAGATTAGTGACCACAACGACATTCGGCAGTCAATTAGAGTTTAGGATGATGTGGATTTTAATGTAGAGATGAAGGCGATTCTTATGGTGGAGTCAAGGAGGTCGAATGGTGCCAAAAGCTATGTGAATGAGGGAGGAAGATTGTCAGTCATGTGAACAAAAGGTGGACGGTGAGTGACAAACGGAAGGTGCACTAGGATTGAAAATGGTAAGGTTTTGTCATGAAGGTGACGGTGAAGCTAATAGTGGTGTCAAGAAGGTTGAACAATGCCAAAATCAGGCCGAATTGACTTGCGGTTAGACCGGCAATTTGGCACTATTCCACCGATCCAACCGCAAGTCAATCCTGCCTGATTGCTATTAGATTGCTATTACCGGGTTAAGGGTAAAATGGACCGGAGAGGGCATCGATTCTCGATGCATTAGCAGTAGTCTGGTTGAGCAGGCATTATTTTTTTGCGGAGATAACAATAAGGATTATCACCTCACACCTCCCCTGAGGTTTCAATTTTTCTTACACCCCAAAGGTATGAAAAATTACACTGACCCCCTTTACATTTGAAGAATTATTCGATACCTCCCCTCATTGACCTTAATTGATAGATTTGTTTTGTCTGGTCTACTTCATTTACCTCCTATAAGATCGATTAATATGACACTCATCCATTTCGTTTTAACAGTATTTAAAACACCCTTGTTGTTAGTGATATGCTATGGTTCCATCCAATTTCTAAATTAAAAGTCTATTTTACCTTTCCATTACTTACTAACTCAACAAAATTCTTAAATCACATTTATATAATACATTTAAAAAAATTTAAGTAAAAACGATTAAATTAAAAAATGATTTTTTTTTGTAAAATGAAGTATTTTCCTTAAAAAATAATTAAAATAAAAATTATAAACAAATAATGAATTATTTGATTACCAAATTAATGTTTTATAAAACCAATAAGGTAGGAGAAAGGGAAAGGATAAAATAGACTTCTAATTTTAAAATTTAATGGAACCTTAACATATCTTTAAGGGCAAGGGTGTTTTTAATTCTTTTGAAATAAAATGTAATTAATCTCATAGGATTAAATAAAATAAAGCAAATGAAAGAAATTTATCAATTAAGGCCAATGAGGGAAGGTATTGGTAATCTTCAAATATGGAACGAGGTCAGGGTAAATTTTTATACCTTTAGGGTGCGTTTGGTTAGGGCTAAAGGAAGATAACACCGGTAATCTATCTTTTATTCTAGACATTCTCATGTTTGGCTATCAAGTAATAAAAGATTTCGGTAATATTGCAAAGCCAACAGTGTTTATTGTAGGTGATATAGGGGGTAATCAGACTACCGTCTCAAGGGGTGTTATTAAAAGATTACCGAGGTAATCTACTATTCATACCAATTTTACCCTTAATTAAAAAACATTTCAAACACAAATGCCCTCATATGTCTACCAAATAACAATTAGCCCAACTATGTAAAATGACTTCTATTACTTCAAAATTAATTTTTTGGACATAAATGCCCCTCACTATTGATATTAATACCACCCAAAAACCCTAGCCGCTGCAAAGGACTATCGGTAGTCAGCCACTACCATCGATCGTCGCTAACATCATCAGAACAATGCACAACCAACTGGATCTGGCCGGTAGTGCATCGATCTGTCCGTTTTCGACTAGATCAAAGGTTGAAAACGGCCAGATGGCTGTGTATTTGGTCGAACTACACCAAATCTATTCTGAACATTAGCGGTCGTGGATTTGGCTAAAAATGGCCACATCGACGCACGACCAGCCAAATCTAGCAGATCGTGCACCATTCCAGTGACTGCGACAACGGCCGACGGTGGTGGCCGGCAACTAGCAATCGTATGTAATGGCTAGGGGTTTTTTTTTTTAATTTAAACTTTTGTTGTTGGAGTGTTTTTTAGCTAGATCTTCAAATGTATGGGGTTCAAAGTAATTTTATTAAATAATAATAATAATTATTATTATTATTATTATTAAAAATGAAGGGCAATTTAGTAAAAGCCTCTATCGATAATATTTTATTATTTCCAACCAAACATATTAATACAACATTCTTCTATAATATTTAAGGTAATTTATCTCAGTGATAATCCTACCTTTTTAATAATAAAATATTCCTCGTGCCAAACGCAACCTTAGGGTGTCAATGTTTTAATTGAAACCTCAAGGGAGGTGTGGCATAACCGTCCTAACAAATAATTTAAAAGGCACTCCAACATTAAATTGGATTAACTTTTTCGTATTTGATTGATGTGGATTGGGTGGAATTGGCTCCAATTAAATTCAATACATTCAATCCAGTGTTTGGTGTAGCATCAGATTAAATATATAATTATTTATTAAAATAAATATTTGATCATTTGAAAAACTAAGTGATTTAAATATGTTTAAAAAATAAATAAATGGTGATAAATCCTTTTTAAAAATTCTAAAAGTAAAAAAAAAAAAAAAAAATAGAACTAGTTGACGGAGATGATCGTCATCTTTAAACGTACGTGTCAAATTTCGAGTCCAACAAAGTATATATTATCCATTTTGAGGCTAAACCGACATAGGTTTATTTTTGTATTTCACACAAGAGTCCTTCACTCAAAACACGTCTACTTAATAACAATGACTCAAGCCTTATAAACTAAATCCCAAGCTTATTCGCTAGGCAATGTGGCATGAGACAAACTCCCCACTTTATTGACCTTGCACCTTCATGAGGTCATCATACTCATCCAATCTGGTAGCGAGTCTACTCTGATACTAATTGTCAAATCTCAGGTTACAATCAAGTTGATATTACCCACTTTGGGGTCATACACATACGAGTTTGCTCTTGAGCTTCCTAAAAGCATCCTTCATCATAAACACATTTACTTAGTTACGAGGTTTCATGCCTTATAAACTGAATCACATGCTCTGCCAAGCAATATGGAATGTGACGGCGTGTCTTGCAACATTGTCATCATTGTGTGTGATCTACCCTACGATGCAAATAGGGAAACAGCTAGTGACGATTTTTCTTCCAAAAAAGTTGATCATCCATATTATCCAATTTAGAGTCACGAGCGTGAGCTAGTAGGGCGAAAACTTTCATTAATTGGTATCATTTGTATGCAGGATCGTAAAAAGCATGTAAATAACAAAAATCATGTAATGAAATAATTTTAAAATAATTGCAAATAAAATGCCAGAATTTTGAATCTAAAGCTTTTAATAGAAATAGTAATAAACTTGAATACTTACAAAGAAAGTTTGATGGAGAACACTTTTATTGGTCAAAATATTTTACAAGTGTTTGAAGGCTTTTTTATTGAACACACTTGGAACAAGTTATAGCTCACTCTGTTGACTCTAAAACTCTTTGAACAACTTCTCACCTTTTAAAAGTAGTCATACCATATTGACGGTTAGGATGAAAAACATGTTGGATTTGCGAAAATGAGTTAAATATTATTTATTTTGACATTAAATATATTACCATTGTTTATTGCAGATGTAAAAAATACAAAGCTAACTACCATAACCTTCACTTCGGATACAGAGAGATATAATATTGCTGGTTCTTTTTGTTGTTTTTTGTTTTACCAAGCAAAGTATATCTACGATGGGTAGTCTCTCAAGAAATCAGATTGTTTGGGTTACATAAATTCATTGCCATTGATTCAATGTAATCCAATGGCTTAAAAATTGCTTAATTGGCATTATAAATTAACTAACTTCTCATCCAAATCCATTACATTAAATCAATGACTATGAATTTATGTCACAAATCCGTGTAAAAAAAATTGTGTTAGAATAGCCTAACCCAATTTTAAATTATAGAGTTATCTTTTACTAATTAACTTGTAATGCCTTCGATTGTGTATAAAATATACATATATAAAAATTTATACTTAAGATTTTAACTTCCATCACTATTCTTTGTTACAAGTAAGCAATGTTATCATATTCATTCCTTCACAGATCCCCATTACCGTCCTCATTCTCATCCCTATGCAATCAACAAAGTAAACACTACCTTTATTCACTTTTTCATTCTCATCCCTATGCAATCAACAAAGTAAACACTACCTTTATTCACTTTTTTGTAGTTACTTCAATCAATGATATTTATATGTTCCTTCTAACAAAAACACTCTCAAACATCATACCAATGTAATTCTCTATAAATATACATCTTGAATGTAACTTGTACTAAGAGTAAGAGTGAAGTTTTCAATGTTTCAAACCACCTTTAACAGATTCAAATAAAGAGCTTAACCTTTCTTGATAGCTTCTATATTTCCTAGCATCAAAGTGGGGAAAAATTGACCCTATATGCCGCATCCAAGTAATCCTGAAATTCAATTCAGCCGCCAACTTAGCCTATTGCCTGATAGGACCTTGTAGAATTTTCCGATGGAAGTTGTCAAGCATCAATAAATGCTACAGTCTTTCTTTCACCACTGTTCTTATGACATTATTGCTGTTCCAAACTAGAACCAATGACTTCTTGTGCACTGGCTGTCTACGAGCCTCTGACAAACATCTTGCTAACGTCACACTGCTTAAGAAGTACCTGTTAACATACTGTACAGATTTTGGAATGTTAGAATCCAAATCTAATGCATTGCTGAAAGAACATAGGGAAAAAGGCTCGACTCTATATTGTATTCAAAACTGGACACTGTTTGCCTCAAGTGAAGTCTCATTCTGGCTGAAGGGTATAACTAAAACTCGACTAGGATGGAACAGATTAGAGAACATAAGCCAACTAGACGTCGTAAAATTGTTATCTCCAATTCTCAACTGTCAAAAG
Organism: Pistacia integerrima; assembly: GCA_026225825.1. Classification (NCBI taxonomy): domain Eukaryota; kingdom Viridiplantae; phylum Streptophyta; class Magnoliopsida; order Sapindales; family Anacardiaceae; genus Pistacia; species Pistacia integerrima. The sequence continues at coordinate 12,754,185 of CM047744.1, forward strand.
AAAAAATTCCAAACCTCTAATGGTCAATTATATTCGGTAGGAAAATCGTATATTCTAAGTCATGCGTATCTTTGTTTGAAGTGTAAAATTGGAGTCTATTACCCAGTGCGTGTACATGATTATATGTGCGCATCATCTTATTTCCTGCCAATAGACTTAAGCAATATGTGAAGCATAAAAGGAAATAATCCTTTTGTAACTTACATCTGGAATGCCAAAATCACCATCTCTCGCATCACACATATCTAATGAAATTTTCCGCAGCATTGGCATCTGTGGTCATTATAAAAGGAACATCAATTTATAATGGCAGTTGAAACTTGCTTCAAGAAAACAGAAAAGCATAAATGAGCAATTAACATTGGATATATGTACCTACCTTTTCCGAAGCATCAAGAATGAAGTTTCTCGGTATACCTGGGCCCTGTATGTTCAAGTAAGCTACAAATGTCAAAATTTTGAAATGATAGATTAAAATCCAAATTGATTTAAGCATCAAATATTCAGTTTTAGTTTTCCCTAAAAAGAAAGAGTGAAACAACTAAGATCATAAAACTAACTGAGAATTATTTGAACATGATACCATAGAGGATAATTTATTGTAATTTATGAGTAATATATAAGATAAATATCTCTCGGAGACTGAATATTAATTTCTTTTAAAGAAATGATATAGACATGAAAAAAAAATCATAGCAAAAAATGTGATGGGTTTAAGCCACAGACGCATAAATGAACAATGCATTTCTAAACAGGGTCCACGTAGTTAAATCAAGTCCTCCCTAAAAGAAGCCAATCACAAACAAACCAAACTATGTTCTTCATATTCTACATGGACCTCCCGGTACTTCTTGAACATAGATCATAAGAAAATCATAAAAAGGCTTCCACTGAAGGGCTAGGGAGCCCCTAAAAAGCAATTACTAGAAATTCAAGACATCTGTGTACAATCTTCCATTGTTCTAGCGGTATGTTAATAAGTCCTTCAACTGATTGTGAATAAAAAAAATGCATGTAAAACACGAGAGAAAGCAGCAATTGAAGGCTCACATTATGACGCAGTAAGAGATCTTCAAGAGCTATGCAATTTAAAAGAGAAGAAACCCCATCTACCGTTATATCTCCACATTCCTGAGAAAAAAAAATGATTAGATATGGAAACAAATACGAGTACTAATGAGTAAGAATAGAAACTAATTGTCAGTTTAGCTTAATGAGTTTGTAACAAGATGAGCAAACTCTTGTGAGGTATAGATCACATATACCCTTACATAACTCACTTAAATGAGAGTCATCATAAGGCCATTACAATGAGAGTCAAGATCAAGCAAATTATCATCAACTGCACTAACCTGAAAAAACCAAGTCTTCACCGATAGTATACATGTTACGATTTGAAATTTGGCCAAAACAACAATTGATTAATAAAGATTAAAGACAGTCTTTGATTATATCAAACTTTTAAACAAAAGTAAAAGATAAAATAAACAAGAAAAATGGCCAAAAGAAAACTCACATTTAATATGCTGAAGAAATTTTTTACAAAAGCTGCCTCCTCAAATGCACACACTTGTCCTTATATAGGTTAAGGGTGGAACTCAAAGAAAGACGTCAAACATAATGAAATAAAAAATAAGAATCTTAACAAGGTGGATTGGCCCCACCAAACCCAAAAGAAAGACTTTTACACATTAAATACAAACTGGAAAGACCCTCGTGTCCTCGATACCAGTGAAGTCAAACCAGTCCCAAATAATTCTGCCGACAAAGAGAAAGGATCATAATTAGGATCTAACCAATGACCATGTAAAATGGAGTTCATATCATCAAAAAAAGCCGAGAGAATTCTAGACTTAATTTCTTCTTGAGAAAGTCATTTCCTCTTTTCTTTGATGATGAAAGAGATATCAAATATCATTGAATTGGTTTTCTTATCTTCCTCCCTATCAGAATGGCCTTTCTACCCTAATTTAATAAGAGAAGGCCTAAAATTTTAGGATTCAAGGCTGGATCATCAAATTTTGGCCACCAACTTTGATTGCTCTAAAGAGCTTAGAAACAATTGGAGTACCTGAACTTGCTCATTAATTTCATATTCCCATTTAATAATCCAAGGAATGCTATAAAAGGCGAAGAATTGAGCAATAGCTTCATCCTTAGTCGGTATTACCTAGCCATTAAGGTTCCAAAATTTTTGAAATGGAGGCTTGACTTCTAGAGGAAGAATTTCTTGTGAGGCTCCCCAAAGAAACAACCATTCCTTAAACCAATTTAGGAACTCATTATTATGATTTATTAAATCAAATCTGAAAAAACCAAACTAGAGAGTTTTGAATTTTGATACATAAGAAAATACTTTCATGCCTAAATGTAATCACAGAAATTATAGTGTATCAATAAAACAATATTGATCACATGTAGGCATGGGAGTATGTTCTTATGTATCAAAAATTGAAACTCTCTCACCGTTGATTTTTCATATTTGATTTAATAAATCATAACAATGAGTTCCTAAATTGGTTTAAGAAATAGTTCTTTCTCTGGGGAGCCTCGAAAGAAATTCTTCCTCTGGAAATCAAGCCTCTGTTTCAAAAAATTTATAACCTTAATGACCAAGTAATACTAACTAAAAATGGGAGTATGAAGTTGATGAGCAAGTTCCAGGTACTTCAATTGTTTCTAAGCTCCTTAGAGTAATCAAAGTTCGTTGGAGGCCAAAATTTGATGATCTAGCCTTAAAGCCTAAAAATTTTAGGCCTCGTCTCATTAAATTGGGGCACAACGACCATTTTGAAAGGGAGGAAGAAGAGAATTGATTCCATGATACTTGATAGCTCATCCATTGTCAAAGAAAAGGCGAACAAGCTTTCTCAAGAAGAAATTAAGTCAAGAATTCTCTCAGCCCTTTCTGATGATATGAACTCTTCTTTACATGGTCTTGGGTGAGATCCCGATTAAGATCCTTATGGAAGCCCAATGGCTCGAAGTCCATGATTGTCTCTCTCTCTGTTAGCAGAATATTTGGAACCGGTTCAACTCCACCAATATCCACGACACGAGAGGCCCTTTAGTTTGAATTTTATCTATAAAAGTCTTTCTTCTGGGTTTGGTGCTACCATTAAGATTCTTATCTTTTATTTCGTTATATTTGAAGTCGTGTCTTTCAGTTCTGCCCTTTTTTCTATATAACGACAAGAGCGAACTTTCGAGGAGACATCTTTTGTAAAAATTTATTTTTAAATATTAAATGTATGCTTCAAGTTTGTTTCTAATAAATGTGAGTTTCTTTTAGGCATTTTTATTGTTTATTTTATCTTTTACTACTGTTTAAAGTTTGTTACTAAATACAAACATACATATGTATGTATATATATTATTATGATTTGTCAAAATCTATTGAATTATTCCACTGCTCAGTATTTGGTGTCCTATTCTAATAACTTTATCAATTTAATGTTGTGTTATACACTATAAAAACTAAAATCTATAATGCCTGTCTCATTAACTGATTATTTATATATCAAAGCCTCTTAGGTCATGCTTAGAATATTTTCACGTGAAGAAATAAAAAAACAGAACTGAAAATGACAAACCTCCAGATGGATAGAAATCAATCCCGGCCATCCTTGTGAGATAATCAGTTGAGAATCTGCAAAAAGAAGACAAAACAATAAGGAACATAAAAAGGGGCAAAAAAAATTCCATTACTTGTGAATATTAGCATCAGTTTACAACTATGTACGAAAAAAAGAGCTGTATTATAAAAACTCATTGCCATCTCTAGCACACAAAAATATTTCTATTTCTTGCCAATAATATAACCCACAAGATAGCTGATGTCTCACAGTTAGGGGTGGAAAAATCCGGTTAACTGGACCGGTTAACCTGTTGTTTGAACCGAACCGGTTTTCGGTTTTAAAAATAAATTGAACCGAAACCGGTCCGATTTCGGTTATAAACCGAACCGAAAATTCGGTTCGGTTAATCGGTTAACTGGTTTTTAAACCGGTTAATTAAAATTTATGATGGGCTGCCTTTTTCTGCCCAATTCGGTCACCATTATGGGCTGCATTTTTTGGCCCAATTCAGTCCTTTTTTTTTTTTCCAGGTTTAATGACATTGAAACACCAAGATCCAAAATCAAACAACTGAGTCATTTCTAACCAAATAACAATTGATTCTCAACTCCAAAATCATTATTCATTTATTGATGAAGTAACACAAAAAACTTGTAGTTCTAAATCATTCATTCTAAGTTCTAACTAACAAATACACAGCCATCAGTACATATACAAGAATTAAAACCAAAATCTTCAATGTCAAACCCCAGATCTGAAAACGTGACAACGTGCCGAAAACCCACCGTAAGCGACGCGATGGCGTGCGACAAGGCGCGCTGCGGTGGCGACAACGCGTGAGCGCGAGATCTGAAAAAAGAAGAGACAATAAGAGTCCGAGAGTAGCGAGTGAGGCGAGGCTAGAGATGAGCGAGAGCGAGAGTGAGGCGAGACGAGAGACTAAGAGAGAATGCGGTAGAAAGCGAAGGAGAAGAGATGGAGAAGAAGACGAAAAAAAGGTGAAAAGTGAAAAGAACAAAGGGAGAAGAAGAAGATGAAAATGAAAGAGAAAAGTAAAGGAGAAGATGATGATGAAAAAGGAAGTTGAAAGAGAGAAGTGACGGAGAAAGATGAAAGAGAAAAGTGAGGAGAAGATTGAAAATGATGGAAAAGATAGATGAAACAGAAAAGTGGCGGTGGGCTTAATTATAATAATATGTATTATTTATTTTTGAGACCGGTTTTATATTTCGGTTTCGGTTAACCGGTTTAAAAATACTTGTAAACCGAAAACCGAACCGATTAATCGGTTTATGAATTTTTTAAACCGAACCAGATTTTAGAAAAACCAAATTTCCGGTTCGATTTTCGGTTCGGTTCGGTTTTCGGTCTTTTTTATCCACCCCTACTCACAGTTCCACAATACTGAAGTTTTTCTACCCCCACTGAAAAAACAAAACTTTTCAAAAAGCAGACTAACACATGAGAACCGGAAAACCCAAGACACACAGTAGCCAGAAATTCACGGTGGTGAGAATGAGATCAATATTAAACAACAGACTGGACTTTCCAGCCAGAATCAAAGACACCTGAACTGCACGAATTCTGGGGTATTCAGCTTTGAAGGTTTTTGATAATTTTGGAAAGGTTCTTTCAGCACAATTTTAGTTTTTGTGGTAAGTATTCAGAAGTTGTTTTAGTGTTTGAAAGTATTTACAAATGTGAACGAAGCTGGGTTATGATAGAAAACTGATGTAGGACCAATAGGATTGAAATAAGAGAGGAAAAATTAAATGAGGGAAATCTAGAAGAATAAGAAACAGGAAAATCAGAAAGTCAAGCGAAAACGAGATTTGGAGTATTTGTACTTCAATCTTCAATTCAATCAAGCCTACCACAAACAGAAATCTGGCCATATATATATAGAGATCAAACCAAATAAAATAAGAGCATACATCCCTACTTAAAAAGTTAAAATTAAGCAACCTAACTAAATTCTACTTAAATAACAAAACTAAAACTACTACAAATAAGAAATCATCTGAATGAAAAGTTTTAATTGAAGAGCGCTAAGTTGTATGTGAGTAGACTAGACAACAAAGATGGAACTAGGGTTAGTCTACCCCTTCATAAAGAAAGGTCCTCTTCCACCCTTACAATCATGTTGTTGAAGTGCATATTTCTATATTAGGATATTAGGATTGTAATCAATTTATATTAGGATTGTAATCAATATATATTAAGAACAAAATCTGTAAAATAGGAAGTTAGATTATTCATTTCCTAGATTAGATTGTTTGTTTCCTAGATTAGTTCTTTACTTTTCTATACATTGATGTATTATTCTTTATCAATATACAAGTAATAAAAACACACTATTTAGTTATCTCTGATTTTTACATGGTATCAGTGCTAGGTTGTCAGAAATTTTAAATTTTTTGTTTCGGCGACGATTAGGCGTCTCTCTCTGGTGGTCAGAACCTCCATCTGACCATACACATCTCATCTTCTCCATCTCGCTGGTAGAACCTCACAAAGATCGACGTCATCAGCCGCCGCACGCACCTCCACGGGCGGTGTTTCTTTCTGGCATATCCAACTCCGATTTCCTTTTCCGACGAGCATCAATTCTCACCGTCGACACCAGCTTGCTCAGAAGACGACGGTGAGCAAAACCCACTAAGGTTCTATTACCTTCGACGTCAAACTTCGACAACTTCACCAAATTCCGCCACCGTCCTCGCCGAATATTCTACTAATTTTTTTTTCGAACACCCTGTTGTGTCTCCGATCTGTTTGTTTGATCCATGTTACCTCTAGTTCTAGTTTCCGATCAAATTTGCTAGTTATCATGGTTATTTCCAGCTCAAGCTCCACTTCCGGTGGTTTTTCCTTCTTGTCTCTCCCACTAATCACCACTGATAAGTTGATTAGAAGTGCAAATTATTCTTCTTGGGCTGCCTCTGTCGAGTTATGGTGTACGGGTCAATGTTTAGAGGATCACTTGACCACAAAGGCTGCCGACATCACATTAAATAAGTCTTCCTGGATCAAAACTGATGCTTTATTGTGTAGTCTATTATGGCAGTCAATTGACACTAATCTGCATCCCATTTATAAAACATACCGCACATGTTGTGAGTAAACCTAGCAAAACGGGCGGGTGGGCCGAGTTGGGGTCGGGTCAGGTCAGGTCAATACAGCTATGGGTACAGGTACGGGGCCCAATACGAGTTGAATTATACGAGTCCAAAATACTAGGCCCGTACCCAACCCTATGCGGGTACGGGTGGACCCACGAGTGCCCTTTTTCCTCTCTCCAATTTTCATTTTTTGTATTTTCACCCCCAACAGTTTTCAATTATGATAGTTACACCCCAAAATTCCTACAGTTTTAATTTTTTACAAAATTCACAATGAGTTCTTTTAGTTGCCTTGAAAAGATCACCCATATCCAAAATTCATCAAGCAGCCAGTTTAAATATATTGACATTAAATTGAAAACTCAAAAGCACTCCATAACAGCTCCGCACTAAAAGATAGGTATGTTCATTCATACGACAGGAGATAATTTATGCCCTTAATTATTAGTTGTTTTGAGTCTAAATCCAGCAATCTCCATTCTCCAAAAACCCCCTTAATTAGTCGTCAAATCATGATTAATTAACTTAATCTTTTTCTCTTTTTTGGACACACAACAATCAAGTGAATTAACTTGCGTATTATCTCATAGGCAAAGAGTCACAATCAGTCAATCACAAAGCAAAGAGTCACGATCACAAAGGCAATTAAAGTCAAGCTTTTCACTCATAGCCTCATAGGTGTCACAATCACAAAGCCCAAAGGCAGTTAAAGTCAGGCAAATAACGTTCAAAACTTTATTTCCATTTTAGACTCTTCTATCAAACCCAAAAAAGGGAAACACAAACACACACAAAGCACTTGCGCTTGCTCGTGCTAGTGGTGGTACTCACAGGAGACAGAGACATTCCGGCAACATTCCATAGAAGTTGTTTTAGTGACAAAACCAAGAGAAAAACAGAAAAAGAAAAAGACTTTGGGTTGAGGAAGACAAGGGTCAATGGGTAAGTCATGAGTGTGAGAGTGAGAGACAACAGTGAGTGAGTTACATACCTTGGATGAGCGGGATTGATTTTGCGAGGTAGAGAGTCTAGAGCCTGTCGACGGCTAACGTGGAGTTGCGTTAGAGAAGAAGATCTACGTTTGCGAGATTCATTTTGGGAGGGGAGTTGTGTTAGAGAAGAATGAAGATTAGAAGAAGGCGGCTAGGAGAGTGAGTGAGTGAGTGAGTTAGGGATTTGGAAATGAAGAACAAAAGAAGACTAATCTGGAGCGGGAAACGCGATAACAAAGTTACAAAAGGGGATTTTTTTTAAAAAAAAGGGTACTCGCAGACACCCGCGAGTTAACCCACATAACCCTTTTGGAAATACAGTTAGGGTCAGGTGGGAGTCTGACAAAAACAGGTCCAATTTCATGGCCCCGTGCCCTATATAATTTTCCTAGGTTTAGGGTCAACCCGCAAGTTTGGACCCGTTTTCCCAAGTCAACTTCTGAGATATGGAGTCAGGCTAAACTACTATATACCAATGATATTCAATGCTTGTATTCCGTTTTGTCCAATCTCATTCATCTAAAACAACAGGATATGAGTATATCAGATTTTCTTGGAAAGATGGCCTCCCTCAAGCCAGAGTACAATCTTCTCCTACCCGTTGGTAAATTTGCTATAGAAGATCTAGCACAACGAGACAAATTCTTCATGGTTCTAACCGTGGCTACTATTAGTCATGATCTCACTCCTATACGAGTTCAGATTTTAGCTAGCACTACTATGCCATCTCTTGATGAAATATTTGCTAGGTTACTTCGAGTTTCATCCCCAACTACTGCCCCAGTTCTACTGCGGTTGGCTTGACTCTTCTACTCTGGCTTCTCAGTCTCAAACTACTTATAAAGGAGAGCAGGGAGATCATGGTCAAAGCGGACGACCCAAGGTAGTTACTGTCATCGTTGGGAGCATACCAGGGAAAAATGTTACAAATTACATGGTCGCCCTACTCGGACCGCTAATGTTGCTCAGGCTGACCTTCGTTCTGACTCTTCTGAAGGACACACTCAACCATCATTAACTCTCACTGGGGCTGATTATGAAGAATACCTCCAGTTTCAGGCAAATAAGCAGTCTTCTTCATCAATTGCCTCTATCACTCAATCGGGTAATTCAGTTGCATGCCTTACTCAGTCTTCTTCTCTTGGACCTTGGGTTCTCGACTCGAGTGCCTCTGATCACATTTCTAGGAACCCTCAATTACTTTCTCATTTCACTAATATTGCATCTTTACCATCCGTTACTTTAGCCAATGGTTCCAAAGCTGTTGTTAAAGTTGTAGGTCATGCCAAACCACTTCCATCCTTAGAATTAGACTTTGTTCTCTATATTCCCAATTGTCCATTTAATCTTGTGTCTGTCAATGAACTTACCCGCTCTTTAAATTGTTCTATATCTTTTGATACCGACTCTGTTGTTATACAGGATTGTAAAATAAACGTAATGGATATTCACACTTCTCATTATTAGCTTAAAAGGATACATATTTATATACACTTGTAATGTTCTAAACTAGGTAGGTGATCAATCTAAATTAGGATAGTAGTGATCCATATAATCAAGGATTATAATGTGATCCCCATCATCTAGGAAGTCATGTATATCTATAACACTCCCCCTCAAGCTGGAGTATAGATATCAATCATACCCAGCTTGTTACAAAGATAATCAACTCGAATCCCAGTTAGAGCCTTTGTGAAGATATCTCCCAATTGTTCTCCAGTCTTCACATACCCAGTGGAAATCAGACCTTGTTGTAGCTTCTCACGGACGAAATGGCAATCGATCTCAATGTGTTTTGTTCGTTCATGGAACACTGGATTAGATGCAATATGAAGAGCCGCTTGGTTATCACACCATAATTTCACTGGTACTAAAGTTTCAAGGCCTATTTCAGTCAGGAACTGATATATCCACATTATTTCACAAACAGCTTGTGCCATAGCCCTATATTCCGACTCTGCACTTGATCGTGACGCAACATTCTGCTTCTTGCTCTTCCATGATATTAAATTTCCTCCGACAAAGACACAATAGCCTGATGTGGATCTTCTATCTACCTTGGAACCCTCCGCCCTCGCATCGAGAAACATTCAATGTGAGAGTGACTATGATTGGCATATAATATACCGTGTCCAGGGGCTCTTTTCAAATAACACAAGATCTGCTCCAAAGCCGCCCAATGATGAACTGTTGGGGAGGCCATAAACTGACTAACAACACTTACTGAATATGCAATATCTGGACGAGTCACCGTAAGATAGTTCAACTTCCCGACCAATCTTCTATATTTCTCAGGATCTCCAAATAGCTCACCATCCTTCGTAAGCTGCACATTAGGAACCATCGGAACACTACATGGCTTTGCCCCCAATTTCCCTGTCTCAGTTAATAAGTCGAGCACATATTTCCTCTGAGAGAGGTATATACCTCTTTTGCTCCTTGTAACTTCAACCCCTAAGAAATACTTCAATATCCCTAAGTCTTTTGTGTGGAACTGGGTATGGAGAAAAGACTTAAGAGATGCGATGCCCACACTGTCACTCCCAGTAATAACAATATCATCCACATACACAACTAGAAGAATGATGCCAGTTTCAGACCGTTTGTAGAAAACAGAATGGTCAGTTTTACATTTCAGCATACCAAATCTCTCAACAGCCTGACTAAACTTTCCAAACCAAGCACGAGGACTCTGTTTTAAACCATACAGAGATTTGCGAAGATAACATACTTTCCCATACTCCCCCTGAGCAACAAACCCAGAAGGTTGCTCCATATATACCTCTTCCTGAAGATCGCCGTGAAGGAAAGCATTCTTGATGTCTAGCTGATGCAAAGGCCAATCATAAGTAGCTGCCATAGAGATAAACAGCCGAATAGAGGTAAACTTAGCCACAGGGGAAAAAGTATCAGAATAATCAACTCCGTAAGTCTGAGCATATCCTTTAGCAACTAGACGAGCTTTTAGTCGAGCAACTGACCCATTTGGATTAACTTTAACTGTAAACACCCATTTGCATCCAATTGCCTGTTTCCCTGAAGGTAAATCTACCAATTTCCAAGTACCATTGTCATCTAAGGCATTCATTTCCTCTATCATTGCATTACGCCAACCAGGATGAGAAAGGGCTTCATGAACAGTTTTAGGGACAATAATAGAATCAAGGGAAGTAATAAAGGAACATGATGAATGTGACAAATGATCATAAGAAACACAAGAAGAAACAGGATAAGTACACTGTCGTTTACCTTTTCGCAATGCAATAGGAAGATCATCACTTGAAACTGGATCGGATGACGAAGAAGTTGGTGCCGGACATGAAACAGAGGAGGTGGGACGACGAGAGTAAACTTTGACAGAGCAGAGCAGGAGCGAGCAGGATCGAGATAGGAGCCATGTAGGAATCGTAAGAATAGTGACAGGCCGAGACGAGATCTTGGTTCGTATATTGGTGTAGGGGAAGTGAAGGTATAAACTAACAAATCATCATTATCATCATCCTTCGGACGATCTGCAGGAGAAGAGGAAAAGTATGGTGTTTCTTCTGGAAAGGTAACATCAATGGAGACAAGATACTTATTAAGACTTGGACAATAACACCGATATCCTTTCTGAAGTCGAGAATAACCAAGAAAGACACATTTTAACGACTTGGGATCTAATTTAGTGACTGATGGTCGAACATCCCGAACAAAGCAAGTGCTACCAAATACCCTAGGTTCAAGAGGAAATAATGCTTTGTTAGGAAAAAGAATACTGTACGGGGTCTCACCATGAAGGACAGAAGACGGCATGCGGTTAATCAAAAAACAAAGGTGGAAATGGAAAGATCACTCGCCTAATGGTTAGGAACATTCATCTGGAAAAATAAGGCTCTTACAGTTTCAAGAAGATGTCTGTTTTTCCGTTCTGCTATTCCGTTTTGAGATGGAGTATCAACACATGAAGTTTGATGAAGAATGCCATTCTGGGTCATGTAATTTTGAAAAGAAACTGACAGATATTCTTTGGCATTATCACTGCGCAATGTATGAATAGAAACATTGAATTGAGTTTTAATCTCAGTACAAAAAGCATAGAAATAAGAAAACAAATCAGAACGATTTTTCATTAAGAATAACCAAGTCATACGAGAGTAATCGTCCACAAATGTAACAAAATATCTAAAACCAGTTTTAGACAGAACTGGACAAGGACCCCAAACATCAGAGTGAACTAACTCAAAGGGAGAATTAGCTCTTTTATTGACTCTAGGACTAAAACTGACACGATGATGTTTAGCAAACTGACATGACTCACACTCTAATGTAGACACTTTATTAAACTGAGGACACAATCTCTTCAATGAAGGAAGAGATGGATGGCCCAAACGACAATGTGCTTGAAACGGGATGCAACACTAGAACAAGCGACAGGTGTAGATTTTGGTCTGTCGAGAATGTATAAACCTCCAGATTCATGTCCTTTACCAATAATCTTCTTCGTCGTAAGATCCTGAAACAAGCAATAATCGGGAAAGAATAAAACACAACAGTTAAGAGCACGAGTAAGTTGGCTAACATAAATCAAATTGAAAGAAAAATTTGGTAAATGTAAGACATTTGACAAGGGAAGTGTGGAGTAGGGGTAACCGTGCCAGACCCCAAGAACGTAGGATGGTGACCCATCTGCTAAAGTCACATTCGAAAAGGTTTTTGATTGATACGTAACAAAGAGACTGGGATTACCTGACATGTGATCTGTTGCACCGCAGTCAATGACGAATTTGGAGGATGAGGAAAGGAGACATGTATTTGGCTTACCCGAGTCACCATACCGTGACAGAGTAGGTGAAGCCTTTAATGATTCCTGGTACAATGAAAACTTGACAAATTCATCTACAGAGATAAGAACTGACTGATCCGAAGTATCATTGGTGGATGCAACATGGGCAGAGGGATTTCTTCTATTTCTGTTCTGAAGCTTTCTACAATCACGCTTCATGTGTCCTGGCTTATGGCAATAATGACACAATTCCTCCCATATTACTATTTGACCCTCCTCCTTTGTTGCCACTTCCAAATTGTGATCGCCCAGACTCATAGTCATTCTTTTGACTGACGAGAGCACTACTAAATTGAACCGGGTGGGGTACCTTCTGCGAAGTACCCTACTAAAGACATCCTGCAATGAAGAGATCTCTGATCGGCTAGAACTCCCGAGATTTAGCAGCCTCAAATTCAAGGAAGACTCGCAAGAAAACTCATGACCGCCATTTGCTCCCGTTGTTTTTGTTGAACTTTGACATCAGCACTGAAGGGTAACAACATGTTCAACACTTCATAAGTCTTCTTAAACTCCATAAAATAAGCTGTAAGTGACTTATCTTGTTTCTCTGCACCGTAGAATGCCTTACACATTTCATAAATATGAGAAACATTCCCTTTTCCAGAATACAGAAACTCCAAATAATCCATCAATTCTTTAATAAACTCACAATGATTAATTAGGCCAAGTACCTCACCGTCAATAGAGTTTTGTATTTGTAGAATCAATCGAGCATCATCCTGGAGTCATGTCTTTTTCAAATCATCCTCAGGTGGATCATCAGTCATATGATCATCTTTATCAATACTCCGCAAATACAGTATAATAGTTTTACGCCAATCATGGTAATTAGTTATACCAATGAGCTTATGTTCTGTAATTTTCGACATCGTCGGTATCATTTCCATTACTGGCTTTGTATCAGACATGTCTTAAACAGATGTTAATCCCAATGCACACCATCAAACGGTTAAAACAAAGCAAACTAATTAAATTTCAGTGACACACCAAATCAATCAACAGTCACCACCAACCAGAGGCCACAAAGAAGCAAAAAACCAATAACCAAACGAAAACAAAATGCCGAAAGATCACAACTAAGTCCTCGAAATATCCAAACAAAGAACAAGAATAAACCAAGAAGAGATTACCCAATCCAAAGACGAAAATGTGCTGAAAAGTACCGACTACGAAGGCATAAAGAGAATCGAGGAGAAGTCGGCCAGCACGCTCACGCGCCGGCGCGTGAGACTGTTCACCGGAGTTTCGGGTGGCGCGTGGAGCTCACGCGCGGTGATTCTGATGACCGGAACTCGGGGTGGTTTTGCCGATCGGCGGCTTCTGAATCTCCCTTGGGTGGCGGTGTTGAACAAATCTCAACCTAAACAGGTTTTTCCAATTTGAAACCTAAACCCTAATTTCCCAATTTTGAAACCTAAACCCTAATTTCCCAAATTTGAGACCCAAACCCTAATTATCTCTTAAGGCTCTGATACCATGTAAAATAAACGTAATTGATATTCACACTTCTCATTATTAGCTTAAAATGATACATATTTATATACACTTGTAATGTTCTAAACTAGGTAGGTGATCAATCTAAATTAGGATAGTAGTGATCCCTATAATCAAGGATTATAATGTGATCCCCATCATCTAGGAAGTCATGTATATCTGTAACAAGGATCAAGGCACGAGACGAATGATTGGCGCAGGACATGAGTCACAAGGCCTCTATCATCTCCATTTACCATCACTAGCATGCACTGTCTCTGAGTCACCAACACTCCTTCATAATCATTTGGGTCATCCCAGTTTAGTAAAGCTTAAAAAGATGCATCTTGGTCTATCTAATTTATCGTCTTTAAATTGTGAGTCATGTCAGCTTGGAAAACATTCTTATAGCACCTTTCTAAAGCATGTCAATAAACGGGCTGCGTCCCCTTTAGAGTTAGTTCATTCAGATGTGTAGGAACCTTGTCATGTGTCATCTGATTTAGGTTTTCAGTACTTTGTTACCATTATTGATGATTACTCATGCTGCACTTGGTTATTCCTAATGAAAACTCCTTCCGAGTTATTTTCCATCTTTGAATCTTTTTGTGCGGAAATTAAGACTCAATTTAATTATGTTATTTGAGTATTACACAGTGATAATACTCGCGAGTATTTCTCTGATCCCTTTACTAAATTCATGTCTTCTTAGGGAATCCTTCATCAGTCCTCTTATGCTTATACCCCACAACAAAATGGGGTTGTTAAGCGTAAAAACAAACATCTCATTAAAACTGCTCGTACCCTGCTTTTACATAATAAAGTCCCTTTTCGTTTTTGGGAGGACGCTTTTTGACTGCTTGTTTCTTAATAAATCATATGTCTTCTTCTGTCCTCAAAGACAAGGTACCTCATTCCATTTTAATTCCTGATCAATCGTTGTATTTTATCCCTCCTCATGTCTTTGGGTGCATATGTTTTATCCATGTTTTCCTTCCTGGTAAGAACAAACTGGTAGCCAAATCTACTAAGTGTATTTTTTTAAGGTATTCACGTCTTCAGAAAGGATATAAGCGTTATTCTCTATCAACACATCGATATTTTCTCTCTGCTGATGTTACGTTTTTTGAGTCGCCTCCATTCTTTTCTCCTTCTACCTTAGATTGTGAGTCAATAACCACGGTCCTTCCCATACCGTACATTACCAATATTCCTGAGTCTGTCATAGCCCCACAGTCTTCTACTATCGAGTCTCCCATTACAGACCATAGTCTTGTTCCATTTACAGGTACTACTCATGATCCTGCTAGTGTCCCTAAGGCTCCTGTCGATGGCAGTCCTACTCCTGATTCCTCCAATACCATAGTCCTCTCTCCTGATGATCAGTTTCCCATTGCCATTCATAAAGGCATGTGGTCTACTCGCAACCCTCATCCGATCTATAATTTTTTATGTTATCATCGTTTATCTTCATCATATTATGCATTTCAGTCCACACTTTCGTTTGTTTCTATCCCTTCAAATGTTCATGAGGCACTCTCTGATCCCGGATGGCGTGAGGCAATAGTTGATGAGATGACTGTTTTGCATCATAATCACACATGGGAGTTAGTTTCATTACCTCTAGGACATTCGACTGTTGGGTGTCGTTCGATTTACACAGTCAAAGTTGGTCCTGATGGTCAGGTTGATTGCTTAAACATCCGATTAGTTGTCAAAGGCTACACTCAGATATATGGGATGGATTACTTTGATACTTTTCCCCGATTGCTAAGATGTCTTATGTCCGCTTATTCTTAGCAATGGCTGCTATTCAACATTGACCTCTACATCAATTGGATATTGAGAATGTCTTTCTTCATGGTGAATTTCAGGAAGATATTGATATGGAGCAACCTCTTGGGTTTGTTGCTCGGGGGAGTCTGCCTTGGTATGCAAACTTTGTCGTTCTCTGTATGGTTTGAAACAGTCTCCTCGTGCCTGGTTTGGACAATTCAATACTATTATCCAAGAGTTTGGTATGATTCGATGTGAGTCTGATCATTCTGTCTTTTATAGACATACATCACCAAGGCAATGTACCTATCTGGTTATCTATGTTGATGATATTATCATTACAGGAAGTGATCAAGATGGTATTGAACAATTGAATAAGCATTTATTCAGACACTTTCAGACCAAAGATTTAGGACTTCTTAAATACTTTCTTGCTATAGAAGTTGCTCAGTCCAAATCTAGTATGGTTATCTCTCAAAGAAAGTATGCACTAGATATTGTTGAAGAGATAGGAAAGTCAGATTGCAAACCAATAGACTCTCCTATGGATCCTAATTTAAAACTCTCACCTGAACAAGGGGAGCTGTTGGCTGATCCTAGAAGATACCAAAGACTGATTGGTAAACTTAATTATCTCACTATTATACGACCTGATATTTCCTTTTCTGTTAGTGTTGTAAGTCAGTTCCTATAGTCTCCATGTGATAGTCATTGGGATGCAATTTGGATTTTAAGGTATATAAAAGGTGCACTAGGCAAAGGCTTGTTATATGAGAACAAGGGTAATTCACATATTGTTAAATATTCTAATGCTAATTGGGCAGGCTCTCCATCTGATAGACGTTCTACTTCAGGTTTTTGTGTTCTTATTAGAGGAAACCTAATGATTGTTGTTGCCCGATCAAGCGCAGATGTTGAATATTGTGCAATGGCCTTAGCTACTTGTGAGCTCATTTAGTTAAAGCAATTGATCCAAGAGTTGAAATTTGTAAAAGTGTCAAAAATGAAGTTACTCTATGATAATCAAGATGCTCTCCATATTGTCTCTAATCCAATATTTCATGAGAGGACTAAGCACATAGAAATTGATTATCATTTTATTCAGAAAAAGTTATATCTAGATGTATTACCACTAGTCATGTCAGTTCCAACAACCAGTTAGCAGACATCCTCACTAAATCTCTCAAAGGGGTCCGCACATTGATTTTATCTGTTGCAAGCTTGGTGCATATGACTTATATGCTCCAGCTTGAAGGGGAGTGTTGAAGTGTATAATTCTATATTAGGATATTAGGATTGTAATCAATATATATTAAGACAAAATCTATAACATAGGAAGTTAGATTATTCATTTCCTAGATTAGATTATTTGTTTCCTAGATTAGTTCTTTATTTTCCTATATATTGATGTATTATTTTTTATCAATATACAAGTAATAAAAACACACTATTTAGTTCTCTCTGATTTTCACACGTCTCTATTCTTTCCACTGCCAGGTTCCAAAACCTAAACCTCTCAAATTTCTACCCAAAGGAAGGGCCAAATGCTTCAACATCGAGGAGCCAATAACTTCACCCAATTGATTTTGTGAAAGGGAACAATTTTTGCCAATAATTTGCTATAGATTCCTACTATCAGAGAAATAAAATAAAAGCAACTGTTTATAAGCAGAGGAATGAAGCCATCAATAAAGGGTCGCATTCTGCTTTTTATCTTCAAACTGTCTGGGAAATTCAGCCAAAATTTAGAAGGGAAGAAGACATATGTACACGTGGATGGGATGCATTCCAAATGATAATTACTGACCTGCATTAAGAAGAGTACATCCTAGCAATGAAAGCTCAACCAAGTTTGCAAAGTGTTGTGTCAAAATAACCAAATCATCATTGGTCATCCAGGGAGTTACCCGTTCAAGCCTCAATTTTCTCAGGTTTGGTAGAGAAAACTTGAAGCTTGATATGGACATATCACCAAGACAGTAGCACAAAGATAAAGCTCGCAACTGCTTCAAGGATGTCATCATTCTATCCATGATAGAATCAGTTATCACCTGTAAAGAGAGCAGAAGCTCAACATATTTAATTTGAATGACTAAACAATATGATAGTAAACAACATCTAACAGAAAAAGGTATACACATACAGGAACTGCAGAGGTCACCTTTAAACAGTCTCACCAAGAAAATAAATCCACATTTCATATTTTATTTGCTATTCCAAATGTTAAAATTATCTTATAATTTCTTTGTCTCTAAGGATTTAGAAAAAGTGAAAATGGAATCTTAAACAAATAAAAATCATCAAGAAGACAACTCAACCCTCATCTCAATAAATATGTGAGATGCCAAAAGGCAACATATTGCTGGCTGATGGGAGCTAGCACCATCAATTACTTGAAGCTGCCCTTGAAAAATTAGATAGCACGGGGAGGACTAACCAACTCCCTCATTAATGCTATATGAGGCCAAAAACACCTCATATCCGCTCAGCAATTGTGTGGACGCTGCAGTATACTTAAAAGATTAAATTTTGCCTCTCCCTAACATCTCAACCTTTTAGAATTTGGTTAACAACATTTCCAACAAGTGGTGTTAAAGTGGGGAAACAAGTTCACGACTCAAACCAGGGCTAAGGGGAGATCGGTGGCTCATGACCACTAGGATCACCCTAACACTTGAAGCATCTCCTGAAAAATAAAGCATGGGAAGGGCTAACCACCTCCACCTGTCGACATAGATGGACCCAGGATTGACCCTCTGAACTTTGCTAATTTTTTGACAAGTTATACCAATTGAACCCCTACTATAAATAAATATTATCAAACCCTAGCCTATTTTGACAGGTTGTGTCTCTATGAAAAATAAAAATGTATTTGATGGTATTGATAATGAGTTATGATATAACACTTCCAAAATATGAGTACTTGTAAAGAACAATTAGTTACAAAGAACATTATAAATGAATACCAATATTTGGTCCTTGTTATTGAAAAAAAAAAAAAAAAAAATTATTCTATTATAGCTATAAATTTAACCCTCGGTATTGGATTTCTGACACCATCTGTATCGTCTATACTATACAGGTAAAACTATGTAGCCCTTCATGTTTGCTTGTCGCTTAGTGTGGGTTCTACACTATCCTAAAGAATTAAATTTTGGCTCTAACTCAAAACCAATTATTTCATAAGAGAAACAAAGAGGCATGATATTTTTGTAGCTTCAAAAATATACTAGAAGTTTCGCACAATAAGCAGTCTCAAAGAGATATCTACGTATGTCAAATTGTTTCAATCATGAGAGAACTTATCATATGTTTATAAAATGTGACTCCGAGACAGAATGCTGCAAACATTTAGTTTAACACTCAAACTCAAAAATTAGAACTTTAATTAATGGAAAATAAAATCTAAAAGCTCTAAGTTTTGGGACAAGTTCTAGCAGATAAAGGCAAGCCAACCAAAGCATGAAGATGAGTAGCAATGAAAATACCAGAAAATAAAACCAATGCATGCCATCGAGATGGATTCATCATACATCTGGTAGATCTAGTGGTTTCAAGTTTCAAACAATTCTTCGTTAGCTTGAGAACATGGAAGCACATAATTTTGTAGAGTCAATATCAAAAACCAAGTTTAGTTGACCATTTGATTGGGGCAAATAAAAACTCCAAAAGATATCCAAGATAGAGTTTAACAACCAAATTACGAAGTTACCCCTCAAAAGATTTGAAAAACGCTAAAGCTAAATTAGCTATTTCATCTCCTTTGTGAAAGTAGTTATGCAGATCACCTTTTATTAAGAACAATCAATGGATAGCAATTATTAGAAGTTTATACGGTATTCAACCAAATGGATGGAACTCCATAGCTATATATTTCAAATCTAAAAGGAGCTCTTTGAAATCCATTTCAAATAAGCTTCGTTCTTTGATCAATTTTATTGAATTAGAGTTTGGAAATGAGATAACATCTGCTTTTAGTTAGATAATTGGCTAGACGAAGAATGCTTGCAAGATCAATATTTAAACCTTTTCAGATTATGCATTAACAGCTTTACCATTATCCATGATTCCTTGATCATTTCTCAATCAAATTGGAAATAAAATTTAACTTCAAGAAGAATTCGAATTAGAAAAATCTTAAGAGTACTCAACTCATATAGGGTTGATTGACAATGTGTACATGTTGAGACTTAAGGATGATAGGATATCATGGAAGCTTGATTCCTCAGTCTGCTACACTTGTAAATCTTATTTTGAAAATTTGTGTGAAGAAACTTCCAATGAAGATTTCAAGCAATTCAATATGATGTAGAAGGCTCATGTTCCCCGAAATTTAAAATCTTTGGTTTTATAGTGGCTTTGGGAAAAGTCAGCAAAGCAGAAGTTATTCAAAAGGCACCCAACACTTTCCCTTCTTGGTGTGTTAGCGGCAAAAAGGATTAATAGACAATAGATCATCTCTTTTTCCATCGGACAAAAGCTTCACTCTTATTGTAACGCTTAAGAAATGGCCATCCTCCGTTGGGGTATTCTGAGATCCTATTCTTCTACTCTAGCTGAACATTATTTTGTATTTAGTAAAGGAAAGAAGGCCAAGACGCTTTGAAAATGTGAGGTGCTAATTTTTTTGGGTTCATTTAGCATGAAGAAATAACAGGACTTCTGAAGATGCAGAAAATTCTGGTTTGCTGTGGGATAAAGTGGTTTTTCTTTTTTTCTTTCCTTTTTTTTTTTTTTTTCACTTAATGTTTGACTGGATTTCGAAACACTTCAACTATTCGTACTTTATTCATTTCAAAGAAAATGGGATCTCAGGCTGATTCCGTCTTAATTTTGGGTCAAGATTTGGGGTTGTTTTCATTGCATAGCTCTACTTCAGTCAAATTTCTTTCTGCATAGCCTATAAGGAAATATTCATGACATTTTTTATGTAGTTTTTGTTCTCCAAAGGTGATCTGACTTCTTCAATATTTACCTGATCCACTAGTGTATTTCTCTCTTTCATTAATGAATAAAATCACTTACTCTTTCCTATAAATTTTAAATTAACAAATAAGAGTTAGCTTTCCTCAATCTCCCATGGCAATAAACAACCTTCCAATATGCTTGCATATAGGTTCAAAGTCATAAGGATCTACAAGGTGAGCATAATGATTTCACAAACTTCTATTATTAAACAGTGATCCAAAACTGGAAGGACGGGTAGATTTTAACCTTCTATATTGCATATATATGAGAAAAGTCATAGGGCATAATATTGGCATTACCCACAAAGTATCTCTTATTTATAAGTAGTACCTGAAAATGAAGAATAACTAACTCTAGCATAGGACAAGTTGTAGGCAGCAGTCTCAGTGCATCTTCACCCAATGTTCCACCCAAACCCACAGCTATTGACTTAAGTGAAATAATTGCAGGTTTCAGAGCTTCCAGCGAGAAATTAGAGAAACCCCATCCCAAAGCAATGCCTTCTAATTTGCATGTCCTGCCTAATTCAAAAAACAGATCCTTACATGGATGTGAGAAAGAAAATTCTGTCCCTCCAATGTAACTTCCCTGTTGAAACAAATATTTACATCCTCTTGCATGTAAATGCTTCAAACCAGAATTCCCACGAATAATATGAGCTAAAGCAGCTCCAGATATCTGCAATTGTGCAAGCACAATTTAATTTTGTTAGAAAAGATTAAATTATTCACGACTACAGCATACACCTTAGATGAAATCACGACTACAGCATACACCTTAGATGAATGAAAATAACAAGGACATTCCACTTTATGCATTTTTCATTTGCCTAATATTGTCGAACACCAAGACCACTTCATCTAAACCAACAAACAAATCTATCTGAAACTTTTAAGTATCTTATCAAATATCATTCATAATTGATTAGATAGATCACTAACACATAGCAAAACATTTGCGGCAAAATGGAGCAATATTTCACAACTTATACAAGCACGAAATAATCATTTATTTATTTTTTTTAAATCCAATATAAACCTGGTTAACTCTTATTTTAACAAATGAATGTAACCATTAAATTAGACACTTCTTCCACAAGTTAAAATGTAATTGTTCAGAACAGCTATTTAGAAGAATTTACCTGTTTCAAGGCCAAGGCAAATAATAAAAAGTTGTGTTAAAAATGCAAGGGTAGATAAAAATTTCATTGACCATCGTTTGTTACGTTTTTGCTCTTTGAAGGTTCAAACTGGTTAATATCTAAACATTAAAAAGGGAGCAATTTTTTACACATTTGACAGTGTCGTTAAGTCTCTTAGGTGAATAGGCACCAAGTTCCAAAAATCCGATGACTAACCATAGTATTAGAAACATCAAGCGTCTCCAAGGAAGACCCTGAGAAATTATAAAGTGCTTCATCTACAAGGTGAGTGTCACTCAAGCAAAGACTCTTCAGCATTGCTGTTTGACTCATGAGCTCTATGAGAGATGTTTCGTCAACACCTGACAAAATTTGACTGGTCAAATATTTAGTTTCAATTACATCTTATGTGTTATGACTGCTCAATCAATTTTTAAAAACCAAGAAGCATAATAAGAAAGAGCAGCAATCATAAAACTGCAAAAGCTTTTTCAGAAACTCTTTGACTACAGCAGTCTATGAGACAAGTATTCTTATAAAAGCTCCCTGTTCAGTCAAGGTGGTTGTGAAAAACTGAGAACTAATTGTAATTCTTATTATATGTATTCATAAATTATACATCAATATATAGGAAAATAAAGAATTAATCTAAGAAACAAATAATTTAATTTAGAAAATGAATAATCTAACTTCCTATTTTACAGATTTGTTCTTAATATATATTGATTACAATCCTAATATCCTATTATAGATTTATTCACTTAATCATGCAATATCTGTAAGATTTTGCATGATTATCTATAACACTCCCCCTCAAGATGGAGCATAGATGTTAATCATGCGCAGCTTGTTACAAATATAATCAATCCGAACCTCATTCAAAACTTTAGTAAAAACATCTCCTAGTTGCTCTCCAGTCTTCACATATCCTGTAGAGATTAAACCTTACTGTATTTTCTCACGAATGAAATAACAGTCAATTTCAATGTGCTTAGTTCATTCATGAAATACGGGATTAGAAGCAATATGAAGAGCGGCTTGGTTATCACACCGCAATTTCACTGGCAAAGAGGCCATAAGACCAATTTCAGTCAAAAATTGATATATCCATATTACGTCACACACAGACTGGGCCATAGCCCTATATTCCGATTCTGCACTAGACCGGGACACAACAGTTGACTTCTTACTTTTCCATGAGACCAAATTTCCACCAACAAAAACACAGTAGCCCGTAGTTGATCTCGTATCTATCTTGGAACCCGCCCAATCTGCATCAAAGAAACACTCAATATTATTATATCCATGATTTCCGTACAAAATACAACGTCATGGAGTTCCTTTCAGATAACACAGAATCTGCTCTAACGCTGCCCAATGGTCAACCGTAGGAGAAGACATGAATTAACTTACTACACTGACAGAGTACGCAATATCAAGACGAGTGGCTGTCAGATAGTTCAACTTTCCAACCAGTCTTCTATACCTCTCAGGATCTTCAAACAGTTCACCATCTTTGGTAAGTTGCGAATTTAGAAACATTGGCGTACTGCATGGCTTAGCTCCCAATTTTCTTGTCTCAGTTAATAAGTCGAGTACATATTTCCTTTGAGAGAGGAAGATGCCTTTCTTGCTCCTTGTTACCTCAACCCTCAAGAAATACTTCAACACTCCTAAATCTTTTGTATGACACTGGGTGTGAAGAAAGGACTTAAGTAATGAAATCTCTATAGTGTCACTCCCAGTGATGATAATGTCGTCAACATATATGACAAGAAGAATAATACCAACTGCCGATTGTTTGTAAAAGACTGAGTGATCAGACTTGCTCTTTGCCATTCCGAACTTTTCAACTACCTGACTGTACTTTTCAAACCAAGCATGTGGACTCTGTTTCACACCATTCAACGATTTGCGAAGATGACAAACTTTCCCATACTCCCCCTAAGCAACAAACCCAGGTGGTTGCTCCATATAGACTTCTTCCTGAAGGTCACCATGTAGAAAGACATTTTTTATGTCCAACTGATGTAATGGCTAAGAATGAGTAGCCACCATAGAGATAAATAAGCGAACAGAAGTCAATTTAGCCACGGGGGAAAAAGTGTCAGAATAATCCACTCCATAAGTTTGAGCATAGCGTTTAGCTACAAGACGAGCTTTAAGCCTAGCCACTGACCCATCAAGATTTACTTTAACAGCAAACACCCATTTGCATCCAATAGGTCTCTTTCCAGTAGGTAAGTCAACCAAGGTCCAAGTACCATTAACATCTAAAACATTCATCTCTTTTATTATAGCATCACGCCAGCCATGATGAGATAAGGCTTCATGAACAGTTGCAGGAAGGGAGACAGAGTCTAGTGATGCCACAAAAGAACAAGAAGAAGATGATAGGTGGTCATAAGAAACAAATGAAGAGATAGGATAAGTACACTGACGTTTACCTTTCCGAAGAACAGGAAGATCAAGATCACTGAAGGCCGGATCCAAAGGACGTCCGAGTCTCAGGACATGAATTCCGGGTCTTCCACGAGACCGGATCTCATATTGGGCGGATTGGTACAGAGGGTCTTCTGACGAGGAACATAGGTATCGGGATGACACTGGAGGACTGGATCGGCACGAACCGGCCGGAGTTGAGGCCATCTCGGATGAGAATAGACAATGCAAATTGGGGGTAGTGGACGGACAGGAGACTGGATCTGACGACGAGGACATGAGTTTTGAGGGTCTTCCGGACGAGGAACATAGGTATGTGATCACCGAGGACGGCGGAACTGCAGGAGGTCAACATAGGTATCGGGATCACTTTGGAGGAACTAGGATCGCGCTGAAGGGTGGATACGAGGTTCTGTCGGCGAATGAGCAATGCAAATTGGAGGTAGTGAGGGTCTTCTTGATGAGGAACATAGGTATCGGGATCACTGGAGACTAGATCGGACGACGAAGGGACTGGTACAGGAGGTTCTGTCGACGAGAATGGACAATACGAATTAGAGGTAGTGGACGGACAGGAGATGGTGCCGGAGGAGGAATAGTAGGTGGGGAAGCCTCATGTGTAGTAGTAGTCGATAGGGATGTGACAGTGTAGATTAGTAAGTCATCGTCCTCCCCCTAACTTTCATAGGTAGACGAAGTAGGAAAAAAATAGGTGTTTTCTAAGAAAGTAACATTAGGTGACACCAAATATCTATTAAGACTAGAACAATAGCATCGATATCCTTTCTGAAGGCGAGAGTAACCTAGAAAAACATATTTAAGAGATTTGGGATCTAACTTGGCTACCTGAGGTCGAACATCACGAACAAAACAAGTACTATCAAATATCTTTGGTGCAATAGAAAACAAAGGCTTAGACGGGAAGAGGACACTATAAGGAGCGGAACCATTCAAAATAGATGAAGGCATGCAGTTAATTAGAAAATAGGCCGTGGAAATTGCATCGGCCCAAAACTGTTTAGGAACTTGCATTTGAAATAATAGGGCTCGGGCGGTTTCAAAAAGGTGTCTATTTCTCCTCTCGGCTACTCCATTTGGGGACGGTGTGTCAACACAGGAGGATTGATGAAGAATGTCATGCTGACTCATATAAGACTGAAAGTAACTCAAAAAATATTCTTTGACATTATCGCTTCTTAATGTCTGGACAGAAGTATTAAATTGAGTTTTAACTTTAGCAAAAAAGGCAGAAAAATGAGAAAACAACTCAGAACGATTTTTCATTAAATAAAGTCAAGTTACACGAGAGTTATCATCAACAAAGATAACAAAATATTTAAATCCAGGTTTAGACATAATAGAACACGGACCCCAAACATCTGAATGAACTAATTCAAAAGGGACACTAACCCGTTTATTGACTCTTGGACTTAAAGAAAGACGGTGGTGTTTGGCAAATTAACATGACTCATAATCTAACGAAGATAAATTATTAAACTGAGGACATAGTTTCTTTAACAATGGTAAAGAAAGATGTCCTAACCGACAATGTGCCTCAAAAGGGGTCAAAATACTGGAACATGCAATGGTTCTGGGCACCTGTGTGTTAAGGATGTAGAGTCAGTAAATCACACAAGATGACACCCCAAATATAACCAAAGACAAAGAAGGTGCAAATAGCAAACCTAAAAAATTTACACAAATCTTTCTCAAGTCGACTCAAGTCACAGTTTTATCAAGCAAATATCAAAGACTTGAAAGTTGCCACCCCTATAATCAGAAACTGTCTCCAAGGTCTTTTCTAGAGAATTCAAAGTTTTATATTTTGATTTGGCCATTAATATCCCGAAGTAGGAAAACTATCAGGTGTCTTGAACATCAAAGGAAAATACTTCAAAGGACATAAAAGAAATTTCTCCTCGCTTTCATCCATTGTCACGAGGCTTAGAATTATAGAAAAATTTAAATACAATAAAGGTTCAATCTCAACAAATTTGTAAAATGGAGAAACTGAAAGTAAGGAAATACTCACCCTTGCAGCAACCCATATGCAGTTTTTGAAGATTAGATGCCCTCTTTCCAAAATGACCAGTAGAATTACCAAATTTAGGAGCAGCACAGCAAAGAGCCAGAATTGAATTCATACCAAAAGAAGTATCACAAACTACAATAGAATGAAGTTCAATACACCTGCATATGACATTTGATATGCCAACATCTGTAACTGCAATACACCCTTTAATGTTCAGGTAACCTAAAGAAACACAGTATTTTGAGATAAACTCCAGATCCGAATCTGACATAAAAGTTAAAAGAAAAGGTTAGTAGAATGGTTGATGGCTGAAGCCATAATAAGCTCATATCACAACAAGAGTTTAGTAATATGAATGCAAACATGCAATGAATGTAAAAAGGCACTAAATTGGAGCTTCCATTTTAATCCATCAAAGATTGTACAGAAGATTGGGTAGTTAAATATCATAATAAAAATTATATCCATAAATCATTCTATTTCACCAAAGTAGTTCATACAAGAGTATATCCCATTCCACAAAAATACCCAGGACAGAAATAATAAGGTGCTCTGCTTTTAAATCCTTACCTTCAATAGAATCCTTTAGCAGAACTAATAGTACAATGAACTGGCAAATTAGGACATTCAGGTCAGAAACATGGCCAAGGTAAAGTATCACCGTTTACCAAATAGATTTTCTATACTCCATTAACCTTTATTATGGCAATTTCAAACAGTATGCATGATACCTCTGATTCCATGAAGAAAACTATACTTAGAAGAAATGATAAACTACTTTTACTTAGTCAAGTAAAGGCGCTACAAACAAGTATCTCACCACATATGTCAGTTCAACCCTCAATGGTTAATGTGTGATGGTTGACAGTGATGATCCTGAAGGTCAGAAACATAGCTTAGGGAAAGTATCACCATTTCTCGTCAGATATTCTATTATCCATTAAGCCTTATTACGGCAATTTCAAACAGTATGCATGATGCCTCTAATTCCGTGAAGAGAACCATGCTTCAACGAAATAATAAACTCCTTTTACTAAATACAGTAAAAGCGCTACAAAAAAAATCTTACCGCATATGTCGGTTCGACCCTCAATGGTGAGATATGTGATGTTTGACAGTGATGTTCCTGAATGATAGCACGATGTCACATCCCAACACTTATTTGAAACTAGTGGCAGAGCCGGATTTGAGGAAAGGACTGATACTTGTGTTGGTATGATTGGAGAAATATCAACAGACAAGTCAACTTCAGAGACCAGAGGGCACTTATGCACCAATTTAATGAAACTGGTTGTCTTGATGTTCAAAAGATAAGCTGCTTTTATTATTTTCAGTGATGGAAATGATCTGGAGAAGCACTCAATGGCATATTCAAGATGCAGCCTATGACATTTGGAAATATTAACCTCCTGTAATGCTTCAAAAGATAAAGCTGGCGGCAAGCACTCAGATATCCGCCAATGATCTTTGTCAGGATGTTCAAGGTTTATCAAATACTTCTTTATAATCTTCCTCAATGTTGAGTCCATACTATGAGAAGAATGAAGCACAGACAGGAGAAGAATGGCTGACGTTACTTGAGGACGGCTAGAAAAGTCCACTTTCTGCAAAGAGAAATAAATATCTAAGTTGTAACATCAAGAAAATTAAGTCAAAAGACCAAGGATGAAATCAATTAGGCTACCAATATCAACTCACTGGCATGACTTATAGAAATATTCTTTAAATGGCCTTTCATTTTATTGTACATGATCATGCAAAATCTTACAGATATTGCATGATTAAGTGTATAAATCTATAATAGGATATTAAGATTGTAATCAATATATATTAAGAACAAATCTGTAAAATAGGAAGTTAGATTATTCATTTCCTAGATTAGATTATTTGTTTCTTAGATTAGTTCTTTATTTTCCTATATATTGATGTATAATTTATCAATACATATAATAAAAATTACAATCAGTTCTTTGTTTTTCAGATGGTATCAGAGCAATTCCAGGTTGTTTCTCAATTTCGTTTTCTTTTTCTCTGCCCAAGTGAGCATTATTTGTGAGTCATCCTGGAGAGTGGCCTTTTTTTTCTCATCCCTACCTAGAAAGAAACCCCTCCTGCCGATCGACCATCCCTTGAAGTCCAGTCACCGAAGGAGCAGCGCGTGAGTCACGCGTCACCTTTTTCATCTGCGACAATCTTCACGTGCCGGCGCGTGAGGGCACGTGGGGCGAAGGACAATGCTCCGATCACCCTTCCCGGCTTCGTCTTGATATTTCCGACAAGTCTGCAGTGATCTGCTTCTCATATCTCAACCAGATCGACGCTTTTGTTGATTTCTGTTGGTATCAAATTTCGTTCTTTAAAGAGTTTTGTTGGCTATTTGTGTTGAGATCAATTTTTCGTCTTCTTACCATGGCTGATAAGCCTATAACTAATATGGTTCCTGTAATATCAAAAATTACAGAACATACACTTAATGGGTCTGTGAAGACGATTCAAAGCAAACACGGTTGAGAAAGGATGCCCGATTGTTCTTGCAGATACGGAACTCCATCAACAGTGAGGTACTTGATTTAATTAATCATTGTGAATATGTGAAAGAGTTGATGGACTATCTAGATTTTTTGCATTATGGGAAAATTTGATGTATACAAAGCCTTTTATTGGGCTGAGAAACAAGATAGGTATCTTACGACCTATTTTACGGACTTTAAAAGGATATATGAAGAACTTAGCGTCCTTTTACCGGTGAGTGCTGATGTGAAAGTTCAACAAGCTCAACGAGAGAAAATAGCGGTTATGAGTTTCCTGGGTAGACTCCCTTCTGAGTTTGAATCTGCTAAATCTCAGGTTCTCGCCAATTCTGAGATCACTTCCCTCCAAGACGTATTTACTAGGGTTCTTCGTACAGAAAGCACTCCATCTGTTCAATCGAATAGTGCTCTTATAAGTCAGAATAATGACATCGGGCGTTCATATAACAGTAGCAATAATAGAGGAAGGGGTTTGAATAATTGTGATAATCGGAGTCAAGAGTCAAAAGGGATTGTGTACTACTACTACATGAACCCAGTCATACAAAGTGCACGTGTAGAAAGTTGCAAAATAAGGCCCGAAAACTCAGTCAGCTCATGTTGCCACTACTGATACTTCTGAGAAGACGGTTATGATTTCAATTGATGAGTTTGCCAAGTTTTCAGCTCTCGCCGAGTCAAGTAAACCAAAAACATGTCTTATTTCCTCATCCTCCAAGTGAGTCATTGATTCTGGTGCCACAGATCAAATGACAGGTAATCCTAGTCTCTTTTCAACATATCAATCACATAATTCCTCGTCTAATGTTACTTTAGCTGTGGGTCAACTTCTTGTGCTCTTGGGTCTGGGTCAGTTAACCCTACTTCGTTAATTTCCTTATCCTCTGTATTGAGTCTATCACGGTTCGCTTGTAATTTAATTTACGTGAGTAAACTCACTCGTGCTCTTAAATGTTGCAACTCATTTCTCCCTAATCATTCCCTGTTTCAGGATCTTACAACAAAGCAGATCATTGGTAAAAGACATGAATCTGGAGGGCTCTACATCCTTGACACACAAGTACCCAGAACCATTGCACGTTCCAATATTTTGACTCCTTTTGAGGCACATTGTCGGTTAGGACATCCTTCTTTACCATTGTTAAATAAACAATGTCCTCAGTTTAATAATTTATCTTCGTTAGATTATGAGTCATGTCAATTTGCCAAACACCACCGTCTTCCTTCAAGTCCAAGAGTTAATAAACGGGCTAGTGTCCCTTTTGAATTAGTTCATTCAGATGTTTGGGGTCCGTGTTCTATTATGTCTAAACCTGGATTTAAATATTTTGTTACCTTTGTTGATGACAACTCTCGTGTAACTTGGTTTTATTTAATGAAAAATCGTTCTGAGTTACTTTCTCATTTTTCTGCCTTTTGTGCTAAAGTTAAAACTCAATTTAATACTTCTGTCCAGACATTAAAAAGCGATAATGCCAAAGAATATTTTTCGAGTTCCTTTCAATCTTATATGAGTCAACATGACATTCTTCATCAATCCTCATGTGTTGACACACCGTTCCAAAATGGAGTAAGCGAAAGAAAAAATAGGCACCTTCTTGAGACCGCCCGAGCCCTATTATTTCAAATGCAAGTTCCTAAACAGTTTTGGGCCGAGGCAGTTTTCACGGCCTGTTTTCTAATTAACCGCATGCCTTCATCTATTCTGAATGATTCCACTCCTTATAGTATCCTCTTCCCGTCTAAGCCTTTGTTTCTTATTGCACCAAAGATATTTGATAGTACTTGTTTTATTCGTGATGTTCGACCTCAGGTAACCAACTTAGATCCCAAATCTCTTAAATATGTTTTTCTAGGTTACTCTCGCCTTCAGAAGGGATATCGATGCTATTGTCCTAGTCTTAATAGATATTTGGTGTCACCTAATGTTACTTTCTTAGAAAACACCCATTTTTTTCCTACTTCATCTACCTATAAAAGTCAAGGGGAGGACGATGTCTTACTAATCTACACTGCCACATCCCTACCGGCTACTCCTACACCTGAGGTTTCCTCACCTACTGTTCCTCCTCCGGCACCACCTCCTGTCCGTCCACTACCTCCAATTCGCATTGTCTATTCTCGTCGATAGGAACCTCCTCAGCCTCCGCCTCCGTCTTCCAAACCAGCTCTGACAGTGATCCCGATACCTATGTTCCTCGTAAGCAGCACCCTCAAAATTCATGTCCTCACTCTGTCTACCCTCCCCCAATTTGCATTGTCTATTCTCGTCGACAGGAACCTCTTGTACCAATCCCTTCGTTGTCAGATCCAGTCTCCAGTGATCCCGATACCTATGTTCCTCGTCAGGGGAAGATCGACGTAATTCATGTCCTGCCCAAGACTCTTCGTCGTTGGATCCAGCCTTAAGTGATCTTGATCTTCCTATTGCTCTTCGGAAATATAAACGTCAGTGTACTTATCCTATCTCTTCATTTGTTTCTTATGACCACCTATCATCTTCTTCTTGTTCTTTTGTGGCATCACTAGACTCTGTCTCCCTTCCTGCAACTGTTCATGAAGCCTTATCTCATCATGGCTGGCGTGATGCTATAATAAAAGAGATGAATGTTTTAGATGTTAATGGTACTTGGACCTTGGTTGACTTACCTACTGGAAAGAGACCTATTGGATGCAAATGGGTGTTTGCTGTTAAAGTAAATCTTGATGGGTCAGTGGCTAGGCTTAAAGCTCGTCTTGTAGCTAAACGCTATGCTCAAACTTATGGAGTGGATTATTCTGACACTTTTTCCCCTGTGGCTAAATTGACTTATGTTCGCTTATTTATCTCTATGGTGGCTACTCATTCTTAGCCATTACATCAGTTGGACATAAAAAATGTCTTTCTACATGGTGACCTTCAGGAAGAAGTCTATATGGAGCAACCACATGGGTTTGTTGCTCAAGGGGAGTATGGGAAAGTTTGTCGTCTTCGCAAATCGTTGAATGGTGTGAAACAGAGTCCACATGCTTGGTTTGAAAAGTACAGTCAGGTAGTTGAAAAGTTCGGAATGGCAAAGAGCAAGTCTGATCACTCAGTCTTTTACAAACAATCGGCAGTTGGTATTATTCTTCTTGTCATATATGTTGACGACATTATCATCACTGGGAGTGACACTATAAAGATTTCATTACTTAAGTCCTTTCTTCACACCCAGTTTCATACAAAAGATTTAGGAGTGTTGAAGTATTTCTTGAGGGTTGAGGTAACAAGGAGCAAGAAAGGCATCTTCCTCTCTCAAAGGAAATATGTACTCGACTTATTAACTGAGACAAGAAAATTGGGAGCTAAGCCATGCAGTACGCCAATGTTTCTAAATTCGCAACTTACCAAAGATGGTGAACTGTTTGAAGATCCTGAGAGGTATAGAAGACTGGTTGGAAAGTTGAACTATCTGACAGTCACTCGTCCTGATATTGCGTACTCTGTCAGTGTAGTAAGTTAATTCATGTCTTCTCCTACGGTTGACCATTGGGCAGCGTTAGAGCAGATTCTGTGTTATCTGAAAGGAACTCCATGACGTTGTATTTTGTACGGAAATCATGGATATAATAATATTGAGTGTTTCTTTGATGCAGATTGGGCGGGTTCCAAGATAGATACGAGATCAACTACGGGCTACTGTGTTTTTGTTGGTGGAAATTTGGTCTCATGGAAAAGTAAGAAGCAAATTGTTGTGTCCCAGTCTAGTACAGAATCGGAATATAGGGCTATGGCCCAATCTCTGTGTGAAGTAATATAGATATATCAGTTTTCCGTATTTCATGAACGAACTAAGCACATTGAAATTGATTGTCATTTCATTCGTGACAAAATATAGCAAGGTTTAATCGCTACAGGATATGTGAAGATTAGAGAGCAACTAGGAGATGTTTTCACTAAAGCTTTAAATGGGGTTCGGATTGATTATATTTGTAACAAGTTGGGCATGACTAACATCTATGTTCCATCTTGAAGGGGAGTGTTGTAGATAATCATGCAAAATCTTACAAATATTGCATGATTAAGTGTCTAAATCTATAATAAGATATTAGAATTGTAATCAATATACATTAAAAACAAATCTGTAAAATAGAAAGTTAGATTATTCATTTCCTAGATTAAATTATTTGTTTCCTAGATTAGTTCTTTATTTTCCTATATATTGATGTATAATTTATCAATACATATAATAAAAATTACAATCAGTTACTGTTTTTCACACATTTCAACATGAACCTGATCGAGTATATACTTTCCTTCCTTCTCTCTCTCTCTCTCAAATGAGTTTCATTAAGTACTGGAGTAAAGAATATGTACCCTTTCTCCTTAAATATAATTATGAGAAAATGTTTAACTTGTCTGAAATAAAGAATGCCTTCTTCAACATTCCCCAAATGTAACCAAAGTGGATAACAAAAGACAGATGAGAGAAAACTAAATGAGGTACAACGACAACTCCAAGTTCCATCACATGAAAGCTTTAAATCCGTGTCAAGGAGAAAGTTAATGTGAACTCACCATATAAACAACTTTTCACAAAAAGAAGTGGCAATTCGAAACTTGTCATTTTGCAAATACTTTGTTTAAAGATACCATATGATGATTACAGTAGGATTTAACTCTAGTAGTCTTCCTGAGAATGGGTTCAGCCTCCCATTTTGTTCATAACAATTACAGTGAACCAATTCATCTGATGATAGGACTAGGATTTCACTCCACTAAGGTTCCGAATACAGAATATGATAACAATTTAGTTCATAACAATAAAATTTGAGCTGCCAAAGTACCCCTGAAAGTGTTTGCCAAAACACACCTTGACAACATTCTATTACAGTTAATTGAGAACCTGTGAAAACAAACTCCATCGAGAGAGAGAGAGAGAGAAAGGAGGACAAGGGTGGGGGTAACATTTAAAATTTAGCTTCCTTTTCTCTATTTCACAAAACAAAGTTTCGGAGAATAATGCCTATGTATGCATAACAATATGACAGAAAAGAATCCCGATATGCAACTGCTACATGGCCCAGTGCATAGGCTGCTCTAAAACCCATTCAAATGAACCCTCAATAGAAAGCAAAAGTCATTTCGTGGCCTCAAGACTCATCAAAAATAGCAAAGTGAATACCTCTGAGTATTCTGTCAACCGAATACGAAGATGATTCAGGTCCACGTCTCCTAAGGCATTTATTGAGCCTGTCGGAGGAATTTTCACTAGTCTTAAAATTGAGTCAACACTTTCATCAGCAAGCTTAGAGAAATAGCATGACCTTCTTTTCCCTGAAATAGAAACCAGTTCAACAAAAAGCATTATCAGATTAGATGAATTACAAAAGGACTCAGACTGTTGCAACAAAAACATTTAGAAGCCAGCCTACCTGCAGCAAACCACAATGGCAGAATGCTTATTCGAATCTGTAAAACACAATAAAGAAGGATTTTATTGATAAAATCATAATCAAATAAAAGATTTAACAAATTGGCTCACATACCAGGGGCCGTCATTTTAATATGTTCTCTTACCTAGATACATTAGTGTTGGTAAGCCAACTTAATCAATTCATAACTTTTTTATTTTTAAGAGGCAGATGATGATATCCATCTATCATGCAAGAGTGAGATTGATCAACATGTTGTCATTTGTGGAAACCTTTTTTTTTATATACATGCAGTACACTTTGATCATATAGTTCACAGAACCTTTTTTTTTCCCATTTCGTGGTTCTACATATATTTCAGTTACTCCTACATTACAACTTTTTCTCCGGGGAAAAAGTTATTGGCATTTGGGAAGGGTACAATTACCCAAACCTGGCAGACCCAAAGCTGGCCAGGTTAGCTTAGGTTTTAGCCATAAAAACATTGCTGCAGGTTTAATTTGGAAACCAATATTTCCTGGTTGGATTCAGGCCAGCCCAAAATGACCCAGATTTCAAAGACTTGGTTGCCACATTATGATAAGGTGTCAGATTAACACACTGACAAAGGGGCAGAAAGAAAGTTGTTGAGTCCACTCAGTATCGGGCATTCTCCATTGAAGCATGGGCAATTTTACTTTTCATCTTCCATGTTTGACATTCCACCAAAAAAATTCACCAATAAACTAGATGTCTCTCATATTTGTCATACCTCACAATCTATTTTATAATGAATGTCTGAAAGAATAAACTGTAAGTTCAACAGAGAATTCTTGATCATGTTAATCTCGTATTTATCCTTCCAACCCCACCCCATTTCCCACCGTGGAGAATACTAATTTCAGGTCTTACCTCCTTCAGAATTCCAGTCAAATTTTCTTTAGTTCTGATTGAGCAATCCATCTGCTCAGTGTTTGCATCGAGCCAAACTAAAAGTGCATCAGAAAGATGCATCTCACTGTGAAAGATTAGTGTGGCATCAGAATTTCAGATAATATATCATAAAAGGTCTATCTGGTGTTTAAATTATAGCTGACTGACCTGTCCACAGTCAAACAGGGATGCTTTACACACTCAAATAACAGATTGAAGGGAATATTTACAAAATCTCTATTAGACATGGCCCACATCTGCAAAGTAAAACCATTATCTATCAACTGACTTTACATGGCAGTTGCTCAAAAGCTAAAGGTAATCGATTACATACAAAATTTCTTGCTAGATATCTTGCACATAATTCAGGAACAAAATCGTTGGCTGCAACATATAGCAAGTTTATCTATTAGGGTGGATACTAATATTTCAAAATCAAACATAATACTCATCAGTAGCATGAAATTTCATTTTTTGTTCATCAATTTTAACAATTTTCAAATATCTCGTACTTCTTACCATTCTCTAAACCAAAGTTCCACATATGAATCAAATCATCACATTGTATCTGTGGTGGCCCAGAGTTTTTGGACAAAAATACCTCAGAAAACCAAGCTCTACACTTCTCTAGAAGCATCTCCACTCCAAAATAAAGCGCACCCTAGAAATGCGGCATGTGAATTATACACAATTTTTAAGCAATAAGGGAACTTATAACGGCCTTGTTATATAAAGTTATAGCAACAATCTAAAAGACCTGAAATTTGATGAAAAATAACGTGTAAGAAATACCTCAAAAAGAGGGAGAAAATTATTTAATGCAACATTTAATGGGCAGCCATATATACACTGCAGAATATTCAAAAATGTTTCAAGGTTCCACTGGACCACAATATTGTCCAAGCTTGACTCACTGCAAGATTTATACCCAAATTAGAAAGCAGCCATGAGCTAATCATACGCAACTCAACAGTTGAAAGCTTAAAGGTTCCCATCGGTTACTAAATTTCAAAATGAAAATAAAAAAATAAAAAAAGATCCAAAGCCTAATCATAAAACTAACTAATATCAGAAAAGCAGCCCAAGCTTATGTCAATTTTAGGGGCCATTTGGTTACAGAAAAAGTTGCAGGAAAGCATGAAAAATAGAAATTGTTAAACAAAAAATTTTACATTACCTCTTTAAAATATGCATTTTGAGTCATTACTTTTTTTTCATTTTATTCTCTCTCTCTCTCTCTTTTTTTTTTTTTTTCTGATAGATAAATTAAACAAATTGAAAACCATTAACCATAAAAGCAAACCGGTTGGCAAATTAAGTTACAATAATTTTCTATAGAGAACTAAAGCCTACAAGGAAAATTAACGATACATAATTAGATATGTAATCAATGCAGTTCAAACTTTACCTAAAACTTCCACCAAGAAGACCATGAAAGTACGAAGATTGTTCAGTGAGCCTGTAAACAAGTACTCAAGATAAGTTAATCCATAAATATAAATAAATCGTGATCATTTAATTCAAAAAAAAAAAAAAAAAAGAGAGATGAATGAGAAGTGAAAGTGACTAGCCTATTCCGATAAGCGCGAATTCTGACTGTTTGATAACGGAGAATTGTAACTAAATCCCAGCTTTGGATATCATCGGTTGAAATGAGAATTTCTCTATCTTTTTCGACTTCCACTTCGATTGGATTAAGATTCGTGCATACGAGAATGACAAAATCATCGCCTGAGCTTGAGGCCATAAGCGACTGTTGGTCGCTAAAACATAAACTAGAGAAAGTTTCAATGAGGAGACGAGTTTGGTTGATGAGAAAGTGCGAGAAAAGAAAGTAAAAATGATTTTAGGTTTTGATTTTAGAGAGCGTGCTTCTCACATTTTCAATCGAAAGCGGGCCGAATCTAACCTCAACTATTACCGGGCCCTGGAACTGTCGGTCATGGGCCACCATATTAGTGCCTGAATACTGTAGATCTGAAACTTGAAATTGTCCGCCGGACAGGAGTTCCACACCTATTAGATCATCTTTAGCACAAACACCAAATCGGTGTAAGTTTTACACTAAATTGGTGTAAATTTTAGTCTATTTTACTATTATATCTTTAATCTATTGTACTAAATATTACATTAAAAAACTATTCTTTAAAATATTCTATATTTTTTCTCTTTTTATTAATAATCAATCATTAATCTATTTTCATAATTATTTTTTATATATTAATTAAATATTAATAATAATATTTTTATTAAATTATACTAATTTAATAAAATTAAGCATTTATTTAATCAAATAAACATTATATTTAATATAAAAATACTACATTTAATATAAAATGCCATAAAAAAAAGGACGACAACAACAACACAAAAGTAAAATTTTATATTGATAGTAATTTAATTTTTCGAATTAATATATTTTTTTCAAAAATGATCAATTAATGCATTTCAAAGAGCATGGTGGGCATTTGCATCCTTGATTTGTCTATGTCAAGCAAGAAAATTTTTAAATCAGACATTTTGAAATCGGATTTGAATTACATAACCGATCCAAACCTGCGTGAGTTTTTTTCAAAATGAGCAATCAAGAATTATATAAAAAAGAGCTCAACAACAAAGTCAATGATCTCAAAATAGCTTTAGTTCTTTTTAATATTTTGATGATTTTAGAGGATCCGAAACTAATCTACCAGAATACTAAATTGTTATTTTAGTTTATGTTGCATTTTCTTTTAATTTTAGTGTTTTTAAATTAGTGTTAATTTTTATTTTGAGTTATTGTAGTTTAATATTTGCATTGAATAAAGTTTTGTTTTTAATTTTATTATTTTTTTAATTATATAATTATTATAAATAATAATCAAATTAACAAAAATAAGAAAATAAAATATATTTTATAATAGATAAATAGTGCCACACCAAATTAGTGTTGATGAATAGTGTTACACCAAATTTGGTGTGATACTATTCACTTACACCAACTTTTTCCACAAGACGTTAGGTTGAAGCACTTTTTCCACAAGGTGTTGGGTTGGAGATGCCCTTAAACCCCTGTTAGCGTGTCAAAGACTCAAAAACTCTAGAGTTAATTTACTCTTTTAACATCCGACCACCATGATACTTATCTCACAAGTAGGGGTGAGCACGGGTAGCGGGTAGAATCGGAGGGCAGGGGTAAGAAGCCGGAATCGGGCGGAACCTACCCGGAGCACACGCTTGTGCGGGTAGGTTCGGTTCCCAATTTTTTGGAACCGCTCTGTGATTCGGTTCGGTTCTTACCCCGGAGGAATCGGCAGGCCGGAACTGAGGGAACACCCCCGTTTGGACCTGTTTGGAACTGTGGGGGTACCTGTTTGGAACTGTAGGGGATACCTGTTTTGGAACTTTGTTTTGGAACTGTTTGGAACATGTTTTGGAACCTATTTGGAACTGTTTGGAACCTATTTGGAACCTATATTGGAACCTGTTTAGAACCTATTTTGGAACCTGGACTATAATGAAATATTTGTGAAATGTAAATAATGGGGGAGTTTCTATTATTTTACATATAAAAAAATTTAAAATAGAAAAAGTTAAATTTTTAGAATAACCTAATTAAATAAATATATGAATACAATTATACTTATTACATATAAATTACACCATATTAAAAGCTTTAATATATTATAATACATTAATATTAAAGTTTTGATCAATTAAGTGAATAATTGGAATTATGATCCAATTAAAAGTGTTTTACATTTTTTAATGTTATTAAAAGAATTATTTTTGAATAAAATAGTATATTTGATTGAGTAATAATATATTTAGTTATTTACTTTAATTATCAAGTTCTAAGTATATCTATAATAAATTAGTAATTAATTAATTATATATGATAAATTAATAAACATTAATAAATTTAATTACTAGTTAAATATCATACTTAATCAATTATAACATTACATTATAGTTAAATGATTACTTAATTAATTATAATTTTATAACATTACTTAATTGATTTATAGTATAATTAATTATAGCATTACATTAATTGATTACCACTTAATTAATTGACTTTATTATAAACATTAGTACAAACTTAATTAAATGATTAAAAATTTAATTAATTATAATATTACATTAAAAATTTATAGTATGATTATTTAATAGTTAATTCACTATAACATTACATTATAGTATGATTATATAATTAATTATAACATTACATAATTAAATAATTACTTAATTGATTATGAGTTATGATATTATATTTTAAACATTAGTAATTACTAATTTGCTACATAAACATTAGTACAATACTTAATTAAATGATAAGAAATTTAATTAATTATAACATTACCTTATAAACATTAATTAAGTATTACATTATAGTTAAATAATTACTCAATTAAATTATAATATTATTATATTACATTATATTATGATCACTTACTTAATTATAGCATTATATAGTTAAATGATTATATAATTACTTAATTAGTTATGAATTTATAACATTACATTATAAACATTAGTAATCTACTATACTATTACATTACTTAATTAAACGATTAAAAATTTAATTAATTATAACATTACTTTATATATTTGTAATATGATTACTTAATCAATTATAACATTCCATTATAAACATTAGTATATTAATTAAATGATTTGAAATTTAATTAATTATAATATTAAATTATAGATTTGTAGTATGATTACTTAATTCATTATAACATTACATTATACTATTATAGTATGATCATATAATTAATATAACATTACATAATTAAATAATTACTTAATTGATTATGAGTTATGATATTATATTTTAAATATTAGTAATTACTAATTTATTACATAAACATTAGCACAATAATTAATTGAAATGATAAGAAATTTAATTAATTATAACATTACCTTATAAACATTAATTAAGCATTACATTATAGTTAAATAATTATTCAATTAAATTATAATATTATTATATTACATTATATTATAATTACTTATTTAATTATAGCATTATATAGTTAAATGATTACATAATTACTTAATTAGTTATGAATTTATAACATTACATTATAAACATTAGTAATTTACTATACTATTACATTACTTAATTAAGCGATTAAAAAATTTAATTAATTATAACATTATTTTATATATTTGTAATATGATTACTTAATCAATTATAACATTCCATTATAAACATTAGTATATTAATTAAATGATTTGAAATTTAATTAATTATAATATTAAATTATAGATTTGTAGTATGATTACTTAATTTATTATAACATTACATTATACTATTATAGTATGATCATATAATTAATGTAACATTACATAATTAAATGATTACTTAATTGATTATGACATTATATTATAAACATTAGTAATTTACTAATTTGCACAATATTTAATCGAATTATTATAATTTTATTAATTATAACATTATATTATAAATTTATGGTATGATTATTTAATTAATTATAACATTCTATTATAAACAATATTATAATACTTAATTAAATGATTAACAATTTAATTAATTATAATATTACATTATAATTAAATAATATATTACTTAATTAATTATAACATTACAATTTACATTATAGTATGATCACTTAATTAATTATAACATTACAATTTACATTGTAGTATGATCACTTATTTAATTATAACATTACTTGTTTCTAATATTAAATTTACTAAATTATATTTGGTATATTATAAATACCCAATTAACCAATTATAACATTAAATTAATAAATTTATAAACATTAATAATTTATTAACTTATCAAATAGACCCCTGGCAAATGGCAATGTTAGTAATTAGTATTAAGAATTGTTGTTTGTTTAAATGATTTTGGTGAAGTTATTTTATGTGAATTGTGATGAATAATTGTTTGTGTTTTGGTTTTGATTGACGAATTTTATGTGAATTGTGATGAATTGGATTGAATTCAAACGTTGCTTAGAGATTACAGGTTATGAGTTACATTGGACACAAATGAATGAATAACGAAAATTTGTTAGGGGTGTATTTGTAAACTTATAAGGTGTTTTTGTTATTTTTTAAACTAATAGGGGGGTACTTGATTTTTTACAGGGTACCCTGGAAAGGAACCGGAACCTGCATTTTAGGTTCCGGTTCCTTGAATTGAAGAACCTCTATGATCTGCGGTTCCTGGCCTGATTCCTTTTTTTGGGAACTCATGCTTGTGCGGTTCCTGATTCCCGATTCCCGGAAAAGTGCAGGGTACCCAGAACCGCTCACCCCTACTCACAAGTTTATTGCTTAATAGTAAGTTTTACTGGCAAAGTATAGACAATGGGTAATACTATACCCGCGAAACCTTTTTATTATTTTTCTTTTAGATTGTAATAAGTCTTGTATGTCCAATAATAAGTCTTGTTGACCAATTACAATTTATCACGTCATATTTGTAAGATAAAATTAACGTAAAAGGTTTAACCTATCTTTATCAATAGATAATAGAGTATCATTTTTTTTTTTCTTTTTCATCTATAAAATTGGGCTTACCTATTAGATTTATTTAATCTAATAATTAAAAATTCAAATTAACAAAGAGAGAATAACATCTAAGTTATTGATTTATGGCCTATTTTTATGAATTTATTTTATTATCTTTTAAAACTATTGAAAATAATTATTTTTCAAAAGACGAATAAACATTCGATAGGTTTGTCTAAAAACAGTAATTTAAAAATGTAAAAATAAAAAAATGTTTGATGTATTAATTTGAAAACAATTTTCTAAAACTTACAAAATATCATATATAATCACATTTGATCATATAAAATAATTAAAATGGATCATAATCTGAGATACATAAAGAGATGTAATGTAAGTGTAAAAATTAAAGGAAAAAAATAATTGTGTGAAAGACTAATGGAGGTTTAAATTTCTTGTAAGTTATGTTTAAGAGAGAAAATATTTATATTAAAAATATGACATTTATCCTTTCTACAAATGTATACAGTATATGTATTGATGAGTTTGCTTTCTTTTGTTTATTTTTTCATGAGAATAAAAAGCAAAAACATAAACAAACACATTTTTCAAAGGGTCGAAAAAAGAAAATAGAAAATTGGATACATGGTTGCGTTATTTCACCACTATCCTATCCCTATTCCAAATACAAATGCACGTTTGTTTTCCTATTTTCAAAATCATATCCTAAATTAAGAAACCATTTTTAAACTCTCTAGGTTTGTTAATTGACAAAAACATCCCTAACAAAAAAATTTACAAATTAACAAAAACACCCCCACCCACCCATAGTTGCCAAATTCCGGCAACCACCGTCGGTGGTGGCCGAAATCTATCACAATGGCACACTACCAGCCGAAACTAGCCAAGAATGCATCGATCTGGCCTTTTACGGCCAGATCTAACCGTCAACGACGACTATATCTTTGATCGTCGTTGACCAGCCAGATCTGGCCGTAGATATGACCTTTTCTAGCCAGATCTGTGGTGGATTTGGTCGAAAAATGCCAAATCGGAGCATGACTGGCTAGTCGTGC
This sequence comes from Pistacia integerrima, assembly GCA_026225825.1. Taxonomy (NCBI): domain Eukaryota; kingdom Viridiplantae; phylum Streptophyta; class Magnoliopsida; order Sapindales; family Anacardiaceae; genus Pistacia; species Pistacia integerrima. The sequence goes on from CM047744.1 coordinate 12,796,924, forward strand.
GCTGTAATGCCAGATTCCGACAGTGGTAGCCGAAATCTGGCAACTATGAGTGAGTATGGGTGTTTTTGTCATTTTACAAAAAATTTATATATTGGGTTGTTTTGTTAAATTAGCAAACCTAGAGATTTTTTTCGTTAATTTTTAAATTCTATCTTGTAATAATCACTATACTCTATTTATCAATAATATTTTAAAAATACTACTCAACATACTAAAACAAACACGCCCAAAAGAACTTAACTTTAGTACCAGAATAAAAAATTAATTAAAAAATGTTAAAATACTAGCAATAATTTGGTAATGTATGTGAATAGCCTTGATTTAAACATACCCATATTAATCTGCAAAACTTATAATAAGTCCTAAAATAGTAAAATGTGCCTATCAGATTTATTATTTGAACCTTTAATTAGAGCTTTTTATTTAAATTTAAACTATCTCAACACATAATACTTATTTTAATTTAATAAAATTATCTATTTCGGTAAAAAATAATACTACACTTATAAAAAATTTATACAAAGATATATATACAAAGTAATATGATACAATATAAATAGTTGAATAAATATATAAAGTCTATTCACTAATTGATATATTATTTAAAAAATAATATCACACTACTTTATATTCATCTTTTTGCAGTGTTTTGTATTCATCTATTTGTAAGTGTAGTGTTACTAGTTCTAAGCAAGGTTACCAATTTCCACTATTCATGGAAAACCTTAGAGAGGAGGATGATGATCAGCGAGCATTTGGTGCTTGGGATGTTGGCAGTTTTGAAGAATAGGGGCCAATACCAGTGAGTCTAAAGGTGGTGATAGAGGCGATTTCCGATGGGTGAAACGATCGAAAATCACAAAAATGCGCGATGGCTTGCCTACAACTGAGGACAACGATCGGCGAGCAATTGGTGGATAGGGTGTTAGGGATTTTGAAGAAGAAGGGCTGGTGAGTCTAAGGGTGGCAATGAAAGCGATTTCCGATAAGTGAAATGACAGAAAATTACAAAAATCGCTCGACGGCAACAACAATGTTGCTGGCAATTGGCAAGGCAAACAAGGGTAACGTGAGATGAGTTTTGGTTAGGAGGCTGAGAGGGGTGTTTTCGTGATGATAGGGAGTGTTGTCGACATCGAAAGCATATCATATTTGGCCTAGGTTGTCGATCGTCGATTTGCATTTAAGGTTTTTTTGCAAGATTTCAAACTTATGAGGATTACATGTAATTTTTAGAGGTGTTTTCTTTAGATTTAAAAAAAATGTACATACTGACATCATCAGGTCAAACCGATCAACCCGAGACCCAACCACTTTACCGGGTTTCACCCCGGGCCAGATTTTAAAACCTTGGTTCTAAGTTAGTAGTCGGAAACAAAGCCCCACAATATGAAGGAAGCAAAAGTTACTATAAAAGGAAATGATAATTGAAGCAAAATATTTACAAGAGCGTATTTGGTAAAAGAAGGATTTTGAGATCTGGAATTGCAAAATCTGGTGAGAGCTTTACTACAATATTCTACAAGCTACATACAGTTACAACAAGAAGGGAACTTGATCTAAAATAACTCGAACTCAAGGTGCTCTCCTGTGGCATTACATTCCAAATACTTGCTCTTTTCAGACACGAAACTGGGAACCCCATAATCATAAAACTCAGGTAGTTCTGGAGGAATCGCACAACGTATAAGTGCCCAATTCAATCCCTCGAAGAACGGGTGCTGCTTTATCTCAGCAGCCCCTTTTTGTGATCCCAACCGGTTCTCTGGCTCCTTTACCAACAGCCCTCTAATGAGATCTCTTGCCTGAAAGCTAACCAGAGGACTATCGGGGAACTTGAGGCTTTGTAACACCACGTTGGCTAATGTTTCTTCGTTCCCAGAACCTTTAAAGGGTGTTTTTCCATATAGAAGTTCATAAAGGAAGATACCAAATGTCCACCAATCAACTGCAGCTCCATGACCCTCCCCTTTGATGATCTCGGGAGCCAAGTATTCATGGGTCCCAACAAATGAATTGGAACGTGCATCAGTAGGCTCGGCCACAAGTTGAGGCAATAATCGAATCTGGGCCGCATGGTCAGTTTTCGACTTCCTTGTTTTTGCAGTAGCAGGTAAAAACCGAGGACTGAAACATGGAACTTGACAGGTGGGTTCAATGCAGAAAGGTTGAATACAGTTGGATTCAGTACATGGACCAGATAACCTTGCAGGATCCATATTGGATGATGAGAATTTCAGAAGAGTTGGATTTACGGAACATCTGAGTGACAGATCAAAATCTGTCAGCATAATGTGGCCATCTTCTCGAACCAGAATGTTCTCCGGTTTCAAATCCCGGTAAATAACTCCAAGCATGTGCAAGTACTCCAGAGCAAGGAGGACTTCAGCAACATAAAACCTGAACAAACAGTTGAAAGCTGTTCAATAATAGGGAATTGAATAAGCGAACCAAGACCATCACCAGATTTGAGAAAAAATAAAATAAAAAAATGCCCCCAATTTCTTTGCATAAGATTTCAGCATCTACTGTTTCAATGCAAACAAGATTTGCGATGTGACTCAACTTGGCTGAAATAACACAACTAAAATTCAGCTGTCTAATAAATTTACACTGGTATTCGAGCCCTTGTAAGCCAGAATGAACACCCCTATCAATACTATTACAAAACAAGGACAAGGACAGGGTGACAAATACAATCAAAGGGTGGTTGCAGGTTACAATGCTAAACGATGTGGCTCTAATTAGATTCAGGTAGATTTATATTTATTCCTTTTTTCTAAATGAATGGAGGCAACATTTCACAAAATATTTGAATATTTTTTAGTAACATTGAAAAACTTTTGAAAATTATATTTAGTGACGTTCAAAACCAAAGGCTGCAGCACAGATATTGAAGGGAGCCTGCAGAGAGTGGTGAGGAAGGAAAGTTGGTTGCAAGGGGTAGTGTTTGGCTAAAGGGATAGGAGCTGATTGTATGGCACTTTTGTGGCATCTTATCAGTAAGCAGTCAGTACCTCGAGAAAGGACTGAAGTAAACTTATTTGTATCATCTAGTACAAATGAATAAATCTAACTAAGTAGCACAAATACTTAAAAGAGTGCAAATCTTGAAGTAACTGATATGTTACAGGAGATAAATGATACTACTAAAGCTAAGAAAGAATGCAAAATCATCTGACTAGACGTACCACTCTCAAAATACATGAATGAACACTAGCATGTTCAAAAATACCATGAAGAATATACATAAACAAAAAAGGGTTATATGCATAATGAATTAAAAAGTTTAATGTTCTTCGAATTGATTCTTAGATTTTCCATTTCTTTGTTTCTTGATTATGTATAATGCTCAATTCGGAATCAAAAGATTAATAGTAAAAACCAACATGAGTGGACCTTTCGTCAAAGAATCCTACCTTGCTGCTGGTTCAGGAAAACTTCTGCCAAGCTGCTTTTGCCGAAGGACATGCAGGTCTCCACCAGGGCAATACTCCATAACAAGACATGATAAATTATCTGATGTAAACTGGGCATATAGCGTAGGGAGAAAAGGATGATCTAGCATTCTCAATATTTCTCTTTCTGTTTGGGCCCTTGGCATCTTCTTTCTTCTTGCCAAAAAGTCATTGTCCATAACCTTTATAGCAAATAGGCAATTCGTTCCAATTAGCTCAGCCAGATACACAGTCCCTATGTCTCCACAACCAAGCTTCTGTAAGAGATTGAAATGTCTCAACCCTAAGGCTCCATGCTGCACCCTAACATGCCGGATAGCTTCCCACCTTACATCTTTTGACATGTGAGGCCGGTTACCACAACTAGAACTGCTTAAATTGCTGTCATCACTGTTGCTTGTACTACTACTATATTCACCAAGGCTACTTTTAGAACTCTGGGAAAATTCTCCCTTTTCTCTTGATTTTGTGATCTTTTTTGCTTTCACAACAGCATTGCTTCCATTACAGTCATCCACAGCAAAGTCCAGTTCACTTGTAAACGTATCTGCATTAGTAGAACTAACTTCAGCAGTACTACCAGCCATGTTGGACACTGAAGAATCTTGATCGGCTAGATTACTTGCATTCTTCAGAGCACACTGGCATCTCTGGCAAACCAGTTGAGTGGTACTAGGGTCCAAGTCCCTTTTAACTTCATTGTATGTACTAGAACTGAGAGCAACTGAAGTTGAATCCTGTTTTGCTTTCTTCTTAATAGAACTCTTGTTCCTGAGGACTGGTTTAGCTATACGCGTGGTATTCCTTGTTAGCTTGCTTACCCTACTGCCATTAATTGAGCCTGAAGAAGGTACGACTTGAAGCCTGCTTCTCCTCCCCGACTTTACTGCTGATGCTCTGTTTGCTGATCTTGTGGGGCCTGTAACCTTTTTCTCTGACTCAGGTATGTCAACAGTACTAGAAGATGGAGAAGATTCAGGTGTATGCTTCTCTTTCTGTGCTATTTCTGTTTTTATGGCTTGAGTTCCAAATTTTTTTGATGCAGGAACAACTTCATCTTGCATCAATGTGGTCTTGGGACTATTTTTAGTTGGAATAGCAAATCGAGGAGAATGACCAGTTTGGTTGGTCCCAATACCATTGTTAGTCGTGGGAATGGCAAACCTAGGCGAAGACTGAGCACCGTAGTTGGTCCCTGTAGCATTCTGTACGGTCAAAACAGCAGACTGAGGTGAAGAATGAGCACTTTGGTTGGCCACAGTCGCAATCTGTCTAGTTGGAACAGCCACACTAGGAGAAGAATGAGCACTTTGGGTGTTCCCTGTAGCCTTTTGCATGGTTGGAACGGTTAACCGAGGAGAAGGACGAGCACTTTGGTTTGAAGTTTTTATCTTCAGCAATTGAGCTGCCTGCGGTACCATCCGAGCAGAAGTTGACGGGCTATCTTCTGGCACCAGAGATATTTCAAGCATACTCCCCTTACATTCATCTGCAAGATGGCCAGATCCACTGGCAGCTTCAACTACCTTAGCATTGTACAAACTCTTTATCCTAACAGCTTCTGATACCCCAGGAGAACTAGATGACTTTGACAGTCGTTTCATAGCAGCCATTTCAGACGCCTTAGTGATGCAAAGTTCCCTTAATGCCTGCTTCAGAGAGACTGGTTCAGAAGTTCCAATTCGCGGTGATTGGGGTACGCTAATTGGCTTTTTCAAAGCATTTTTGCGTAATGGGCTTGCACTTGTGCCAACATCAGGCGAAAAACCTGAACCCTTGGATGAAGTTCTAAGACTGATAGCCTCAAAAAGCTGATTAATATCATCTTCTAGAGAATCCTTGTATGCCAATTTTAGCACAGGAAGCTTCCGATCATTGTCAACCACAGTTGATCCAGAATTTGGCCGGAAAGTTCTTCGAGAATGCTGAATTGAATTCACCTCTTCTCCTGCTTCAACAATTTCACAAGTACCCGGAAATGAACCCATTGCTATGGTTACTTGTGGCTAATTCACTTGAACGCAGTACACAGAGAAAAGGTAGGATGTGCCCTTGCAAGTTTATACTAATTCATTTCTCAGGAATTTCATAGATCTGAATTCCTGGCACATGTCCTCCGGACTTACTTTGATATATGGATTCTAAAGCTCATACTATCAATCAACTCCGTTCTTTCACACCAAAATGTAACACCCAAACCTGACATAATCACGAAATTTAAGAGCATCAGCCAAACCAATAAAAAATAAGTAAAGCAAAACAAAATATGATTACTCCACTGTCTTGCCAGTGGAGCAAGTAATCGACATACAACTTCTCAAAAGTTAAAATTCAAAATTGCTAGCAAAATGGTCCACTACTTCCTCGGAGTTCAAGCCACCCCACAAAGTTTAAACTTCTCAAAGTGTTACATTAACTTACGCATACAAAGAATCTAATTAAGCTGTAACCTCCAATCATCCCTATTATTTCTTGACTAAATATGATATAATCAACAAGAAAGAAAAAAATTGTTTCCTCTTTCCATGAAACAGCAAAACCCAAGTGCTAGGTTTTCATCCCACTCAAACCTAAATCACTCCAAACTTTTCTTTTTTTTTTTTTTTTTTTTTTGCATATTAAAGCCAAATCACTCTCAAGCAAGCTAAAACCAAAGACAAAGAAAACAAAAATACAACGAAATAGCCAAACCAGCTGAAAAAGAGATAAAAGATAAACAAAATACCAACTGTTTTCCAAAGTGAAAATAAAATGTGCAGAAACCAAGTTGAAAGATCCCAAAATACATGGCTGAACAGAAATGCGAAAAGAGGTAAAGAGTAAAATGAGATCCAAATAGAAATGGGTACCAACCTGAAACGAAGAGGCAGCGGTGGGGAAGCACAAGGAGGGAGATTTCAGAAATGGGGGAGATGAGATGAATCAGATTCAGAATTGAAAAACCCTAGGGACTAGAAAGAGAAGAAGATTAAAAAACAAGCAAGACGTTTCTCTTTCTTTCTCTTTTCTTTTTATTTTATTTTTTTTATTTTTGGTTCTGGTTCTGAATTCTGATTGTTTTGAAGAAGAGGGACCCAGCGCAGATGTGGTGGGACTCACATAGACAAGCGACGTGTCGACAGGTTTTGCTAATAACATATCGCAGTTCGCAGCATAAAATCAGAGTGAGATTCAGACTGTGAGAACAGAATTTATTTAATCACCAGAAAAAGACACTAACTTAACCCACTCATTTTTTCGACTACTCACATGGTAACTTTCAATTACTCTGAAGTCTGAACTGCCTACCTTCTAAACGTTCCTCATTATTTACCTTCTAAACGTTCCAACATGATATTACTCAACTGTTAGAATTTATATTTATTATAAATTTATAAATATTTATTAAATTATTTTCTTTTTATTTATTTTAATGCCTAAAAGTTAATAGTAGGATAATTTCTATTATTTAAGAAACTCAAGGGTTTTTATTATTTAAAAGGATTATTGTTATTAACTTTATAAATAATTGATTTTTTTTACTCAAGGTATTCCCATAATTATGCAAAGTAAATTCATATAGAAATTACTACTTTAGTTACCACCCCGGTCACAAAAAAAAAAAAAAAAAAAAATATATATATATAGAAAATATTAATTTTTTAAAAAATCATAATATATTTTGAAAAAATTACCAAATCAATTTAGTCAAAAGTTTTCGCTTGTGGGTGAGCTTCTCCCCTACACGGAATATAATAATTTATGAATACACCAAACATCGAATAATTCTACAAATGATATTAAATGTTGTTGCTTATTGCATAAAATCAAGAGAGCAAATTCGGATGAGAAATAAATGAATTTTAATGTTATGATCTTAACACACTAAATCATATCAATGGACCCTTTCTTTTTTTGGCATCAACTAAGAGTAAATTGTAATATGCAAATTCAAATCTTCACAAATACTTTTTTTTTTTTTTCAAATATATATTTTTCTAAACGTATAATTAATTACAGGCAATTATCCCGGATGAACTCATTGTAATCGATTAACTCTTTTATGTATTTGAAGGTTTGATTTACATCATTTTAATATGTATAATCTTTATTTGTCCCACAAATTACGATTATTTCAAGCCTCTTCATATGAAAAACCTATTACTTTTGGTAATTAAAAATACTAATAAATGTAAATTGGTAAAATTAAAAACTATATCTCTCTTTTTCTTTTTTATTTCTCCTTTGATTTTATAAAATTAATGTACAGTTGGAGGATTAGAATTCATTTAGTAATAGTAATATCGGACAGGTCACATGGCAATGGCATGCCATTACTGAATGGTCCGAACAAATTGAAAAGAATGAATGGGTTTATTATATATTATTATTATTTTTTTTTGTTGTCAATTTCAATAGTGTCATCTGCTAGATTTATTGACACATTACATTTAGATTGAGAAAACCAAACCATGGAGTGAAGGTGGAGCCCAATGTTGGGTAAAAGGGTAAAATTTTTATAATAATCAACACATTTAATTTACCCTTCAATTATTGAATTTGATGACATAACACATTGTCAGTATTGGCAGCATTTTCGAAATGAGCTGTATCATCTCTGAAACACATCTTCTGACCCCCTAATTAACACTCTTATTTGGCTTTTTCCGTTCAATTTCAAGTTGCAAGATTTTATTAAAAGACCATTTAGAGTTAAAATTTAATTAAAAAATTATAAAGTTTATAAAATTTAACTAAATAGTTATATTTTTTTATTAAGCTTAATTAAACTTGATTAGGGGTTAATTACAAATAATGAATAATTATGTAATATTTTAAAAATTATGATATATCCCCAAAGAGTCGAAATTCTTACAAACAAACTCAAACATCTTCTTCTTTCTCCCGCAACATTAATGCATTCCTCCGCCATTGACATCTTCTCCAACACAAATCATTGTCGTCGTCGTTGTCCTCTTCCTTCTCCTCGTGACATTTCATCCAGGTATATATATCTCCCCTTTCGATTTTATATTTTGATTTACAAAGATTTAATGATGAATTGGGTTTGGGTTATGATTTTGATTTAGTTATTTAGATTGTGTTTGATGTAATAGAAGTTGAAAGAAGTGAAATTTGTTGAAAAATGTCTTGCATTGTGGGTAGCTGGGGGTGGTAGCACCGATTGTAGGCGGAAAGACTGAAAATATGTTCTGGATATGATGGATCGCAAGCGTCGGTGTGTCGTCAAGCGATGCAGGTACGTTAGGTAATCTGACGGATAGATCGCTTAAACGATCAGATATGTGGCATTAGATCACTTAAGTGATCTGCTAAAAGTCTGGTGTATAGTAGCAGGTCGCTTAAGCGATCAATAAATGGCATAAGATCGCTTAAGCGATCATGCTTATTTATACTGGATCGCTTAAGCGATCCAGTAAACGATATACCAGATCGCTTAAACGATACACCGATCTGTCAAGCGACTATACAGATGCTTTTTAGAATATTTCAACCCTTAGTACATCAGTTAAGAATAGTTTTTTTCTTGCATTATAGGTAGTTGGCTATTATGAGACATGGGACAAGTTGTTTTGGGTATTGAATATTTTGGTGAGTGGGTGGAGGAAGAAAGTAGCTGGAAGTGGATTGGGAAGAGCAAAGAAGTTATACCAATTGCTGTGAGCACAGAGGTTAGTTTTGATGAGTTGATTGATGAAATAATTAGAAAATGTGAATTGAGTTGCTCACGTAATGATATAGTTGTGAAGTATGTTTTAAATAGAGTTCCTCAACATTATAAGGTACCTCTTGCTAGATTAAAGTCAGATGAAAGTGTGAAGTTATATATGATTGATGTGGTCGATAATAGTTCGAGGCCGATTTTATGAGTTTCTTTTGTAGAAAAACCGTTGGAAGTTGGTTCAAAGGAAGGGGATAACGAGGAAGTTGGCGGAGATTTGCCTGGTTTTAATTTGAACTAAGAGGGCGGCAATGATTTGTTAGTTGAAAAATCAAGAGTAGAGGGTGAATTGGGTGGTGAGGAGGACATTGTAGAAGAGGTTGGTCATGGGGGGCAGAATGAAAATATTGAGGAGGGGGACCCCGTACATGTTCCCACAGATGTAGAGATTCCTTTAAATACAGATTATGCAGAAGTTATAGTTTGTGAGGAAGATAACACATTGGTCGTTTATGTAGGTTCAGAGGGGCAATTGCAGGTAGTAGTGAATCAGCTCATGTTTTTATGGATGGATCGAAGTTGTGCATTGGGTATTTATTTGACAACAAAGATGAAGTGGTGAGGAAGCTAAAACTTGTTGCTGTGAGAGGTAATTTTGAGTTCATCACCAAAAAGTCAAATTCATTGGCTGTGACAATTGCATGTCGTGACCGAAAGTGCAAGTGGCGGGTTTATTGTAGAAGGTTGGTGGAGTCGAAAAAATTTATTCTTAGCACATATACTCGTCAGCACACATGTGGTTTGGGACATATTTCAGGTGAGCATCGACAAGCCTCCGCTGATGTTATTGGACAATTTGTCAAAAGTCAGTTTGTTGAAGGGAAATGTCCATCTCTTAAAGACATTCAGAGACTTGTGCACATAGAGTTGGGATGTACTGTGAGTTATTGGAAATATTGGAAAGGGAGACAACATGCACAAGATTTTGTCAGAGGCACGCCAGAGCACAGGTACGTAATATTAGAAGCGTACCGTTGTATGCTTGAGTTGACAAACCAAGGTAGCAACACGGCTTTGAAATGGGACAAGAATATGATGTTTAAATATTTTTTTGTTGCTTACGGTTCTGCTATAAGGGGTTTTGTAAACATGAGAAAGGTGTTGGCTGCTGATGGTTACTTTCTGACGGGAAAGTATAGAGGTACATTGTTGGTGGTCACTGCACAGGACAGTGAGAATCACACATCCTGTTGCATGGTGTGTGGTTGACTCTGAGAATGACAAGTCGTGAACTTGGTTTTTCCAGCAATTACGTACGATAGTGCCTGACAGTGACGAGTTGTGCATAATATCTGATAGGCACAACTCTATAAAGAAGGGGATTGTCACTATCTACCGTCAAGCACATCACGGATTCTGTATGAGACACCTTGGTGAGAACCTAAAACAAAAGTTTTAAGTATGCTGGCCTGCTTCAGACATACTACATGGCAGCAAAAACTTATCGAGTTGATGAGTTTGAGGAGCACTTCCGGCAAATCCGAATCAAGGATGATAGAGTTGCTAAGTATCTTGAGCATAATGTTGGTTTCGAGCGATAGAGGAGAGCTTACTTTCCTGGAAGAATGTTTGATGTCATGACCACGAACATAGCTGAGTCCATAAATTCGAAGTTGTTAATAGAAAGAGAGTTTCCAATAGTTGCACTTTTTGATGCAATCTAGAGGACATTGTCACGGTGGTTCCATGAGCGTCATACGGAGTCAGATAATTTTACTACAACCCTTGTTCCATCAGCTGAAAAATTATTGCGAGAACGTATGGAACTGTCAAATGCATTGTTTGCCTATCCTCTTAATGCTTAAGAGTTCATTGTACGCGACTATGGTCCGGATGCCCTAGTTAACCTTGTTAGTAAAACTTGTAACTGTAAATTGCTTGACATTCAATGTTTACCTTGTCCTCATGCACTAGCAGCATTGAAACACCAACAGAAGCCGGATTTTGGTTCAAGAATTTACATGGAACTTTGCTCCCCTCTCTATATGGCAAATCACTACATGGTAGCTTATTCAGAAACGATATATCCAATGCCTCCAGAAGAGCAGTGGGTAGTGCCGCTAGAGTTGGCTCACATTATCATCCATCCGCCATTCAAGAAGATAGCAAAGGGGAGAAAACAAGTTAAGCGTATTCCATCAGCCTTTGAGGTTCCTCGGAAGATGAATAAGTGCTCAATTTGCAAGAAACCTGGCCACAAGAGAAGCAGTTGCCAAAAGTAACCACATGCAGATCTAGAAAATTAGGTTCAAAAAAGGATGAAATTCAGGGAGTTGCTAAGGCCAACTGTTGATGAGTTATTGTTTTCAATTATTGATGTTTTAAATTTTTTTGTTACCTTGAATAAATCATTTTTTATATTTAGTATTCTTGTTACATGACCTAAATATTTGTTGGTGATTTTAGTTTGGAATTAGGTTGTCAAATTGAGGAGAAAGTATTGAATTAATATGTGTTGATAATTTTAGTTTATCAAAATTCGGGAGAAAAGATGGAAAAATATGTATTGCCCATGATCGCTTAAGCGACAAAGGGTTTTTCATACAGGATCGCTTAAGCGATATCATAAATCGTTTAGGCGATTGTGCACTTGGGCAGATATTGATTCTGCCTATCACATGATCGCTTAAGCGATTGATCGCTTAATCGACTAAGTGAAAAAGAGAAGAATCGCTTAAGCGATATCACGGATCGCTTAAGCGATCATGCACCTGGGCAGATATTGATTCTGCCCATCACATGATCGCTTAAGCGACCCTGTGTAAACGAAGTTCCTTTGACTATTAAATAGATTGTTTGTGCAAATGGTTTTGCAGAGTTACAACTCCATACATAAAATTGTTAGTTGTTGGCAATAAAATATTCTTTATTGAACGAATCGTACGGAGCTGTAACTGTGCAAAACTATCTGCACAAACAATCCGTTGATTAGTCATTCAAACTTCGTTTACTCCTTAAAATAATAACTCTTTTAAAATTAGACCGAGAAGAATCTCAAAAGAGTGTAATATTTATCAATGCTCTTAAAATTTTACCGTCTTCTTCTTTATCCATATCTCAACTGTTAAGCCATTTTATTGCTCGAACTCTTAACATATAGGGTTTACGATTCGTTCAGTAGACCATTACTGTTATTATATTTTTATTAAACATATAGTTCTTGTACGTCTATATCAAACATATATGGTGTAGAATATTTATGTCTATATTAAATATATAGGGTGTACGTTTCGTTCAATGAAACATGACCGTTATTATATTTTAATTAAACATATAGTTCTTTTACGTCTATATTAAACATATATGGTGTAGAATGTTTACGTCTATATTAAACATATGTCCATAAACTTGGGAGATAAATATTAAAGTAAATTACCCTTAATCAGTTAAGCGATCTCGTTTATTTAGCCTTGGTCACTTAAGAAGGTTACAACAGTTGTGCTAAAACACTTATTGTGATAACAGGAGCGAGGTGTTGCTCATAGTGAAAAAGTTTCTGAAAAATTCTGGCACTCTCTTGGTCTACAGAGTGCAGAGCATATGGTTACTGAGTTCAATTATATATATCGGTAAAGCGATCCTATATACATAAGCCATGATTTGCTTAAGTGATATCTCGCATCGCTTAAGCGATCATGCCTAATTTCCTTTGTACTGTACAATAATCATTCTCAAATTCAAGGCTAGAGATTTGGGTTGAAAAGAACTAGATAACCATGCAAACTTAGTGAACATATCTTCTTCTTCTTTCTTCAGAACATAAAGGGTGTGTTTGGTTGAATATTCCTATCTATATTCCCAATCTTATTCCCAAAATATTTGTTTGTTTAATTATTTAGTAAATATTAGTTTATTTTTTTAATTACTTTTAGACCCCTTAAGTTTATTAATTTCATTAAATACCCCCAAAAAAAAGTTTAAAAATTAACAGAAACACCCCCACCCACCCATACTTGCCAGATTTTGGCCACCACCATCGAAATCTGGCTGGAAAAGGGCGTTACAACATAGACCAGTTGGATCTGGTGGATAGGGCGTCGATATGGCATTTTTCAACCACATCGACCACGGATCTTGCTAGAAAATATCAGATCTACGACCAGATCTGGCCGTCGACGACTGCAAAAGTCTAGATCTACCCGTCAGCGATGGCCAAATATATGGCCGTCGTTGACCATCAATGACGGTGTAATATCCCACTTGAGGTACGTATTTAAGATTTGTTGTTTGAGTTAAAAGTTTATTGTTTTAACTTAAATTGAGTTTGTGTGTTGAGTTGGTTGAATTGTTGCCTTGAAATGGGTTGAGTTTTGGTGAAGTTGGAAATTCAAACTTGGCGGGCGAAGAAGCTTCCGCCGCGAGGAGGAGGGGAAGTGGCATTACGGGTAGGTTACGCCTATTTCGCCGAGGCGACAAAAATGCTTCGCGCGAAGAGCCTAAAACAAAGATTCTTGAGTTTTCTAGAGAATTCTTCTTTTGGGACACAATGACCATTCTACCCCTAATTAGTAGGAAAAGTGGGGAGTAAAATGAAAGGAATTTTAGTAGAGATTGGGTTTGTATGGGGGTGTAGTTGTAAAGAATCAAAGGATATAGATGAAATTTCAAGAAAGGACAAGGGCAAAATGGGAAATGAAGCTTATAATATGAACTAAAAAGAGTAAAGTGTAGAGAAAGCCCTTATTCATCTTCATTCCACCGCCTCTTCCATTGCCCATATTCTCTCAATTTCTCCACCCAATTTTCCAAGATTTCTAAGGTTTTTAAGAGGGGTTTTGAGTAAAGATTTCATCTAAAGCTTTCTAAGGTAAGAATTCATGCTTTAGATGTGAGTTTTCTTGTATTTATAGTGAGGTCTTATTGTGGTTGTTTTGAATTGTAGAGAAGAGACAAGTGCACAAAGGGAAGGAAAAGTGCTAAGGAACCCATCTTTGCACAAGGTAAGTAAATCCAACCAAGTTGAGTTATGACTAAGCTTTGAGTAGAGACTTATTTTAATTATGTATGTACATGGTATACCTACTGAAAATTGAGATGAGATGTGTGCTTAGTCTTAGTATTTGGGAATGATTAAATATGAGAAGTGTTGTTGATATGTGTATTGAGAATGGAGTTTGAGATGAAGTTTGAGAGATGATGTGTAATCCTTTTTGGGAGTGCTTTTCTTGACAGGGATTATGAGTAATTGAGGGAGTTTTTCCCCAATTTGGATGGCTAGAAAAATGAAGTTTAGTAGTAATTTTCGTAGGGTGTTTATATGCACATGAGATGTTTGAGGAAATGCCTAAGTGAAATCTGCCTTGTCACTGCCGTAACTTTCTGAGTAATTTTTGAGTACCTTACGGTTCGAACTGGGCTGAGACTAAAACAGAGAAGTTGTAGCCCTGTTTCTAAGCTTTGAAACGAGACTAGAACCGTAGTAATCCGAGGTGTATAGCATAAGTTATGGCCGTTTTAGTGTGACTAGTGCAGAATGACTGTTTTGAGGAAATCTTGTAGTTGGCATTTCATTAGTGCATTAGGGAGCATGAGATAGCTCTACACCTTTGTTTATACACTTGAGAAGTAGCTTGAGATTTAGTATAGAATGTGAGTATAAGTTCTTTAAGAGTTAAGAGAAAGAGAATAGAGTAGGTTGTGCGATGGGGAACCCGTGAGTAATGGGTAGAGTATTCCCGCATGTACGCCGCATTGAGAGCGCGGCATGAGTATCAGATAGAGAAGTGGTGTAGCCCGTGAGAGTGCATGCGGATGAGGGCTATACCCGAGTACCCGAGAGAGAGAGATTATATACTCACTTGGCCAAGGGTTCCGAATCCATGCATAACCGAGTCCGATCGGCTAGAGTGAATAGAGGTCACGTAGAGTGGGAGTGAGTCCCGGCCGTACTCCCGGTGAGATGGGGTCGTGATTTATGAAAGAGTTATGAGAAAAGAGTTTCTAAGAGAAAGAGAAAGAGGAAAAGAAAGACGTACCCAAAGAGATATTGAACGGGGAGTTGTAAGGAAAGAATTAGAGAGAGAGTTACGGGGATAGCATGAGTAGAGGATTTACTTACTGAGCATTATTTTAGTGCTCACCCCGTTGTTTTCCTATGTTTTGCAGGACCTAGGTGAGGACACTGTCGGACGGATGTCGGCGTGCGAGGAGGAGTGGTTACTGTCCTCCCCGATGTTTTTGATGACTTTTGTTTATGTTATACATTTTGTGTAAAAAATGTATATGTTTGTAAAGAAGTATGTATATATGTTTAATAAAAAGAAAAAATTTGGGCCCAATTTCCTTATGTTATTTTATATGTATTTCGTTACAAAGTTTTGAGTAGTAGTGGCTATTACATTTTTGGTATCAGAGCCGAGATTTTGGGATTTGACAGTGTGCCATTCTTCTCGCTACGACGTCCGATAGCCGACTGTGTGAGTTAATTCTTTCCTTACTTTAAGTGTTCCTTTGAATTGATCAAGTATGGTTGTTTTGTAGATGAGGCGTAGTAACAGGAGGAAGGGTAAGGGTGTGATGCATGAGGGAGAATCCTCCAACCCACCAGAATCGACTCCCCCTACCCTTGATGAGACGAGGATTCGAGCTATAATACAGCAGGTTTTAGTAGAGAGTCAGGGGAGAGTTGTTCAGAAAGAACTGAGACTTCCAATAGAGTACCGCCCCTGAGACAAGAGCGAGAAGGGCCGGTACCTCAGCCCAAGACAAGCTCAGGTGATCCGATTCAGGGGCTTGTAAATCAGCACCAGCCGCCAGCATTTAAGGGTACAAGGGACCCGTTAGAGGCAAAGGAGTGGTTTAAGTCCGTAGAGCGGACGGCGGCATTGTTTCCCCTGAACGATCGAGAGAGGATCAGATATGCTAGTTTCTTGTTCAAGGGAGATGCCCGTATATGGTGGGAATTAATGGAGGAGACTCATGATATAGCCTCGATGACTTGGGAGGAATTCAGAAGGCTGTTTGATGCTGAGTACCGAACAGAGGATCGAGTGCATGTGAAAGTCCAAGAGTTTATTCACTTGAAGCAAGGGACTAGTACGGTGAAGGAGTATTCTGTAAGATTCAACTCCCTTGCTCGCTTTGCACCCGGAATAGTGTATACACCGGAGTTAAGGAGAGACAAGTTTGTGCAAGGGTTGAGAGCAGATATTGCTCGAGATGTGATGACAGGAGTCGAGCCCCCTCATACTTACAGTGAAGCTCTAGCACGGGCGTTAAGGGCAGAGATTTATGTGAACAAGTATATTGCCGAAGGATTGGCTTTGACAGTACCTAGTGAGCCATCCACCATCTTACAGAGGGAGAGAGTAGATGTTACAAAGAAGCAAGTAAGGGCCAAAAGAAGAATAGGAGAGATCGGCGAGTTTAAGAGGCCTAGGGACGAAGGGTTTCCCCTTGTGCTAAGTGTGGGAGGAACCATCCAGAGAGTGTTTGAGAGATCGAATGTGTGTTACAAATGCCGACGGCCCGGGGCATATGTGGAGAGATTGTAAAGCTCCCCTTCCACCTGCCAGGTTCCTATCCCACAGAGGTACGAATGCCAGGGGTGTTCTGATGGCACGGGGAGGTGCCGAGGCCGAATCCCTCGGCCGTGGCAGGTCGCTTGTTATTTCATCTTGTTTCTTTATATGCTTTGATTGATTCCGAGCCACGCATTCTTTTATTTCTCATGGAATGATAGAGATTAAGCTTGAAACTCGTTAAAGTGAGTCACCCATTAGGATAGAGTTGCTGATGGAGTTAGTGTGTTGCGAAGAGATGTTAATAGGAGAGTCTGTAGTGATTCATGGTCGGGAGTTGGTAGTTGACTTAATAGTCTTCGATATGCCCGATTTTGATGTAATTTTGGGTATGGATTTCCTAGGGAGGAATGGAGTAGAAATTGATTGTCGGAAAAAGAAAGCGAGATTTAATCTCGATAATGGAGATAAGTTTAGTTTTGGAGAGGGCCATCGATTGAGTATGTTGATTAGTAGTGTAAAGGCGAGAAAGATGTTGAGAAAGGGGTGTTCCGGATATATTGCTCACGTGGTACAAAGTGGTGATGTTTCACGATCGAAATTCGGAGGGTGCCGATAGTTCGAGAATTTCGGATGTGTTTCCGAAGACTTACCGGGTTTGCCACCGGAAAGAGAGGTTGAGTTTAGTATCGAACTTGCACCAGGAACAAGACCTATATCTAAAGCCCCTTATCGAATGGCCCCGAGAGCTTCAAGAGTTAAAGAAGCAACTCCAGGAACTTTTAGATAAAGGTTTTATCCGACCGAGTCATTCTCCCAGGGAGCCCCAATTTTGTTTGTCAAGAAGAAAGATGGATCACTACGGATGTGTATTGATTACAGAGAATTGAATAAGGTGACAGTGAAGAATAAGTACCCGCTACCTCGAATAGATGACTTGTTTGATCAGTTGAAGGGAGCAGCAGTGTTCTCCAAGATTGACTTGAGGTCGGGGTACCATCAAGTAAGAGTGGCTGAGCAAGATGTAGCTAAGACTGCTTTTCGTACAAGGTATGGGCATTATGAGTTTGTAGTAATGCCGTTTGGTTTGACTAATGCCCCAGCCGTCTTTATGGACTTGATGAACCGGGTATTTCATGATTGTTTGGACCAATTTATAGTGGTTTTCATAGATGATATTCTGGTTTATTCTATGTCGAGAGAAGAGCATGAGGAACATTTGAGAATAGTGTTGCAACGGTTGAGAGAAAGGCAGTTGTATGCTAAATTTTCGAAGTGTGAGTTTTGGCTCGATCAAGTGATATTTCTGGGCCATACAGTGTCGAAGGATGGGATTTCAGTAGATCCGAGTAAGATTAAAGCAATCCTTGAATGGCAGAGGCCGAAGACAGTAAAAGAGGTCCGAAGTTTCTTAGGCCTGGCAGGTTACTACAGACGATTTGTTGAAGGTTTCGCCCTAGCTTGGTAAACCATTGGACACTCTTACCAAACGGAAGACTCCTTTTCATGGATGAGTCCATGAGGACGACTGTTTTCAAGAGTTAAAGAAGAGGTTAACAAGCTCCAAGTTAGTGTTGCCTCGGGGAGGTGTAGATTATGACATTTATCGGATGCCTCTTTGCAAGGACTTGGTGCTGTGTTGATGCAATTAGGTAGGGTAATAGCATATGCCTCACGGCAATTAAAAGAGTATGAGACGAGATACCCCTACGCATGATTTAGAGTTAGCACCGTGGTCTTCGCTTTAAAGATTTGGAGGCATTATCTTTATGGTGCCAAGAGTAACATCTACACCGATCACAAGAGTTTAAAGTACTTCTTCACACAAAAGGAGTTGAATATGAGACAGAGAAGGTGGTTAGAGTGGTTAAGGATTATGAGTGTGAGATTAAGTATCAACCGGGGAAAGCCAACGTAGTAGCTGATGCCTTGAGCAGGAAAGCTTACTTGTCCCGGCTTACTAGACAGAAAGAATTGATAGAAGAGTTGGGTAAGGAAGCATTGAAGTGATACGAGAAGGATTGCGATTAGAGGTTCACCACTTTCTGGAGGAAGTCAAAGATAAGCAAGTGACCGATGAGTGGTGTCAGAGAATAGTTCAACAAGTGCATGAGGGCAAGGTAGCAGAGTTCCACTTACTGGATAGTGTTCTCTATTTCAGGAATCGGTTATGTATTCCTCAAAATGATGAGTTGAAGAAGAGAATACTTACGGAGGCTCATGACACACCATACTCTGCTCATCCTGGAGCAACCAAGATGTATCAAGATGTAAAGAAGGGTTATTGGTGGCCAGGTATGAAAAAGGACATTGCGAGTTTGTAACCAAATATTTGACTTGTCAACGAGACACCGCTATCGAGTTTGCGAGTAACCAAATGTTTGACTTGTCAAGCAGTTAAAAGCGAGAACACCGCCATCGTCAGGGTTGCTTCATCCACTTAGTATTCTAGAGTGGAAATGGGAAAGTATTTCGATGGACTTTATCACAGGTCTCCCTAGAGTTCAGAAAGGTTTTAATGCTATTTGGGTGATTGTGGACAGGTTAACAAAGTCCGCCCATTTCCTTCCAGTAAAAGAAAGTACCACCTCAGATTAGTTGGCTCAGATCTACGTGAAAGAGGTAGTCAGATTACACGGTGTGCCCAAGACAATAGTGTCGGACAGAGATTCGAGGTTTGTTTCAGCTTTTTGGACTAGTTTGCAGAGAAATTTGGGTACCCGTTTGGCATTTAGTACACCTATCATCCTCGACGATGGTCAAACAGAGAACGAATCGGGTGCTTGAGGACATGTTGAGAGCTTGCTGTATGGATTACAAGAATGACATGGCACGAAATGTTACCTTTAGTGGAGTTTGCCTACAACAATAGTTATCAGTCTACAATAAAGATGGCGCCTTACGAGGCTTTGTATGGTAGACGATGTAGATCTCCACTACATTGGGATAAGATTGGCGAAAGGAGTGAGTTGAGTACGGCTCTTGGGCCGAAATGACGAAGCCGATAGAGGATGTAAGATTAATTCGCGAGAATGAAGCAAGCCCAAGATAGACAAGAGTTATGCCGACTTAAAGAGAAAAGAAGTGGAGTTCCAAGTGGGTGATAAGGTATTTTTGAAAGTTTCCCCTTATAAACGAGTAATGCGCTTCGGGGAACAAAGGGAAGTTAGCACCAAGGTATATTGGTCCATTTGAAGTATTGCAACGAATTGGGAAAGTTGCCTACAGGTTAGCACTACCACCTCATATGGACAAGGTGCATGATGTCTTTCATGTCTCAATCTTTGCGAAAGTATGTAAGTGATCCCTCCCACATCTTGAGTATAGAAGAAGTCGAACTTGTAGAGAATCTTGTGTATGAGGAGCGCCTGCATGCATTTTAGATCGGAAGATTAAAGAGCTCAAACAAGAGTATTCCGTTAGTGAAGGTGCTTTGGAGGAATCACAAAGTAGAGGAAGCCACATGGGAGACGAACAAGACATGCAAGAGAGGTACCCGGAGCTATTTGTGTGAATTTCGGGGACGAAATTCTTTTAAGGGGGGGGAGAATTGTAATATCCCACTTGAGGTACGTATTTAAGATTTGTTGTTTGAGTTAAAAGTTTATTGTTTTAACTTAAATTGAGTTTGTGTGTTGAGTTGGTTGAATTGTTGCCTTGAAATGGGTTGAGTTTTGGTGAAGTTGGAAATTCAAACTTCCGGCCGGGCGAAGTTCAGCCGCGGCGGAGGAGAAGTGGCATTACGGGTAGGTTACGCCTATTTCGCCGAGGCGACGAAAAATGCTTCGCCGCGGCGAAGAGCCTAAAACAAAGATTCTTGAGTTTTCTAGAGAATTCTTCTTTTGGGACACAATGACCATTCTACCCCTAATTAGTAGGAAAAGTGGGGAGTAAAATGAAAGGAATTTTAGTAGAGATTGGGTTTGTATGGGGGTGTAGTTGTAAAGAATCAAAGGATATAGATGGAATTTTCAAGAAAGGACAAGGGCAAAATGGGAAATGAAGCTTATAATATGAACTAAAAAGAGTAAAGTGTAGAGAAAGCCCTTATTCATCTTCATTCCACTGCCTCTTTCATTGCCCATATTCTCTCAATTTCTCCACCCAATTTTCCAAGATTTCTAAGGTTTTTTAAGAGGGGTTTTGAGTAAAGATTTCATCTAAAGCTTTCTAAGGTAAGAATTCATGCTTTAGATGTGAGTTTTCTTGTATTTATAGTGAGGTCTTATTGTGGTTGTTTTGAATTGTAGAGAAGAGACAAGTGCACAAAGGGAAGGAAAAGTGCTAAGGAACCCATCTTTGCACAAGGTAAGTAAATCCAACCAAGTTGAGTTATGACTAAGCTTTGAGTAGAGACTTATTTTAATTATGTATGTACATGGTATACCTACTGAAAATTGAGATGAGATGTGTGCTTAGTCTTAGTATTTGGGAATGATTAAATATGAGAAGTGTTGTTGATATGTGTATTGAGAATGGAGTTTGAGATGAAGTTTGAGAGATGATGTGTAATCCTTTTTGGGAGTGCTTTTCTTGACAGGGATTATGAGTAATTGAGGGAGTTTTTCCCCAATTTGGATGGCTAGAAAAAATGAAGTTTAGTAGTAATTTTCGTAGGGTGTTTATATGCACATGAGATGTTTGAGGAAATGCCTAAGTGAAATCTGCCCTGTCACTGCCATAACTTTCTGAGTAATTTTTGAGTACCTTACGGTTCGAACTGGGCTGAGACCAAAACAGAGAAGTTGTAGCCCTGTTTCTAAGCTTTGAAACGAGACCAGAACCGTAGTAATCCGAGGTGTATAGCATAAGTTATGGCCGTTTTAGTGTGACTGGTGCAGAATGACTGTTTTGAGGAAATCTTGTAGTTGGCATTTCATTAGTGCATTAGGGAGCATGAGATAGCTCTACACCTTTGTTTATACACTTGAGAAGTAGCTTGAGATTTAGTATAGAATGTGAGTATAAGTTCTTTAAGAGTTAAGAGAAAGAGAATAGAGTAGGTTGTGCGATGGGGAACCCGTGAGTAATGGGTAGAGTATTCCCGCATGTACGCCGCATTGAGAGCGCGGCATGAGTATCAGATAGAGAAGTGGTGTAGCCCGTGAGAGTGCATGCGGATGAGGGCTATACCCGAGTACCCGAGAGAGAGAGATTATATACTCACTTGGCCAAGGGTTCCGAATCCATGCATAACCGAGTCCGATCGGCTAGAGTGAATAGAGGTCACGTAGAGTGGGAGTGAGTCCCGGCCGTACCCCCGGTGAGATGGGGTCGTGATTTATGAAAGAGTTATGAGAAAAGAGTTTCTAAGAGAAAGAGAAAGAGGAAAAGAAAGACGTACCCAAAGAGATATTGAACGGGGAGTTGTAAGGAAAGAATTAGAGAGAGAGTTACGGGGATAGCATGAGTAGAGGATTTACTTACTGAGCATTATTTTAGTGCTCACCCCGTTGTTTTCCTATGTTTTGCAGGACCTAGGTGAGGACACTGTCGGACGGATGTCGGCGTGCGAGGAGGAGTGGTTACACTGTCCCTGATGTTTTTGATGACTTTTGTTTATGTTATACATTTTGTGTAAAAATGTATATGTTTGTAAAGAGTATGTATATATGTTTAATAAAAGAAAAATTTGGGCCCAATTTCCTTATGTTATTTTATATGTATTTCGTTACAAAGTTTTGAGTAGTAGTGGCTATTACAGACGGCCATTTCTTTGGCCATCCATGACGGCCACATTTGGCCTTTTCCGACGAGATCCACTGTGGATCTGGCCAAAAAAGACCATATCGGTGAATTACCACCGACGGTCGTTTGTAAGCCGTTGTGACAGATTTCGGCTACCACCAACGGTGGTTATCAGAATCTGGCAAGTATGGGTAGGTGGGGGTGTTTCTGTTAATTTTTAAACTTTTTTTCTGGGGGTATTTAATGAAATTAATGAACTTAAAGGGTCTTAATTAATTAAAAAAAATTAACTAATATTTCCTAAATAATTAAACAAACAAATATTTTGGGAATAGGATTGGGAATATGGATAGGAATATTCAACCAAACACACCCTTTATGTTCTGAAGAAAGAAGAAGAAGATATGTTCACTAAGCTTGCATGGTTATCTAGTTCTTTTCGACCCAAATCTCTAGCCTTGAATTTGAGAATGATTATTGTACAGTACAAAGGAAATTAGGCAGATCGCTTAAGCGATGCGAGATATCACTTAAGCAAATCATGGCTTATGTATATAGGATCGCTTTACCGATATATATATAATTGAACTCTGTAACCATATGCTCTGCACTTTGTAGACCAAGAGAGTGCCAGAATTTTTCAGAAACTTTTTCACTATGAACAACGCCTCGCTCTTGTTATCACAATAAGTGTTTTAGCACAACTGTTGTAACCTTCTTAAGCGACTAAGGCTAAATAAACGGGATCGCTTAACTGATTAAGGGTAATTTACTTCAATATTTATCTCCCAAGTTTATGGACATATGTTTAATATAGACGTAAAAGAACTATATGTTTAATTTAAATATAATAACGGTCATGGTCCACTGAACGAATCGTAAACCTTATATGTTAAGAGTTCGAGCAATAAAATGGCTTCACAATTGAGATATGGATAAAGAAGAAGACGGTGAAATTTTTAGAGCATTGATAAATATTACACTCTTTTGAGATTCTTCTCGGTCTGATTTTAAAGAGTTATTATTTTAAGGAGTAAACGAAGTTTGAGAACGAATCGTACACCTTATATGTTTAAGATAGCGTTAATCGCTTAACCGATCTTCTAAAATACAATAGCAAAAATCTGAATACATAGGATCACTTAAGATTTAGACTTAGTCGCTTAAGAGATCCGGTGGTATTTATGATATCACTTAATCGATTCTCACTTTTTACACTTGGCCGCTTAAGAGATTTATGATCATTTAAGCGATCACGAACTAAGAATACATAAGTGCCCACACGAATGATCGCTTAAGAGATTCTGCCTTGGACATGATCGCTTAAGCGATCATTTTTTAGGCAGAATCAAATCTACCCAAATCTATGATCGCTTAAGTGATCACTTGGTATCGCTTAAGCAATTTTTTGCTTTTACTCTTAGTCGCTTAAGCGATTTCAGATCGCTTAAGCGATCAATTATGAGGCAGAATCAACATCTGCCCAAATCTATGATCGCTTTCATCCTCCAGTGCTTCAAAGATGTGACATACTC
The DNA here is from genome assembly GCA_026225825.1 of Pistacia integerrima. NCBI lineage: Eukaryota > Viridiplantae > Streptophyta > Magnoliopsida > Sapindales > Anacardiaceae > Pistacia > Pistacia integerrima. The sequence continues at coordinate 12,820,787 of CM047744.1, forward strand.
CTTTTTCGCTTCATCCCTAGTAGCAGTGAGAAAGAGACAGACGACTTCCCTGCAATAAGAAACAAAATCAATCGGATTGAAGCGACATTTTAAAGCAACTGCATATTCAAAAGCTTAATCTTTTAATCTTACCTGAGCCGCTTCAATTTCAATGTCTATTTGGTCGTAATCCCAATGGGTACACTTCTTGACATGCCACCGCAACATCCTAGGAAATTATTGTCGCACATTCGAACTCTTCCTCCTCCCCCCCGCCTTAGCGAAGATAAGGACGGCCTCATACATCCAAGCCTACATTGTAAAAAAATAGTCTATATCATAATTCAAACACGTATATTACAAAAAATATAACAAAAAGCTATTAATATTTACCTGCATTGCCCATGGGAAGCCAAACAAATTGTACGTGCTCGATTAATCCTTCTTGACCCATTGGGACTGCTTTAACACCATGTTTTTCCCTTGCAGGGAGTCCATGGTTCGCTTAAATGATACCCGTCCCCACGGATAAGAATTAAAGAAGTCTAAGTTGCTTGCAAACCTCACCCAATCCATATCAACGGCTTTTGTTGAGTCACCAGCCATTAGGATCGAATTTAAGAACAATACCAAGCACAGTTTGAACTTCTCTGAATCCCTAAACCGAACTCTTTCTATCCTCTGCTCTAAATCGCATCCTGTAATAGACGCTTCCCCCTGCAAAACCTTGTTAGCCAACCTTTTGGCTGTCGTACTCTCCTTTATTGCCTTTGCCTCATCCTCATCTGGCATTTTCTCACATCCTAAGCCGATCACCAAGGCATATTCCATCATCCCAAAACGTAGTGGCTTTCCATCCACCACGAACCACATTTCTTGCTATTTTTTACATTTTACTAAGTGCAGCAACATATAATGCACTCCCTGCCCCCAGAACGCCTTTTGATTTTAAAAAACTAACCGAAACAAGTCTCTTTGAATCGTTCTTCACCATTCCTCAATCCATCTAAAATCATCTTTATTCTCTCAAAAACATCCCAACTCGACCTGACCGTCAGCCTTATAGGCAAGTACGGTACATTATCGCCTACAATGTCCAACCCATAGTCTTTATAGTTTACAGTCCGCACAATCTGCACAATCGATATAAAAAAATACCAGCAACAAAAATAAACTAAAACAACTAATAAATAAAATATCAACAACAAAAAATTACCTCTGTAGTCGCTTAAGCGATTTCGGATCGCTTAAGAGATCTTCATTCTGCCTCGTGCAAGATCTCTTAAGCGATCTAAAATTGGTTAAGCGACCAAGAATAAATTGAATGAATCGCTTAAGCGATATAAAAGATTGCTTAAGCGATCTTAGACTTGGGCAGATGTTGATTCTGCCTCGGACAAGATCACTTAAGCGATCTGGAATCGCTTAAGTGATCATAAGTAAAAGAGATGAATCGCTTAAGCGATACAAATGATCGCTTAAGCGACACAAATGATTGCTTAAGCGACAGTATAGAGCAATACTCCCAAAACAAATACGTACCCTTTCTTCGCTGGAATCGCTTAAGTGACCATAAGTAAAAGAGATGAATCGCTTAAGCGATACAAATGATCGCTTAAGTGACACAAATGATCGCTTAAGCGACAGTATAAAGCAATACTCCCAAAACAAATACATACCCTTTCTTCGCTGGCCTCCTCCTCGCCTGAATTCTCGTTGGGCTCCTCCTCTTCAAAACCGTTTTGCGATTCTTCTCTCTGTTGTTGTGCCGCCTTCGTCTCCTCTGCCTATGGACCACCTTCACTGATCGGATGATCCACTGGAGCAGCCATTGAACTGCTTGCGCCACCAGACTCTAGGATTCGAAGTGGCGTTGGGTTTTCCTCTTGATTGTGAATGTCAGCCATGGTTTATGATTGAATCTGGTGTGAAAATTGCAGTTTCGATTGTGAATGTGGACTGTATCGCAGAAATTCTGTTTAGGGTTCAAGAAATCGATTTTAGGATTGAATTTGGTGTGAAAATTTGCAATTTCGATTGGAAATCTAGACTGTATCGCCGGAAATCACAGAGATTCCGTTTAGGGTTCAAGAAATCGATTTTAGGATTGAATATAGTGTGAAAAATTGCAGTTTTGATCGGAAATCACACAATCTCTGTTTAGGGTTCAAGAAATCGATTTTTGCCCTAATCAGTTTCGATTAAGTGATTTGAATGGGTGGGGCTCATTTTTAAATTTCAAATTTTAAAAAACTTTCATTAATTATGAGTTTGCCCACATATGTTTTAATCTTTTCATTTTAACCCATTTTACATGTTTAATGAATCCTAACTATGCCACGTCAGCTTCTCTAAATTAAAACAAAAAATGAAAAACATTTTCAAGGCCATTTTGTTAAATGGAAACTTGGGATGGCCGGAGAGTTAAATTTTCTCCTCAAATTCTATTAACTTTTTAGGTAGGCTTTTTTTCGCGGGGTGAGCGGTTTCGGGTATTTTGTATTTTTTGGAAGAATCAAAATTGAACTGTATAGTACAAATTCTCAAAAAAAAAAAAAAAAAAAAAAGAATCAAAATTGGAACCACACAATGCAGGTTCTTAAATTTAAAGAACTGGAACCTAAAATGCAAGTTCTAATTAGTGATGGTACTAGGTCGGGCTGGGATCGGGATCGGGTATCCCTCGGCCTAGGCCTAAGCCCAACCTCATGACAAAGGCCCAAGCCCAGTCCGGGCCCGTCACATGTATGATAGGTAAAACCCAAGTTTGGCCCAACGAGGTTTTCGTAACCTCAGGCCCGACCCAAGCCCGCCCATTTTTATAATGTGAATTTTTAAATATTAATAAATTTCAATTTTTGTTTATATTTTTAATTCTAAAAATTGTTTTTAAATATTTATTTATTTTTTAATACTCATCAAATGAGATGAGATTAGGGTTTGGGAAAAATGAGTTTATATATGTAGGATAATCTTGTAATTAAATATATAGTATAAAGATAATTTAATAAAATTAATACTGAAATTGTCGGGTCGGGTCGTGCCTAAAGACATACCCAGGCCCGCCCCATACCCGAGGTCGGGCCTTAAAATCAGGCCCAAGCTCGCGAACATCGGGTAAAGCCCAAGCTCGCGAACACCAGGTAAAACCCAACCTTTTCAGGCCAGGCCGGGTCGGGTACCTAAAAATACCGAGCCCATTGCCATCTCTAGTTCCAATTCCTTTCTTGGGTATCTTGTAAAAAACCAATTATCCCCTATTAGTTTAAAATATGACAAAAATACTTTAAAAGTTTATAAATACACCCCTAACAAATTTTGATTACTCATTCATTTATGTCCAACGTGACCTATAAATCCTCTAATCGCTAGGCAACACTTGAATTCAATCAATTCATCACAATTCACATAAAATTCCTCAATCAAAACCAAAACACAAACAATTAATTAAATTAATTAAACAATCATACTATAAATCTATAATTTAATATTATAATTAATTAAATTTTTAATCATTTAATTAAGTATTGTACTAATATTTATAATGGAATATTATAATTAATTAAGTAATGATATTATAAATCTATAATGTAATGTTATAATTAATTAAATTTTCAATCATTTAATTAAGTAATGTACTAATGTAGTAAATTACTAATGTTTATAATGTAATGTTATAAATTTATAATTAATTAAGTAATCATTTAACTATGTAATGTTATAATTAATTAAGTGATTATAATATAATATAATGTTATAATTAATTAAAAAATTATTTAACTATAATGTAATATTTTAATTAATTAAATTTCTAATTCTTTAATTAAATATTGTACTAATATTTATAATAGAATGTTATAATTAATTAAATAATTATTTGTTTATATCGTAATGTTATAATTAATTAAGTAATCATATTATAAATTTATAGTGTAACGTTATAATTAATTAAATTTCTAATCATTTAATTAAGTATTGTGCTAATGTAGTAAATTACTAATGTTTATAATTTAATGTCATAATTAATTAAATAATCATTTAATTATGTAATGTTATAATTAATTATGTGATCATATTATAATGTAATGTTATAATGAATTAAGTACTCATATTGTAAATCTTTAATGTAATATTATAATTAATTAAATTTCTAATTATTTAATTAAGTATTGTACTAATGTTTATAATAGAATGTTATGATTAATTAAGTAATCATACTAAAAATTTATAATGTAATATTATAATTAATTAAATTTCTAATCATTTAATTAAGTATTGTGCTAATGTAGTAAATCACTAATATTTATAATATAATGTCATAATTAATTAAGTAATCATTTAATTATGTAATGTTATAATTAATTATGTGATATGTAATGTTATAATTAATTAAGTAATTATATTATAAATCTATAATGTAATGTTATAATTAATTAAATTTATAATTATTTAATTAAGTAATGTACTAAATTACTAATGTAGTGTTATAAACTTATAATTATAATCACTTAGCTATAATGTAATGTTATAATTGATTAAATAATCATTTAACTAGTAATGTATTAATGTTTATCAGTTTATCATATATAATTAATTTATTACTAATTTACTGCAAATATACTTATAACTTGATAATTGAAGTAAATAACTAAATATTATATTATTATTCAATCAAATATATTATTTTTTTAAAAATAATTCTTTTAATAACATTAAAATACTTTTAATTGGTCATAATTCTAATTATACACTTAATTAATCAAAACTTTAATATTAATATATTAAATTTTTTTATATGGTGTAATTTATACATAATAAGTAAAATTGTATATTTATTTAATTAGGTTATTGTAAAAATTTAATTTTTTTTATTTTAATTTTTTATGTAAAATTACTTGGACCTCCCATTCTTCACAAATATTTCATTTCAGCCCAAGTTCCAAAACAGGTTCCAAACCAGGTACCCGCTGCAGGTTCCAAGCTGGGTACTCACTGTAGGTTCTTTTTTCCAGGTTCCGATTCAGGTTCCTCCACATGTAGGAACCGGAACCTGAACCGCATAGTGTCGATTCCAAAAAAATGGAACCGGAACCTACTCGCACAGTGTCGGTTTTGGTTTCGGTTCTGATTCCGGTTCTACTCACTACCCGTGCTCACCCTTACTTTTTTTTTTCAGAAAATTTTTATTTTGTATTTTTAAAATTTGAAATTCTAATAACTTAGTTCCACCAATGTTTATTGACTTATAATAATTCTAGATGTTCCTTAGGTTTTGATCAATCAATTAGATCATGGTCCTGGGTTTTGAATTATGAGTTTGTTAATGTTAACATTTGTGACTTACATGATCCATTGGGTTTATAGGGTGTTCAATGGATCTCGGGGATTAGTTTAGGTACACGCAAGTTGACCCGGACACCCGGTTATAAAAAATAAAAAATAAAAAAAACGTTTTAGGAAGGAAATATCCTTAAAAAGAAAGGTATTTTTGGTTACTTCAAATTTAAGGTTTTCTCTATAAATAAAATAAAATTAAAAGCTTAGTTGCTAAAACAATTGTATGGGAGTCTTTTTGTGTGGCCCATGAAATCATATATACTAGCTGCTGCATTAAGATAATAATACTGTATAAAGAAATGAAACAAGAATTTGAAAACGAAATTCTGCCATGATGTTCTGACCTTACCCATCTTTGTTTATATAATTTTATATAAATTTGCATGATCTTGGATCCTATGACACTCCTGTCATTTATGTAATTTTTAATGACGATGATTCCTCTTTGTATTTTATTCATTTTTGGTTTTTGGGTCTTTGTATTTTATTCATTTTGAATTGTTGGGTTGATCTCCATAGAGTGGGATAATATTCTCTTCTATCTTAATTTTTTCTTTTAATGATTAGGGTGTTTAGTTTATACGCACATCAACTAATCCTTTGGGATTCAGAACTAAAAGTCGGATAAGAGCTTCAGTGGTCCTCTCTATTAATAACTGAGAGGAGATTCGAACTCAATATTTTTTAAATAATATACTCAAGAATTCTTATCAAATCACTCAACCACCTAAAGATAGTTTATTATCTTTTATCTTAAATCTTTGTTTTTTTAATTTAATTATCTGTATAAAAATGATTTCACAACTAAACTATCAAAACCTACCAAACATAATGACTTCAATTTTTATGATAATGAATTGGGTCACCAACAATATCTCCCAAATAATTGAGGACAACGAAAATAGATGATGAATCTGTGCATCCTTTGACATTTTGGGAGGCGTTAGGTATATATGTTGGAAAGATATTTTAGTATTACATTATACTTATAAATCCTTATCACTTATTTTTTCTTATAAACTTGACATGTCAACTTATAATTGATCAACTCGCAATGAGTTTAATTTGACTAAATATAAACTGACAAATTCAAAGCATGCACGTCGGATTTGTGAGAAAAAGTTATATCACTTATTTTTTCTTATAAACTTGACATGTCAACTTATAATTGATCAACTCGCAATGAGTTTAATTTGACTAAATATAAACTGACAAATTCAAACTGTCACGTCAGTGTTTGTGAGAAAAAGTTATGAGAAGTGTTTATGAACCTATCTTTATTCAAGATGTTTTAATACTATATATGAAAAGTAATTTTAAATACCATGAAAAATGTTTTTATATGCATTTACAATTTGTCTTCAAATTAGATAAATAAATTATTGATAAAAATATAAAAGAAAAAATTTGATATATATATATATCATTAAATTATTAGATAGTCTCATTGTGTCGGTATTTTTCAATCATCTTTAATTAGTACAGTAGAAGAGTAGAGATGGACGAGGGACAAATACGACATCCAATGAAAACAACACCTCCTAAAATATCCGATCCTGACACGCGGAGGCAGTGGCGATAAATCCTTCAACATTATGTTTTCTTTCTACCGCAGGGTCCAGTAATAATAAGGGTTGACAACATTTTCTCCTCAAAGGTAGAGGAAAGTACAAAGACATCCAAGAATTATGGATAATAACAACTGCACCCAAAAAATTGGCTCCTTTAATTGTAAAAACTAATACTCTTTGTCTAATTAAATATTATTTTCAATTTTTATTTTAACTATATAAAACTGGAAAGAATATATAATTAGACAAATGGTATTATTGTATAATAAAATAATAAAAAATTTGTGTGCATTTTTATTATCCAAAATCCTTGGGTGTGTTTAGTTTTCTTCTAACCTTGAGGGTTAAATAGTAAACCCTAAATATTAATTCAAAAGGACAAATTTTTGTTAGAAAAAAAAAGCATAGGAGAAGCATCGTTATCAATTTATCATGTGGGGTGCCCACATCCTTAGAAAGGGATGGTTGGTGTTTGCCTTGGCCCTCAAGCTAAGCCATAAATTTTGAAAAGCAATTCCATCGAAAAGGACCAAATATTATTTGACTTGTTTTATTTTATTATAAATTAAGTTTTGCTCTCCCATCTGGCCATCCATATGGAGCTCATCATGTGTCTTAACATTACCAACAAGATGAAGGTAAAGCAACATTTGTTACAACCAGTCCAGGTACTTCTATCATTTCATTGATTTATTATTTTATTATTTATATCTAACACTTTTGCTTTAAGATCTTTTTAGAAAATAATAAATATCTATCAATTTCTGGTAATTATCATATGCACTATTAGATTTAAGAATTCCAAGTTTGACCGAAAAGTAGTCAATCTTAAAGTTTGGATCATTGATACATATTTAATTGATATTAATTTTTTCGTGTCAAAACATTGTTTTTTGTTTTAAAAAACAAGGGATACAACAATTCTTAACAAAATGTTTTTGGTGGAAATGTTTTAAAAAACTGTTTTTGAATACAATCTTGAAAATGAGTGTGAAATTAGAAAATGATTAAGAATGAATTCATCTCTCTAACATAAAAGAATAATATCTTATTTTTTTAAAATTATAATTTTAAAAACAGACTTAATATATCCGTGATTTATTTATTTTTAATTCCAAAAGTAATTTCTTAAAAATAAAAAATAAAAAATTACTTTTATGTCAAGCTAAAAAAGGGGCAATAGATAGGCCAACCAACTTGGATTATAAGTTTTAAGTTGATGTTGATTTGGAAATATTTTGCATTATAATTATGGCGTTAGTTCGAAAATCATAAGTGACAACTTAAATAAATAGCTTTACGTTAACCATCAATTTTAGCACATAATTAGAAGTTAAATCTTCATTACCATAAATTAAGATTAAGGATGTCTCTTTTGTTTTAGGTTTTGCTGGAGATGGAGACAGGTACAGGTGCTCCAGATTTTGCAATAGCTTAAAAAGGAGAAAGGCCTTTTCTCACCCAAGGTTTGACGAAATGACACTTTCTCACCCCTCAAGTTTTAAAATGACCCCTAAATAACAATTTATCCCTTATAGTTACTATTTTATTAATGTTTCCATCATCTAATTAATATATTTGACATTTAATTAAACAGTAAAACCGGCAAAGAATAAATTATTATTTATGATACCAAACCCCAACCGCCATAAAAAGGAAAAAAAGAAAAAAAAAGAAACCACCATCTCCAAATAATCAAAAGTAAAATTTCAAAATGTTGAATCCATCAAAAGTGGTTTTTCCATAAAATCACCAATAAATAGAATTTTCAGAAAATCACAACTACAAACAGTCTCAACAAAATAGATAATATAATAAAAAGAGTAAACGACATGTTCCCACCCAAGTTGTAGGGAAATGACAAGTTCCAACCTGATTTTATAAATTCTATATTTTCACTCTTAAATTAGTACTTTTTTTTTTTTTTTTTAATTGAAGGTTAAAAGAGTTATTTAATATATTTTAATATTTTCATTTCTTAAAAAAAATCTTCAGATAAAATAATTGTAAAATATAAAATCCATAACTCATTTTTTCTCTTTCTTCCATTATTCTTCATTTTTTTTTCTCTCTGTCACTTATTTCTACTGCAACCTTAATTGTCTCCCCTTCTCTTCGGCTCTTTCTAGTTTCTTCTCTTTTCTTCTTTTACTTCTTCCTCAATTCTTCGTCTTTTTCTTCTTCACTTTTCCTCCTCTTTTCTTAGCCTTTTTTCTTGTTCTCATTATTTTTCCATTTCTTCTCACTTCCTCTTATCCTTCTTTTCTTTACTTGATGGCCAAAGAAGGCCTTGGCCGCCACAATCTGGCCGAGCGATGGCTAAATTGGGCTGGCCGGATTAGATCTGACAATTTAATCGGGTTTTTTAATTTTAATGCATCATGCCAAGTTTCTCTCTTTCCAGAAAAAGGAAGCTTTTTGGCTGGAAGATGTGGAAAGTAAAAGAAATTCACAGCTTAAGTGAAACAAGTTTATAAAATTTCATAAATCAACACAAGGGTTTTATTTTTGTGTGTGTGTGTGTGTGTTAGCACTGAAACCACGGCGCTTTCCTATTAATTAAAATAATTTAAATCACCTCCTTGGATATTTGCTTATTTGGACAAACATTTGGAGATAACAGACGAAAATGAGAAAGTTGAGTGAAGTTTGTTGATTTTTTAATAGGTTTTAGGTTATGCTTGGTTGTGATAATTTTGGTAACAATGGTGGAGGTTGTGATGATTTTTAGTGAGAATGGTGGAGATTGCAATCAAAATCAACTATATATATTTTTTTTCATTTCCGCAGAATCGCACCGATGCAACTTGGCCGGACGAGGAGAAGAAGAAGATGAAGATGAGAGGGTAGTTTGGTAATTGCGGAGGAAGGGAGATGAAGAAAAAGAATAGGGAGGGCAGTTCGGTAATAACCCACTGCATCTATATCAGAATCAACCGTAACGTGTTATTTTAAGGGTGGGAACTTGGGTGGGAACATGTCGTTTACTCTAATAAAAATAGATATACTTCCTATTGCTGTTAGCCGCTGCGGCTTGTGTCCATCGCTTCGATTGCGCCTAGCCGCAGAAGCGGCATTGGTAATAAATTGTGTATCGCATGGCGGCTAGCGTTGTTGCAAGTGCTAATCACCCGCATTGATGCAACGCTTTTGTATGGAATGTCTTTACAGATCAGTCAGACAAAAGTCACAACACCGTCGAACGTCCTTTCCTTTATATGTATATTGTTAGTGGTGCGTTCGTCAAAATGTTTGGGTATATTTATTGCTTTCCGAAACCCTTGCAAAATAATAGCTATAAACCTCGGAAAGCATAATTTATTTCATTAAACTAAACTTATTTGATTGTTAGGATCCGGCCAAAAGCTTAAACCTCGGCAATGCATATGTCATCTTCCTAAATTAGTATTGTCAATTGTGTATAATTATATCATCATCCATGCATTTAGGCATGAAATTACAGGTTTCTTCAGGTTTTATAAACATTAAATAAGTGGAAAAAACAAAAAACACAGTTACTTATAATTAAGAGCTTACTTTATAATTTATAAACATGCAATGCAAGGGGACTCTACCTGAAAATGATAAAAAAGTTTGGTGGTGAGAGAGCTCGAACCCTTGACCTCAGGATAACTCTTAGTTACAACTACGAGACCTACGCGCTAGCCAACTGCGCCACCAGCCAATGCTGTTCTTCATTTTCAAATAAATTCTTAATCTATGTAATAGCCAACAACAGATTTCGACCCTCAGCACTTAATGACTGAAATTATTTTAGTAACGCTTAGCAAAATCGAGGAGAAATTATCTTTTATTAATATTTGAACTAGGGTGGGCATTTGGGACTGGGTCCAAAAACCCAGCCCAAAAACCTGGTCCTAGGAGGCTTGGTCCCAAAACGGGACCAAGCCTAAGGAGGAGGGTCAGAGCCCAAATTTTTTTGGATTTTTCAGTTTAGTCCCCCAGTACAATTACTAAAACCCCTATAAATTTTAAAATAAACATAAATTACAAGAGTTAAAATAAAATTTTACAAATTTTATAAAAAAAAAAATAGTTTTATTAACCGTTGGCTGCTGGCAACGGTTATAATTTTTTTCTAACTATTGGCTGGAAATCAACGGTAGTATGCTAGCCAACGGTTATAATTTTTATTATAACCTTTTTTTTTTTTAATTCCTTCCCCCCTCCCACCCCCCAACTACACTATAAATAATGCTAAATTCTTTCATTTTTTCCACACCAATCAATCTCTCATTCTCTCAATCTCCAATCAAATTCTCATTCAATTTATATTTATCATCATAATTTCATATTATTATTTAATTTCTTTTCATTTTAATTATTTATTATTTTATCATAAATTTATAATGCTTCCTCAAATGAGTTTTACGTTCCATCCACCGAAGAAATGGAAGGGTTCAATCCATTTTCACCATTTCCTTAAGAGGAAGCATCTGCAATTCCACAACCACATTTGGTCGAGACGAGGTGTAGCCAAACACATGAGAGCTACGAGTCAACGGGCACGGGCATAGCCCAACCTCTCCGACCGTCAAAGAGGGCCGTGTTCGATGTATGGCGACACTTCACCAAATCAAAACGGCCAAAGACAAATGGGGAGGGGGAAGAATCGTGTGGGATATGTAATTTATGTGGAACCATTATTGGCGCTGAAAAGGGGACTTCAACGATGCGACGACACGTGGAGAAGAAGCACCCCCAAATAATGCAGTTGCAGGATACATCTTCAAGCGGAACAGGTAGACAAATTCAAACTCAACTTAATTTTAATCCACAATCCTTAACTCTTTCAACATGACAATACAATGCATATGTTGCACGAGAGGAAATAACAAGATTCATAGTTGCTACGGACTCTCCCATTTGTTTATCTGAAAATCCTTATTTTATTTACATGATTAAATATAACGCCCACATCGAGGTATGTAGCTTTACGTATTCTCTAATACCCTTCGTTGAATTTTGTTAAAGTTATCTTGAACAAGTGTGAAGAAAATGCCTTAACATTTCATTAGGGGTAAAATGGTCTTTTCACTCATAATTAGTTGAAAAAGTGGGGAGTGAAAAGAGATAGAATTTCAAGGAGAAGTTAATAAAAATGAGGGCATTATTGTAATTGACTAAGGGACATAGATGGAATTTCATAGAAAAGTGCAAGGACAAAATGGGAAAGTAGAAGTAATAAATGAGATATTTTGAGTTCATTTTTGAAAACTCTATCATTATTTACTCGCTCACACGCCACTTTCATCTCCAAATTCTCTCATTTTCTTCATCAAATTTCCAAGGCAATTTAGAGGATTTTTCGTTGGATTTTGGTAGATATTCAATCCTAAGCATCCAAAGGTAAGAGTTCTTGCAATATGATATGAGATTAATTTTTAAAGTGTTGAATTCTTATAGTTATATGCTTAGGGTTTAAGAAGAAGATGAGATCTACCCAAAGAGAGAGTTTCTAGTGTGGAACTACCCAAGATCAAGGTAAGTAAATCCAACCCTAAGTTTGATTTGAGTAAGTTTGTAGAGATTTGTACATGTATGTATGTGCTTATGTTTTTGAGAAGTTTTGATGAGATTGATACTTGATGATAATTCAAATTCAGCCATGAGAATGTAGACTTTGCCTATATGGTGATTGATGGAAGTTTGATTGAATTTAGAAAGAGTTTGAGTAGACTTTATGGAGTGTAGTTTCCTGGCCAGGTTTAGTGTTGATTTAATGGAGTTTTGCTCCAAATATTGGTGGCTTGAGAAAGAAGTAGAAGTGTAGCCAAAAAGAGTTTGAGTATGCATGCAATTTGTTTGATGAAAATCCTAAGAGAAAACATGTTACCATGGTTGCCCTGTCACAGCTGTGACATTCTGAGTGATTTTTGGATATCTTACCGATTGAACTGGGTTGAGATCTAAACATAAAAGTTGTAGCCCTGTCTCTAAGCTTTAAAATGAGACCTAGATTGTAGCAATCCGATGTGTATAGCTTGAGATATTCCTTCTTGAATATGACATGTGCAGAATGACTACCTCAAAATATTTTGTAGTCTAATAATCTATGATTGATTTCAAGTATGGGAATGCTGTTGGTAGAAAATACTAGTTCTCTAATGCTATTTTATATGCCATAATGCATTCTCACATTCTCACATTTTCATTTAAAAAGAATAGCAAAGAATGAGCATATTTCCATGCACATACACATGGATGAGAATAGTAAAGAATAAAGAAAAAGAAAGAAAAGAATTAATTGTAAAAAGATAAGAGAAGAGAAGGTTGTTGCGATGGGGAACCCGTGAGTGGCAGAGAAGAATAGTCCCACATACACGCCGCCTTCAGTGAGCGGCCTCAGAATCAGAAAGAAGTAAGTGTACAGTTCGTCAGAAGTGTATGTGGATGAGCTGTATCAACGTAATTTACCTACATGCACGCCGCCATTAGTGAGCGGCCTCAGAATCAGCAAGCAGAGTTGTACAGTCCAATAGAAGTGCATGTAGATGAGGAATGTACCCATTCACATGGCCAGGGTTCCGAATCCATGCCTCAACCGAGTCCGATTGGCATAGAAAGAAAGAAAAGAAAGAAGGAATAGAAAGAAAGAAAGAATAGAAAGAGAGAACAGAAAGAAAAAAAGAATAGAACACGCAAAAAAAGTTAGTAATGTAAAGAAAGAAAGAAAGAATAGAACACAAAGAAAGAAAGAATGTAGAAGATAGTAAAGAAAGAACAAAGTAATGTAAAGAAAGAAAAGAAATGTAAAACAAGAAATTGCATTCTTTATGCATTTATGCACATGCATCATGGCATTCATATTATTCAGAATTAGTTTCTCCAATTGTGCTTACATGTTAGTAAATGAGAAATAAGAATAGAGAAAGAACAGAGAGAAAGAGCAGAAAAATAATAGAAAAAGAACAGAGAGAAAGAATAGAGAAGAAGAGAGAAGTGTGATGTAAGGAAAGAATTCACAATATGAGCAACGGAGATAGAAGGGTAGCATAGCGGGTTTACTTACTAAGCAATTAGTGCTCACCTCGTTGTTTTCAATGTTTTTGCAGGTAATAGATGAGATGCGATCGCTTGGAATGTCAAGATGCGGAAGGGTCGGGCAACACTGTCAAGCTTCTTGAGAAATCTATTTACACTATGTATAGTTTTGTATATATAAAGAAAAATTGGGCCTATTATTTTATACTCATCTACATGTATATTTTCGTAATATTTATATTTAGTGAGTTTTACTGTTTATTTTGCGAGTATACTAGCTAGAGAGAGAGTTATTACATTAAAACTGCATTTTGTCCAGCATATACCCCTGTTAGCAGAAGTACAAGTAGAAGAGATATACTAAAATTTTATAACAAAATAAATAATAAACTTAAAAACGAATTTCAAAATTTTAGGAATATATCTATTGCACTTACATAAGACATATGGGCTTGTAGATCAAAAATCGATTTTTTAACTGTCACAGTACATTTCTTAGATCATAATTGGGGTTTACAACAACAATTGATGGGTTTTAAACCATTATATGAAAAACATAGTGCTGAAACTATTTATTTTACAATTCTTTAAGTTTTGCAAGAATATTTATTAACTAATAGAGTTGTAGCGCTAACGCTTGATAATGTAGCTGCTAACACCGCCACAATCTCTTTATTTGAAAAGAGATTGGATCCGCGTAGTGAAGGCAAATTTTTTCACCAGAGATGTGCTTGCCACATCATCAATTTGATAGTTAAAGCAGGTTTAGATGCTGTACATTCGAAGTTAGAGAGGGTGCGCGAGGCTATCAGATTTATCGTCGGTGGTAGCAATAAAAGATGACAGGAGTACGTCAAATATTGTAAGCAAGAGGACCCACCGGTTCGACCTTTGAAGTTATGTACAGACATTCCTATCCGTTGGAACTCCACCAACTTGATGTTGAAAAAAGCTTTGCCAACCGCGAAACAAATTACATATTTCATCAACCGGAAGCACTATCCATAGGAAGTTGTCAGCTATGATGATTGGGCGGTTTGTGAACTTTTTTATTCATTTCTTCAAATTTTTTATGATGCTACTAATACATTAAGTGATATTTATTATCCAACTACTAATTTAGTGTTAAATATTTTACTTCAAATTGCTAAAACTTTTGCTCAATATAGATATAATAACATTTTAAGGGAAATTGTTTTAAAGATGGAAGAAAAATATGAGAGATATTGGTTAGATATTCCATTCTTATATGGATTAGGCATTGTTCTAGATCCTAGGTTTAAATTACACGTAGTTAACTGTATAATTACTGAGATAGGCCAACATTTAGGACATGATTATACGTCTTATTTGACTAACTTTAAACAAAAATTGGATAGCCTTTTTTCTTTATAGTGGAAGTGGAACGTTCAGGAGAGAGGATCCAGACCTTAATTGTAACGCCCCATTTGAGGTACGTAGTTAAGAGTCGCTGTATTGCTTAAATGTTTATTGATTCAGCTTCAATTAATCTTATATGTTGTTATTTTTGTTTGGTTGGCTCTTGGTTGAATGGATGTATTGGTTTGGTTGAATGATTGCCTTGAAAATTATGAAGACTTGGCGAATTTTGTGTTACAGCTTCGGGCTGGGCGTTAAGAATCTTCGCCGGCGAAAGGTGCCGCAGCTACGAGT
Source organism: Pistacia integerrima (assembly GCA_026225825.1). Taxonomy (NCBI): domain Eukaryota; kingdom Viridiplantae; phylum Streptophyta; class Magnoliopsida; order Sapindales; family Anacardiaceae; genus Pistacia; species Pistacia integerrima. The sequence continues at coordinate 12,836,353 of CM047744.1, forward strand.
AGCGCTTGGAGAGTTTCGCCGCGGCGATGGAATTATCTTCGCCGCGGCGACGGGTTGGCTGAAAAATGTATTAAGTTTTAGATATTTTTTTTCCCCCCTAAGGGCAATTTGACCATTCTACCCCTAATTAGCAAGAAAAGTGGGGAGTAAAATATAAAGAAATTTCATGAAGAATATGTTAGTATGGGGGTGTGATTGTAAGGAATCAAAGGATATGGATAGAATTTTCAAGAAAGAGTAAGGGCAAATTGGGAATGCTTGTGTATAAGTTGAGCTAAAAAGGGTTAAGTGTAGAGAACCCTTCATTTCATCCATTTCCACCACCTCTTCCATTCTCTATTTCCTCTCAAATTTCCTTCAATTTTCCAAGGATTTCTAAGGACTTTTTTTGAGTAGTTTTTTTATAGAGTTTTAATCTAAAGCATCCTAAGGTAAGGATTCTTGCTTTAGATGAGAGTTTTATTATGTTTTGGTTAAAGTCTTATGTTATGGTTGTTATTTAAAGTTGTAGAGAGAAATCAAGCTACCAAAGGAAAGGAGAAGTGTTAGAGAAGTTATTCCCTCACAAGGTAAGTAAATCCAACTTAAGTTGAGGTTTAAGAATTCATTTGAGCTCTAGGAATTCATTTGAGTAGAGATTGTGTATGTTTTATGTTGTTGAGATGAGATTAGTAGTTATTTCTTATTGATTATGTTGAGTATGAGAAGTGTTGAGCTTATATGATGTTGAGTTGGGTTGATAGAAGAAGTTGGAGAGAGTTTTTAGTAAACCTATTTGGAAGTGTTTTCCTTGACAAGATTTATGGTTAATTGAGGGAGTTTTCTCCCAATTTGGATGATTAGAGAATGTAGTAGAGTAGTAATTATAGTAGAGATTTTGTATGCACATGAGTTGTTTGATGAAATGCCTAAGAGAAACATGAGCATGAATTGTGAACCTTAATTCTTGTAACATTGCATATTGGCATTCTCTAATTGCATTAATGAGCATGAACCATCCATACGTAGTAATTGTGCGTTGAGAAATAGCTTGAGAAAGAGTTGAGAATTGGAGTGTGAGTTACTCCAAGAGTAGAGTAAAAGAGAGAATGAGCACTAGAGAATAAAAGCTAGAGTAGTGCTAAACAAGAGAATAGAGTAGGTTGTGCGATAGGGAACCTGTGAGTATGGATAGAGTATTCCCGCATGTACGCCACATTGAGAGAGCGGCATGAGTATAGAGAGAGAAGTGGTGTAGTCCGTGAGAGTGCATGTGAATGAGGGCTATACCTGAGAGTACCCGAGAGAGAGTTATATACTCACATGGCCAAAGGTTCCGAATCCATGCACAACCGAGTTCGATCGGCTAGAATGAGTAGAAGTCACGGACAGTGGGAGCGAGTCCTGGCCGTGCCTCCAGTAAGATGAGGCCGTGACTTACAAAAGAGAGTTAATAGCAAAGAGTATTTAGAAGGAGAAAATGGAGAGTAGTATAATTGAGAGAGTAAATGAGAATTGTAAGGAAAGAATTAGAGAGAGAGTTGCGGGGATAGTTAAGTAGTGGTTTACTTATTGAGCCTTAATTGTGCTCACCCCGTTGTTTCCTATGTTTTGCAGGATCTAGGTGAGGACACAGTCGGATGGACGTCATCAAGCGAAGAGAACTGGCTACACTGTCCACCCTGTTTTTGATGGTTTTGTACATGATACAACTTTTTGTATAAAAAATGTATATGTTTAATGAAAGAAAAATTTGGGCCTAACTTAATATGCTATTTTACATGTATTTTTGCTATGCATATTTTAAAAGAATATGAGTAGAATGAAGTCGTTACATTAATGCAGCCCTCCGTCAAGGATTGAGCAAGTGGACGTATGTGGAACGTGGCGGAAGTAGCAGCTTCAGCTCATACATACATGGACCAAATGAGCTGAATTGCTACTTACAAGTGGACTTGTCCTTTATGATGATGAAGGGGCAACATGATATGGATATTCTTCAGTGGTGGAACCAACATGAAAGTCAATTCCCCATTGTAGCCCAAATGGTAGGTGACATTTTATCTGTGCCGGTTTCTATAATTGCATCCGAGTCAACATTTTCAACGAGTGGTTGGATTGTTGAAGACAGAAGATGTTCTTTAACCGATGAATGATTGAAGTGATAACGTGTTTATGTGATTGGACTCATGCAGAAAGAAGACTACAATAGCACCCTGAAGATCCCGAACTACTTGAACTCTTTAAGAATACATATTTGAAAGATATAAATATTGTTGACGATGAAAATGAATAATTTAATAAAAAAAATTATTTAATTGTTTATTTGTGAAGCGTGAATGTGTGAAACGTGAATTTATGTTAAAAATTAAAATTAACTATTAATTAATTTATTATTTTTTAAAATTAATTAAATTTTTAGAAACTTACTAATCTATCTCTAAAAAATAATAAAAACCCCCTATAAAATTTCATTTCGCCCCTAAAATATAAAAAAAGATCAGGAGGGAAAATAAATTATCCAGGCCCATAGGACCAGTCCTAAGCCCATAAAACTAGTCCTAGGGACCGGTCCGGGTCCTAATATTACTCAAGCTCATGAGCGACTGGTCCCATTTGGGACCAGCCCCAAACGGGCCCAGGCTTGGGCCTGCTTGGGACTTGTCTTTGACCAGCTCTAATTTGAACAATGTATCATTTTAATTGAAATATTTATAATTTTAATATAAAGAAATTGTCTATTGAAACATAGATATTTCCTTCTATGCTGTAAATCTAAGTTTTCATTGAATCAAACACATGAATAAAATTCACTTTTGCATTTGCTTAGTTCCCAGAAAATTCATTAATAAGAAAATTATTGTTACATTACAAAAAAAAATCTTATTGTCATCAAGAACATAAATTACCAATCTGGTCTTCGGTTAGACAAGTCATTATTTTGTAGGACTTCTAGATATGTTCAGGTTAATTTTTTCGACATTATTTTCAACTTATGATGTTAAAGGCATTTTAATTTTTCTTATTTTATGATTATCTCTATTTCTTTTAAGAAATCATTTTAGAGTGTTGCTATTGCCTCCCATTTCTTTTGTTTTATCTATGTTGACCCCAAGTATGATTTCCTCTTAATTATAGACTTATAGTTTTATCCTTTATGAAAATTACTAAATTAAATTGTTTGCTATTAATTTAAAATTTCTATTTCCTTTTCTACATCATAAACCCTAACTTTATCTTGAAATAATCAAGATGAAATGAGTTTGATCAATAATATATCTGCATTAAATTCTTTGTGTTTAATCAATCATATTATATTGTTTCTAACTTTCAATTGATTTGCACATTTCATTCTTATTCTTATTCAAAAAACAAGAATAAGAATCTCCAAATCTATGGAAAGCAACAAAACAATTTCTAAATCAACCGAAGTGACGGAAACACTAATTTTCATTTGTTTTCCCAAAAAAAAAAAAGGTTAGTTTGTAACGGAAACTTTAGTTTGTAATGGAAACTTAAATCTGAAAATGGATGGATAAAAAAATGGAGTGGATATTGATTTAAAAATAGAGTTTTTCATGGAAAAACATTCAAAACCTAATATATTTATCATTAAAAGCTTTTAAATTAATTGTATGATAAAAAAAAAGAAACTGGTCAATTCGGAAAACAATTAAGAACTTTTTAGATGTAAAAGGGATAATAATTAGATTTTTAAAATTGTGTCAAACCCTCCCAAAGGCTAGTAAATTAACGGCATTCAGTCTTTTAGATATTTAAAAGTGGTGAGATGGCAACATCTGATTGGTGAACTAAAGATAGAGCAAAAATCTTCAGCTACTCTGGAAAAGGCTTTTTCCCTCCCAATTAAAAAAAACTAAGTAAAATGAAGAAAAAAACTAACTTGAAAACGAGGAAATTTAACTGGTTAGACCTCCCAAGTTTGTATTTAAAAAAATAACCCTAAAAATATTTTAAATTTTTTTTAAGGTAGAAAAACCGACGTGACACAGTTAAGATTCATTAAACATTTAAAACAGGTTAAACTAAAAAGATTTAAATATATTTGGATAATATTATAATTAATGGAAGTTTGTTTAAATTTTAAAAAATTAAAAACGACCCTTTCCCTTCAAAATCGCTTAATCGAGTAATATATCCAAAAAACGACCAATGAAACACCTTCGATTTCTTTGCGATTTCCGGTGATAAAAGTTCCCTATTTCCGGCTAATATTCGATCCTAAAGATTCATCATATAAAATCATGACTGACATTTACAAAGAGGAGGAAAACCCAACCCCACTCTGAATCCTAGACTCCGGCGGCGACAGCTCTTCAAAGGCTGTCGAAGAAGACGCTCTGGTGGATCATCTGATAAGTCAAGATGGTCCAGACGCAGAGGAGACAACGACAGCACAAGAATAGAGAGAATAATCGGAAAATAGTTCTAAGGAGGAGGACGCCGGCGAGAATTCAAGCAAGGAGGAGGACGCCAGTGAAGAAAGGGTACGTTTTTTACTGGTGGTTTTGAATTTAATGAAAAATTTTATAGGCTTGTGCGAATTTGGGGGATATGTAGTTGGTTTTATTGTTACGGTAGCTGTGGCGTTTTGTCAAGTAGTTGGCGGACATCAGGGGAGTGGCTTTGTTTAAGTTCCAGAGGATGGGGGAAGGCAAGAGAGGCTGTAAGGAGGTTGTTTGTGGGAGGTTGAGGGCTAGGGATGGCAGGAGGTGGCGGAATAGGGGGGTTGGAGGGCCGCCCTGCATATTGCAGGGTTGGCCACGCACAGCTATGTGCGCACAGCTCCAGCCCCCCTATTCCGCCACCTCCTGCCATCCTTAGCCATCTCCATGACTGAAACCTGCTACAACAACCTCTGTAGGGCCTACATTGGCTTCCCCAGTCCTCTCAAAGCCAAAAACACCCACTCCCTGATGCCCTCGAAGCTCATATCCCCTAAATTGGTAGCCTATTGGTTGTTTTGGTTTTTTTTTTTTCCTGATATTTAGCTTATATCGATTGTGTAGATTTTTTGAAGAGTAAATTATAAAGACTATAGGTTGGAGGTTGTAAGCGATAAGGTACCGTACTTCCCCGTAAGGGTGATAGTTAGGTCGAGTTGGCAAGTTTTTATGAGAATAATGAAGATTTTAAAGGAACAAAAGAAGGGTATGGAACGATTCCAAGAGAGTTATTTCGATCATTTTGTGGACATCGGAGAAAATTGGAAAAAAGGCGTTTTGGGGGCAGAGAGTGCATTATATGTTGCTGCACTCAGTTAAAAGCTAAAAAAAAAAAAAAATGAAATGTGATTTGTGGTGGATAGTGTTAGGAAACGACCCGGTTGCGCAGCGGAAAACAAAATTTTTACCCTAGTTAGTAAATTCGCGTTTATACGCAGGTTGATCTGACAGCCATATAATTCCCATATCCCCAGCAAATTCACGTATTTTATTAGGGCGCCGTATAATTCGCGAATTATATACCCTATCCGTATAATTCGCGAATTATACCCGAATTATTGTCGAATTTTTGCCGAATTTTTGCCGAATTTTTGCCGAATTTTTGCAGACAAAAAAATAATTACATGATAAGGCAAAACGACCGTGCTTTTGGTGGGGTTTGACTACAATTAAAAAAATCTCCTTCTCCTCTTTCTCGGTTCTCTTCCACGCCTTCATCTCTTCTTCAAATCTTCAACAATTCAACTCTTTTTTTCTTCATCTCTTGACTCGAGTCTTGATCTTTCTTCTTCTTCTTCTTTTTAAATTTTAACTCTCTTCTCCGAGCTTTAAGTCCAAGACTTCAACTCTTCAAGCCTCAAGCTACACACTTCTTCTTCTTCTTTTTAACTCTCTTTGAATCTTGTATGTTGGTGATTTGTTTGTGTTTGTGTTGGTGTGTGAGTAGTAGTAATAGGGGCTGGTGGATTGATGGATTTGTTATGTTAGTGGATTGATAGATTTGTTTGAAACATGTTTGATGAAATGCTTGTGAGAGTTATATTTGGTATCTGTTTTAACATAATATTTCATTTAGTTCTGTTGTTTTGTGTTGTATGGGTCAAAATGAAAAGACTAAAGATCATCTATGAAAGCAAAAGGTAAAGGCAAAACTGCAAAAGAAAAGCATGAATTCATAAAAATAATATTGTCGGGCTTGGATTTGGAATTGGCAGATACTTAAAGAAGAAGAAAAAAGCAACAAACCATCAGTTTACAACCAACGCCAACTGCAAATTGTAAACCCATGTGTACTTTGTCATGTTTTTAGATTTCATAACACTATTATTATTTGACCTTTGAATGTACTGTCCAATTAAATTCAGAAAATAAAACAACTATACTAATTGGAATCCAAACTTTGTATGCGTAGCTATAAAATTAAGGATAAAAATACTAGTCTTAGTTATTGTTCAAATATACTTTAAATTAAAAGGAAAAATAAATTGTAGGGTCGACCACAATGGATTATTTAAATGGGGATGTTTTGAAAAGTGCTAAAACCAATATTACTATTGCCGTATTTTTCAAAACGTATTATTGACAATGTGTCATATTAAACCCCGTATATATCCGAATCGTATTTTTTCCATATCCGAATTTTATGACCGAATTTTTACAAACGTATTTTTCATCATTTGCCGTATCATACCCGTAAAATTCCCGTACCGTTTTTTTGCCGTACCCGTATTTACTAACTAGGATTTTTACAACCACGGATCGTTCCTTAGAACCCAAAATCAAGGCACAGATTTTACAGTTTATGCATAATAAGAATCTGCAGAAAAATAAATCCAAATGTTAAGATTCATACCCACGTTTGGAGGCTCCACCAATGTTGTCCCTGAATGTGTTTGCTACCGATCCAAGTGTAGGATCGAACCGTAGAGGTCCACACGAAGACAATCAACAAGAACCAAGGAGGGATTTGCTAGATCCTCCTTGGCCTTAAGAAATCAAGAAGAAGAAAACAAAAGTGTTTGTTTTCAATGGAACAAGAAAGTGGCGTGGGAGAGCTTTTTAACCGGAGGTTTTCTTTTCAAAATCAAAAGAATGAATAAAATAACACACACACCTATTCAACTAAAACCTTTTTCCTTTTATAGTCTTATTTTAGTTGCCCTATTCCCATATGGAATGGGCTTGGGCTACAACCCAAACACCCCCAAATTTGCCAAACACTCCCAATTAGATATTTTAATTTAATTCATCATTATTTCAATTAAAATCAATTAATATTTAATTAACATTTAACAATAATGATGATTTAATTAAATATGTGCGAACACACATTTAATCGTAATTTCACTTATTTAATTTTTTTAACAAATTAAATAAAAAGGCTACGACCTCAAGAAATTTAATTGCACTGTGAAATTACCAAAATACCCCTTCGCTCAAAAAGACGAAAACGCCCTTCTTTCTTCTTGGCTCTTAAATTATCTTCTATGTGTGTGACCCATAGGCTCCTCATCATACCGGTAGTGTATAGTATCGCGATTAACACCAATTAATTGTCTCACTAATACACGTACTCCAAGATTGGCCCCTAACAAGGCATCATGGCCACCCGATAGATTCGGATTCGGAAAGAAAGTAGCTACCTGTCAACGATATGGTTACCGTACAATACGATCCTTTCATCATACGTTAACTCGACGAGACGAAGGCATAGAAATAGTGTTAACCTTCGGTTACTCTCGATATTATATATTCGGCTCGGACCAATGACCCGTATTATAATGCGGATAGAGCAACAACTCAATCCCACCTAGGGCCACGCAGTGTCATTGCCATATACTGAATTGCCGTGAGATAACTTCTCCCGTACCGGGAGTGATGAATCCTTTGTCAATCCACCATAGTCTTGATACACTCCTTGATATAGCCAATCACCACCGTCATCGACTCACGAATAGAACTGCGTTAGGCTAGTGTCAAATCTGACCAATCGGTGCACAAGGCACTCCGGTGATCTCAAGTCTAAGGATCACATGCACCACCATTCGTTAGAGGATTTGTTCCATAGACACGGGGTTACCATCCATATGGAATCCTCTGGTGGAGGGTCGATCCCGAAGTTGAACTTCTTGCGGTATATCCGCCTACAACAAGCACCCATGTGTTGCACCAGGTTGTCACTAAACAACCTTGGACAGTGAGATCACCACCGCCTTTCGGACGAGGTCGCTTCAACACTATGATAGCCTTACCGTATTATCGTGCCCTTACTCATAATATACGGGGTACGACGTTTCTAGAATGGCCACCATATGTGCTCATAGGGTTCTCACTATCAAGATTTGAAACACTTGATACCCTCACACGTTCTACCATTCTAAGGACATATATCAATACATATTGTAATAATAATGATTTACGCAATATAGAATAAAATGCCTTTTATTATTGATTAATGAACATTATTACAAAGAGTCAATTTCACAATAATTGATTGGCTCTAGGCATCTACTCTAACAGATAGGAAGCCACTACGTTTTGGAATGATGGAATATGCCTTGATGACAGGCTTAAGATGTGGGGCATTTCTAGATGCGGAAGAGCAAGAGAGAATAATGAAGAGTAGGGCAACTGATAACTTGGCTAAAAAGGGTTTTTTTTTTTTTTTTTTTTTTTTTTTTTGTGGGGAGGGGGTAGGTGTCTATTACGGGATGCGATTTAGAGGAAAGGTTAGGAGAAGGTGGGTATACCTCTTGTAAAACCCCTCCCCAGTCAGGAACCCTCTGAATATTTCGCAATGAGAATCCAGAGAATTCATGTCTGGGGAACGAGTTGTATTTAGAAAACCTGTGCAAGAATAATAATAATGTCCAAAACATTATTATAAGCACAGGATCAAAATTTGTACCCTTTAAAATAAAAATAAAAACTTAAATTCATTTGGGCGTCAATCAATCAAAACATATTAATGCTATTTTCATTCATATGGTGGAAGCTTCAAAAAGGTGTTTCAAAAATATTTGTCATTTACATTATTTACATCAAGATAAAACATTAGGATGACAATAAATTATCTCCCCTCATGCATAGTTTGCTGTCTCTAGCATCCCTCACTTTTGGATTACCTATAAAACATTCAACCATGAAAGGGTGAGCGCTAATCACTCAGTAAGGAATGATCCATTTAATACCAAGTATGTTATTTAACATTCATTCACATACCACACGTCTTTAGCATCTAAGTATGGTTCCTTTTCTTTACTAACTCATATACTTTTCATCATCTTCCCCATGGTCATATAAAACATCAAGTGTACACATACAAATAAATATGTAAACATAGTGCACACACATCACATGTTATGACGTAACATCTAAATATCATCTAACATGAATACAAATCATCTCATAATGTAAATAATATCATAACTCATGTAATGCAACTAAATGCATATGAATCATTTAACGTCTAGCCGATTAGACTTTTCTTAGCGTCTTAAGCACTTCATATCATCTAGCCTTAAATTCATTTAGAGCTCATTTCATCGGGAGGCATGCTTATGTGTTATTTAGCATCTAAAACATATATTCATCTTTCCTTTCATCTAGCCTCAAATTCATCTAGAGCTCATATCATCGGGAGGCGTGCTTACGCGTTATTTAGCATCTAAAGCATATATTCATCTTTCCTCAACCAGTATACGAGGATATGCTTACGCGTTTTCCATCTTGTCTATATGCATCTCTAACATTTTATGGCATGTAAATACATGTTTTAGTGAGCTTAATACTTTTGATTCATCTATGGATTATCAATCCATTTACATTACCTCTTGCTCACATTCATCATCTTGAAACATATATTACATTGCATCTTCATGCCATTTCATAACATTAATCATGCATTTGCATCCATGACCATGTATATCTTTCAAAGATCATCTAACTAATGGGTAAACATTAGTACATGGCTTAATTACAACAATACAGTAACAATCAATTCATAATCTTAAGAATTAATCATGTTAAATCTTAAACATTAATAATCAGAAGTTTATTCTTCAGGCCATTTTCCATCCATTTCTCAAATGAATTGGCTCTTGGCGTAAAATGAAAGTTATAGGGCTATGTCTTAAATTTCTAATGCTTCAAGACTCATCTCATTTTGATTTTTATAACTCAAGTTATGGTTGAAATACTGAAGCATGTTTAACATAACCCCTAAAATTGCCAAATCCGAATTTATCATATTAAACCATGCCATATCAACTTCTATTGACAATTAACAAATATGTCAACTTATGGATCAATTAAACCTCCCTTTAATAGTCTTTAACATCTTAAAGGAAGTGTAAAACCTCATTCCCATGATCATCCATCATTGCTATAACATTGTAAGTTAATGCAAACAACACATCAACACTTCTAATAGCAACCATTCAACACCATGTGGCCTCCAATACTACAAGTTTTGCCACAATCAACATCAATACTTTATTTTCTTCAATTAAAACATAACAGCTCATAAAACATAAATGGCAATAACTTCATGTATAATGAATTCAAGGCAATAAATAACATTAATGAGTTCAACTACACTTGCCATCAATTAATTCTATGCCTTAAAGCCTTAATTTGAGGTTTTATTAAAATTTACAAACCTTGGCATAATCCCTAAAGTCATGGGAGGTTCTTCCTTACCTTTTTAAGGAATTCCCCCATCAAATCCTTTGCCTTTATCTTCTTTTACACCTTAATCCTACATATATAACATTATCTATGTAGGGTTTAGGGTTCAACTACACTTGCCATGAATTAATTCTATGCCTTAAAGCCTTAATTTGAGGTTTCATTAAAATTTACAAACCTTAGCATAATCCCTAAAGTCATGAGAGGTTCTTTCTTACCTTTTTAAAGAATTCCCCCACTAAATCCTTTGCCTTTATCTTCTTTTACACCTTAATCCTACATATATAACATTATATATGTAGGGTTTAGGGTTCAACTACACTTGCCATCAATTAATTCTATGCCTTAAAGCCTTAATTTGAGGTTTCATTAAAATTTACAAACCCTAGCATAATCCCTAAAGTCATGGGAGGTTCTTCCTTACCTTTTTAAGGAATTCCCCCACCAAATCCTTTGCCTTTATCTTCTTTTACACCTTAATCCTACATATATAACATTATACCTCAACATCGACCTCAAATCTTCAAATCACATCAAAACTAGGGTTTTTAATCCTTACCCTAAACTTTTCAATTTGAAGATCCAAGGCTCCTATCTTGTTCTCCTTGAAAAATTATGCAATACTCCTTTAAAACTTAGAGAGAGAAAACTTGTTTCATGGAAGATTTGAGAGAAAATGGAAGAAAAGTTGAAGAAATGATATCTCCCTTGGCTTGAACGAATTTCCTCCATTTATAGGAAAATATTTGATTAATTTTCCAAAATTATGCTACTAGCCCAATTATTTTAATTGTATAACTCATAAGTCCTTAATTCTTCATATAAGGGCATTTTGGTCATTTGGCACTAAACATAATTATTACTTAATTAATGCCATTAAATGCAATTAAGCCTACTCATCCTTGACTTTTGCAATGCTTATCCATAGGCAAAATGACTATTTTCCCCTAATACCCTTTTATGGATAATTGATTCATACCGTTCCAAATGAATTGACTATTTTGCCCTTAGTTAGATTTTATGCTTTTTAACATAAAATTAACATCTAAAGAACTATTTTGAGTTGGGAACATACCTTTGACATCTTGGGTATTACACCTCTTCAGATAGGTTCAAGATGTGTCTGATATGGTTCGTGCATTCGATCCTAATGACTTATGACTCAACAAAAGTCGTTAATATGGATTGGGTGAAGTTTGCAAGCAACATGAACTTCTTTAATGCTTATCTATGGGGACGGGTATCATTTTAGCTAACCATGGACTCTTTGCATGAAAAAGACATGACGATAAAGCATCGCCAATCTGTGGAGAAGAATAGACCGAGCACGTACAATTTGTTTGGCTTTCCATGGGCAATGCAGGTAAATATTAATAGCTTTTTGTTATATTTTTTGTATTATATGTGTTTTAATTATGATATGGACTGTTTTTTTACAATGTAGGCTAGGATGAGCGACTGTAATTTCCTAGGATGTTGCGGTGGCACATCGAGAAGTGTACCCATTAGGATTACAACAAAATGGACATGAATATTTAAGCGGCTCGGGTAAGATTAAAGGATTAATCTTTTGAATATGCACTTGCTTTTAAATGTGGCTTAAATTTGATTGATTTTTTTTCTTATTGTAGGGAGTTGTCCATCCCTTCCTCAACCCTACTAGGGGTGAAGCGGGAGAGAAGTATGTTACATCGTTTAGAGTATTGGATGATGCAGCAGATGAAGGGATAGACCACCTAATACGGGACCTAGAAGGGGTCACGCATGTGAGTGCAGTTGTAAGGCCATTGCTTAAGAATGTTATTGATATCGAGGATGATGAAGCTCCAATCGATGGGAGGAAGAAGGAGGAGGAGGATGAAGAGGTTCATACGCCTCCACCCAATTAGCCAACCAGTACAACAAGTACCGCTTACCGAGACATCGGGGTCAGGAGAATGAGGTGGTTGACCTCATAAACAGTTTGTTTGAGAGTTTTACAATAGCCGTTTATGAGAGGTTTGAGAAGATGGAAGAGCGGATGAAAAGGGTGGAGGAAAAAGTTGATAGGGTGGCGGAGAAAATTGGTAGGGTGGAGGAGGAAGTTGGTGGGGTATTGAAAGTGGTTGAAGTGCAACTTGAGCATAAAGAGAGAGCTGAAAGAGTAAGCACGTAAAATCTCCTTACATGGCAGTAACGTATGGAAAGAAGAGGAAAACAAAGAAAAAAAAATGAGGAAGTCTGTGAAAGTGGGAAAGCAAAAATGGAGGAGGGTAAGGAGGAAGGCGAAGGAAGTGGGGAACAGAAAATGGAAAAGGGTGAGGCAGGACACAAAGGAAGTGGGGAAGTGAAAATGGAGGAGGAAGGCGGAGGAAGTAGGCAAGTGAAAATGGAGGAGTTAAAGGTCGATTTGTATAGGCCAATAGATCAGGAAGAGAAAAAACTCTTCTATGCCTATTACAATGATTCTGGAAGTGATGGGCATGTAAAGTGCATGACGGGATTATCCTTGGGAGTGGTTTGAAAAGATGTTGACAATGGGTAAGTGGTTCAACGACTCGGGGAGTTATTTTTCCTATTTTTGCTTATGTTTTCCATGAGGTATTATATACTTATAATGTTGTTTTTATTTGATGCAGCACATCGATGAGGTATTGACACTTATGAGGCTATGACAGAGAAGTAATGGTGATATTTTGTATCCGCACCGTGCCATCACCGATGTGGCCTTTGACCAAAGCTAGTAACTACATATGACACTTTAATGAAGAAGGCTAATGGTGGAGGTGCAACAAGGGGAGACAAGCAGAAAAGATTGGCCACAGATGACCTCGATGGTGCCCTTGATGATTTTCAGTTTGATGAGAGGATGATGCAGCATATACGAGGGGAAAGGCGCAAATATGGCAATAAAATACTACATCATGAACATTAAGGATATGCATTGGATAACCGTCGTTTGGGTACTAGAGGAAGGCTTGTTGTAGATCCTTGATTGCAACCTCATTATTTGTTGAGAGAGGTAGCTGGAGGCGGAGTTTCAGCCGCTGTGTATATTGTTTTTGCGGCTATTGCACAATAGCCAGATGTTTTAGCACTTGGGTGATGAACTACTGATAGGAAAGTGGTCACTTAAGCGCCTTTCCGTCCCGATAAATGACTCGAGGTAATTTTTTTTATAAAACTTACATAATACAACTGTGTTGATTCTAATGCTAATGTCTTCCTCCTATTGTAATGCTGATTGCGAGGCATATGCACTAAAATTTATTGAGTTCGACATGACCAATACCCCAATGGATATGTTAAATGATGAAATAATGAGCAACTTTCGGGAGTGCTTGGATGTTAAGTGCTTTTATGGGCATATGGATCCCTTTTGACTGACCAGAACCCAATCCAAGTCATTGTTGATGTTGTCATCAGAAGGTATGGAAGTTGGACTTAGAGTTTTGTAGTTCATGTGAAATGCATTTCTTATTGGGTTGTCTTGAATAATTGGATTGCCTTGAATTGGATCAGCTAGTTGTAAAAGCTGAAATTTACAATTGAAGATAGTCTTGTGAAGAGAGCCACTGACAACCTTGATGAACCTGCGGGGAGCCTCCTTGCGGCTCTATAGGGGCCTCTGGCGATGCGAGGGAGTTGAAGTGGATAATGGGTTTGACAATATGAGAATTAGAGCTTAAGGGTGATGTTTTCTGTCCTACACCCCTTTCGTCGAGGACCAGCCTCAGTTTATATAGTAAACCTCAGGAGCTCGTATCCTAGTAAGACTCTGAGTCCTACTTGGTGGGGGAACTCTTTTTTTTTGGGAAGAGATTGGATTCTTTGCCTTTATCTGTCAAGGCTTTCCTCTTTGAGTGAGATACAAGATCTTATCAGAAGGAATTTGGTTAGGATTCTGATCCTTGTTATGGATTGCTGCAGTCAAATAGGTTGGACCCAGTTCAGCTTAACTCGGGAGATGGCCTAACTCATAGAGCAGGTAGTTCAAAAGTAGGGTTGTTTACGAGCCAAGCCGAGTCGAGTTTCTGGCTTAACGAGCTCTACTTGTGAAAAGAAAAAGGAAAACGAGCTCGAGCTGAGCCAAGTCAAAAAATTATTGGCTCGGCTCGGCTCACCGGCCTCGGCTCGGCTAGCGGAGCCTTGTTCGAGCCTCGGGTTGGGAAGGGAAAGCCAAGAATTCGAGCACGGCTCATGAGCGGAGAATAAAAAGCCGTTGAGGTCGCTCGCGAGCCGTAATAAAAAGCCTTGATTCGAGTCGGCTCGCGAGCCAACAACAAAAATGCAGTTTCCCTTATCCATGATAAGTATATCTTCAAACTTATAAGGTAACCAAAAGGCGACGTCGTTCAAGGACTCTGACTCGGCTGTGTTGACAAAAAGAAAAACAAAGAAGAGAAAAGAGAAGAAGAGGGTTTGGTTTGGTTTGGAGATCTGCGTTGTGCTGTGTGAAGAAGATTTAATAATGATGGAGCTTTGAGTTTGAGAGAGAGAGAGAGAGAGAGAGAGAGAGAGAGAGAGAATGAGGGACCTAACAAAAGAAGAGTAAAGAAAGAGAAAGAGGGATGAGACAGTTAAAATTTTTTTTTGTAAGAAACAAAATACATGGCACAGAAAAGGACTGAAGGAGCCGCTTGCCATCTGTTCATTTTTATTGGGGCTTAAAAAATGCGCTTTTTTAAAAAAAATTAAAACCCAAGAGCAAAGAACCCAACCACCAGCATGTCAAAACCACCTCTGAGAGACCACATGAAACACTCTCATAGCCACACACCAGTTGAATGAAAACTGGGAACATCGGTAGACCAGCCAACAGAGAAGTTACACACTGCATCCGGGCTAACACCACCACCCGCCAAGCACCCATCTACCGCAAAAACTCCAAGAAAAAAAAGTCCAGTAGCCTCCAAGCCTTGCCTCCTTTTCCATGAATAGAACCACACCACCACATGACACAACCAACAAAAAAACATAATCCCAGAGCACTCACCAACAAAGCCACATGTTCCACATTCCAACCACCAACAAAAAAGAAAGAACCAAAAACAAAATCGCACAGCCCACCCAAAAACAATGACATCACCAGCACCAACCACCAACAAGGTTCCCTAGTAAGAAGACAAAAGAGGAACCTCACAAAGAAGCAAAATGGGAGCACACCAAACCCCAACGACATCTTGACTTGTTTACCAAATTTGAATAACACTTTGCTTGATTTGTTTGGTTTTGAATGCTTTCCCCTTCCTCCCATCTTCTTCTTCTTGTTTTCAGTCTGATTTGGTTTGGATTCGTCGGTGAATGGGTTTTAGTCGCGTTTTTAGGGATTTTAACATCGGGGTTTTTTTTTGTATTTTTGCAAACTTTTTATTTTGAAAATTTCAGTTTAATCCCCCATACTTTAAAAAAACCCTTAAAACCCCCCTAATAATTTGAGCCTAGCTCGGCTCACGAGCCTACCAAGCCGAGCTAAGGTAGGCTGGAACTCAGCTTGTTCTCTCTCATGAATCGAGTCGAGTCGGCTCGATTCTAGACGAGGCGAGCCGTTAACAAGTCGTACTCGAGTTGAGCCAAGTTGGCTCGCCTCATTGAATAATCCTATTCTCAAGGTATTCTAAGTATGGGTCCAGTCAGGATTGGGTCAAGGCTCTGGGCCGTCACATATCATTGTTGCGATTGGACCTCGTCAGGCCCAATACGAATTTTGGCCCATACACTAGTGTTGTTAGGCGTCAGGCTGTTGGTACTTGGGTTGTGGCAAGGCCAAGGCTGGATAATGTTGGAAGGGGTGCTATAGAAGAAGATGAAGAGGCTGCTGCTGCTGATGCTAAAGGTGTGTTGAATAATTGTAGAGGATGGAGAAGTGGCTGAAGAGAATGATGAAAAGGGAGGATAGAGGCTACTGGTGGAGCTTTTATTTTGGGTGTATATATGACATTTATTTGTTGTATATAATGTTGTAATTTAATGTAATTGACACATTTCATATTTGTACAAAAGCAATTCAATATTTCTTTCCCTTTTTGAGTTTGAGTTTATTTAGTATTCTTGTTGAATGATATTAATGTGTTGATGCAATTAGGCTGTCAAATTCAGGAGAAAAGATGAAATAAATATGTGTTGGTGATTTTAGTTTGTTAAAATTCAAGAGAAAAGTTGGAAAAAATAAGTGTTGCCCATGATCGCTTAGGCGACTATATATATCGCTTAAGCGATCAAGGGTTTTCTATACAGGATCGCTTAAGCGAGACACTAAATTGCTTAAGCGATCGTGCATCTGGGATGGTTTTGATTCTGCCTAGGACTTGATCGCTTTAAGTGACTAAGGCTAAAAGCCAAGAATCGCTTAAGCGAGACCATAGATCGCTTAAGTGATCGTGCATCTGGGATGATCTTGAATCTGCCTTAGACTTGATCGCTTAAGCAACCAAGGCTAAAAGTGAAGAATCGCTTAAATGAGAACATAAATTGCTTAAGCGAGAACATAAATCGCTTAAGCAATCCTGCATTTGAGATGATTTTGATTTTGCCTTGGACTTGATCGCTTAAGCGATCCTAAATCGCTTAAGCGACCAAGGCTAAAAGTGATGAATCACATAAGCAATACATTAATCGCTTAAGTGATCATTCATCTGAGATGATCTTGATTTTGCCTTGGATTTGATCGTTTAAGCGATCTTAAATTGCTTAAGCGAACAAGGCTAAAAGTGAAGAATCGCTTAAGCGACAAATAAATCGCTTAAGCGATCGTGCATCTGGGATGATCTTGATTCTGCCTCAGAGTTGATCGCTTAAGTGATTAAAGATCACTTAAGTGACCAAGGCTAAAAGTGAAGAATCGCTTAAGCGATACGTAAATCGCTCAAGCGATTGTGCATCTAGGATGATCTTGATTCTGCCTTGGACTTGATCGCTTAAGCAACCAAGGCTAAAAGTGAAGAATCGCTTAAGAGACAAATAAATCGCTTAAGCGATCGTGCATCTAGGATGATCTGATTTTGCCTTGGACTTGATCGCTTAAGCGATTAAAGATCACTTAAGCAACCAAATGTAAAAGCGAAGAACCGCTTAAGCAAGAACCTAAATCGCTTATGCGATCGTTCGCCTGGGGTGACTTGATTCTGCCTTGGGCATGATCACTTAAGCGATCATGTATTGCTTAGGCGACCAAGGGTAAAAGTGAAGAGTCGCTTAAGAAATTTTGATTCTGGCTTGTACGTGATCCCTTGCGACTGTGAATCGCTTAAGCAACTACGACTAAATATACTAGATCGCTTAAGCGATCCTGTATATTAGGATGATCTTTATACTACCTTTGACAAGATCGCTTAAGCAATAACATACATCGCTTAAGCGACCAAAGCTAAATATACAGGATCGCTTACGCAAAACCATACATCGCTTAAACGATCAAGCCTAATTTACTTTGGTACCGTAAAAACATTAAAATTTGTGTTATATAGAATCATTCTATACTTTAATATTTCTTTTCTAGGTTTATCTATACACGTAAATAAATTAGTTTAACTAAAATATAATTTTAAAAAAATGATTAAGTGATATAAATAATCAAATTAGTTGACACAAGACAGATAATGGTCAACTGAACTAAACGTACACTCACAATTCAAGCTTATTTCAATAAATTCCCCCCACATCGTACAAGATTTGATTGCATTTTGGTTAGAAAAAAGAGCACAATAATCATTCTGAAATACACCATCCATATTTGTGAAATGAGGTTCGTTTTTACTAATGTGTCACACTAGTGCACTATGACATTCATCCATATATCATACGGTTGTAACTTTAATATGTGTTGATGGAATTATGTTGCAAATAATCCTTCTTGATTGGCCTTAATATGTGTTAACAACTGATGTCACTTAACGTTAACGTTATTAATCATGTGATGTTGTGAATATCCGAAGTTCACATTAACGTCACTTAATATGGGGTTGACAACCTATTCCAGAAAAAAAAGAGATCACTTAAGCGATTGGTTTATCGCTAAAGCAATCCAGTGTTTATAAGCCTTTATCGCTTAAGTGATAATACAAATTGCTTAAGTGATCTTGTTAAAGGCATAATAAAAATCATCCAAATATACTGGATCGCTTAAACGATTTCAGTTCTCGCTTAAGTGATCCAATATATTTACCCTTAGTCGTTTGAGAGATGCACAGCCGCTTAAGCACGTAGAAGCCATAATCAAGATCACTTAAGCCATTCTACACTTTTACCCTTGGTCGCTTAAGCGATCAAGTTTAAGGCATAATCAAGTCACCCTAGGTGCATGATCGCTTAAGAAATTTAAGTTCTCGCTTAAGTGATGCTTCACTTTTGCACATGGTCGCTTAAGCAATCAAGTGCAAGACAAAATCAAAATCATCTTAGATGCACGATCGCTTAAGTGATTTATGTTCTCGCTTAAGCGATTCTTCACTTTTAGCCTTGGTCGCTTAAGCGATTTAGTATCGCTTAAGCAATCAAGTCTAAGGAAGATTCAAGATCATCTCAGATGCATGATCGCTTAAGCGATTTATGGTCTCGCTTAAGCGATTCTTGGCTTTTAGCCTTGGTCACTTAAGCTATTAAAAAATCGCTTAAGCGATCGAGTCCTAGGCAGAATCAAAATCATCCCAGATGCACGATCGCTTAAGCGATTTAGTGTCTCGCTTAAGCGATGCTGTATAGAAAACCCTTGATCGCTTAAGCGATATATATAGTCGCCTAAGCGATCGTGGGCAACACTTATTTTTTCCAACTTTTCACCTGAATTTTGACAAACTAAAATCACCCACACATATTAATTTCATCTTTTCTCCTAAATTTGACAACCTAATTGCATTAACACATTAATGCCATTCAACAAGAATACTAAATAAACTCAAACTCAAAAGAGGGAAAGAAATACTGAATTGCTTTTGTACAAATCTGAAATGTGTCAATTACATTAAATTACAACATTATATACAACAAATAAATGTCCTATATACACCCAAAATAAAAGCACCATCGACAACCTCCATCCTTTCTCTTCATCATTCTTTTCAGACACTTTTTATCCTCCACAATTATTCAGCACACCTTTAGCATCAGTATCAGTAGCAACCTCTTCGTCTTCTTCTATAGCATCCCTTCCAACATTATCCAACCTTGGCCTTGGCCCCAAAGCATACATAGCACCACAACCCAAGTATCAACACCCTGACACCTAACAACACCAACTGATCCAATTCAAGACAACCCAATAAGAAATGCATTTCACATAAACTACAAAACTCTAAGTCCAACTTCCATACCTGATCTTATCTGCGGATCTTACGGTAGGTTGCTTGCTTTCTTGCATCTGAGTGATTCGAACCTAATTTCCTGGATCTGCATGTGATCGATTACAGCTTGTTTCTTTCTGGTGGCGTTGCTTACAACAGAGCACTTATTTATCTTCCGGGGAACCTCACAGGTTGATGGAATACGTGTAACTCTTTTTCTCCCATTTTCTATCTTCTTTAATGGCAGATGGATGATAATGTCAACCAACTTTGGCAGCACCACCCACTGCTTTTATGGAGGAACTGGATATATTGTTTCCAAATAAGCCAACATGTAGTGATTTTCCATATAGAGAGGGGAGCAAAGTTCCATGTAAATTCTTGAACCAAAATCCGACTTCCATTGGTGTTTCAGTGCTACTAGTGCATGAGGACAAGGTAAATGTTGAATGTCAAGCACTTTACAATTGCAAGTTTTACTAAGAAGGTTAACTAGGGCATCCGACCATGGCCGCGCACAGTGAACTCTTGAGCATTGAGAGGATAAGAAAATAGTGCATTTGACAGTTCCAGACATTCTCGCAATAAGTTTTTAGTTGACAGAACAACGGTTGTGGTAAAATTATCTGACTCCGTACGACACTCATGGAACCACCGTGACAATGTCCTCTGAATTGCATCAAAAAGGGAAACTATTGGAAACTCTCTTTCTATTAACAACTTCAAATTTATTGACTCAGCTATGTTCGTGGTCATGACATCGAACCTTCTTCCAGGAAAGTAAGCTCTACTCCATCAGTCAAAACCAACATTACGCTCAAGATACTTAGCAATTCTATCATCCTTGATTCGGATTTGTCGGAAGTGCTCCTCTAACTCATCAACTCGATAAGCTTTTGCTACCATATAGTATGTCTGAAAGAGGCCAACACACTTAAACTTTTGTTTTATGTTCTCATCAAGGTGCCTTATACAGAATCCGTGATGTGCTTGAGGGTAAATAGTGGCAATCCCCTTCTTTATAGAGTTGTGCCTATCAGATATTATGCACAACTCGTCATTGTCAGGCACTATCGTATGTAATTGTTGAAAAAACCAAGTCCATGACTTGTTGTTCTCAAAGTCAACCACGCACCATACAACGAGATATGTGTGATTTTCGCTGTCCTGTGCAGTGGCCATCAACAATGTACCTCTATACTTTCCCATAAAAAAACAACCATCAACAGCCAACACCTTTCTCATGTTTACAAAACCCCTTATAGCAGCACTGTAAGCAACAAAAAAATATTTAAACCTCATATTCTTGTCCCATTTCAAAGCCATCTTACTACCTTGGTTTGTCAACTCAAGCATATAACGGTATGCTTTTAATATTGCGTGCCCATGCTCCGGCGTGCCCCTCACAAAATCTTGTGCAATGTATCTCCCTTTCTATCATTTTCAGTAACTAACAATGCATCCCAACTCTGTGAGCACAAGTCTCTGAATGTCCTTAGGAGATGGACCTTTCCCTTCAACAAACTAATTTTTGACAAATTGTCCAATAACATCAGCGGAGGCTTGTCGATGCTCACCTGAAATATGTCCCAACCCACATGTGTGCTCACAGGTATATGTGCTAACAATAAATTTTTCGGACTCTGTAAACCTTCTACAATAAACCCGTCACTTGCACTTTCGGTCACGACATGCAACCATCACTACCGGTGAATTAGACTTTTTTGGTGATGAACTCAAAATTACCTCTCACGGCAACAAGTTTTAGCTTCCTCACCATATCCTCTTTGTTGTCAAATAAATACCCTACACCCAAGTCCGATCCATCAGTAAAAACATGAGCTGATTCACTACTACTTGCAAGTGCCGCCTTTGAACCTGCATAAAAGACCATAGTGTTCTCTTCCTCAGAAACTACACATTTTGCATAATCTGTATTTATAGGAATCTTTACATATGTGGGAACATGTACGGGGTCCTCCTTGTCAACATTTTCACTCCGTTGCACATGACCAACCTCTTCTTACAGTGTCCTCCTCACCACCCAAATCATTGCCTACTCTTGATTTTTCAACTAAGAAATCAATGCCCTCGTAGTTAAAATTAAAACTAGCATTCTCTCCACCAACTTCCAATGGTTTATCTACAAAAGAAACCCTTAAAATCGGCCTTGAACCATTATCGCCCTCACAAATCATATAAACTTCACACCTTCATTCGACTTTAATATAGAAGGAGCTACCTTATAATGTTCAAGAACTTTGCTTAAAACATATTTCACAACTATATCACTATGTGAGCAATTCAAATCACCTATTCTAATTATTTCATCAATCAACTCATCAAAACTAACCTCTGTGCTCACAACAATTCGTACAACTTCTTTGCTCT
The DNA here is from genome assembly GCA_026225825.1 of Pistacia integerrima. Classification (NCBI taxonomy): domain Eukaryota; kingdom Viridiplantae; phylum Streptophyta; class Magnoliopsida; order Sapindales; family Anacardiaceae; genus Pistacia; species Pistacia integerrima. The sequence continues at coordinate 12,858,635 of CM047744.1, forward strand.
TCCCAATCCACTTCCAGCAACTTTCTTCCTCCACCACTCACCAAAATATTCAACACCCAAAACAACTTGTCCCATGTCTATTATATGTCTAATAATATCCAAGTACTTATAATGCAAGAAAAAAAATTATTAACTAATGTATTAAGGGTTGACAGATTTTAAAAAGCATCTGCAGAGTCGTTTGAGCAATCTGGTATATTGCTTATTGGATCGCTTAAGCGATATGGTATAAATAAGCCTGATCGCTTTAGCGATCTTTTGCCATTTACCTGATTGCTTAAGTGATCTACTGCCATATACCAGACTTATAAGCAGTTGCTTAAGCCGATCTTACGCCATGCTACTTGATCGCAAGGGCGTCCGCAATTTCTGCATTATACCAGACATACCAGATTGCTTAAGCGATACACCAGATCGCTTAAGTAATCCATCATATCTAGAACACATTTTCAGTTATCTCCACCTACAATCGGTGCTACCACCCCCAGTTACCCACAATGCAAGAAAATATTCAACAAATTTCACTCATTTCAATTTGCATTACTTCAAACACAACCTAATAACCTAAACAACTAAATCAAAATCATAACCCAAACCCAATCCATCATTAAATCTTTGTAAATCGAAATATAAAATGCAAAGAGGAGATACACATACCTAGACAATATGTTAGGAGGAAGAGGAGGAGGAGGAGGAGGAGGTGGATTTGTGGTGAAGAAGATGTTAATAGCAGAGGAAGAAAAAAGTGTTAATGGCGAAGGAAGAAGAAGATGTAGAGAAAGGAGGAAGAAGAAGATGTAGACGAAGCTTAGAAGAAACAACAACCATGGGAGGGATGCGTTAATGGTGGGAGGAAGAAAAAGAAGGTGTTTTGGTTTGTTTGCAAGAATTTTGGCTCTTTGGGGACATATTATAATTTTTAAAAGATAACACAATACTTCATTAATCCTAATTAACCAATAATAATGTTTAATTAACCTTAATCAAAGGCTATTTACTTAACACTTTCAAACTACATGGCCTTTTAATTAAATGTGAACTTGGTTTGGCCCTTTAATAAAATTCCCCATTTCAAACGGAGATGAGTGGATGATGGAGAATGATCCTATGGGACCCACCAAAACTACCTTTCCCATGCACTCCTCCACCATACACGTATCAATATCTCACAACTTGCACTGAGCCCAAACACTTTAACAACAATAAAATTAAAAATAAAAAAACAAAACATACTTTAATAATAATAAAAACAATATTGGGTGCATTTGTTTAAGTATTTTAAATAATATTTTTGAAAAAGTAAGAGTTAGGTGGTAATAACGAGGTAAGATTTAACAATTAACAAAAACACCCCCTAGGTTTGTTAATTTACTAAACACCCTTGTAATAAAAACATTAAAAATTACAAAAAACACCCCCACCCACCCACATTTGCCAAATTCAGGTCACCACCACCAGAGGGTGGCCAGAGTCGTCGTATTAGTGCACGATTGGCTGAATCTGATCGATCGCAGCAGCCGAGATGGTTTTTTCAAAACTTTCGCATCCACCATGGATTTGGCTGGAAAAGGCTAGATCTATAGCTAGAACTGGCCATTGATAGCCGACCTCGTGCTGTTGTCACACCACCAAAGATATGGCCGTCGTTGATGGTCAATGATGGCCATATCTTGGCCGTCGATTGATGACTAGCTATGACCAAAGATCTAGTCGTCTTTGGTCGTAGATCTCGCATTTCTGACCAAATCCACAGTGGATCTAGTCGAAAAAGGCTATATTGGCACACTATTGGCCAGATCTAGTTGGTAGTGCGCCATTATACTAGATTTCAGCCACCTTCTAATGGTGGTGGCCGGAATTTGGCAAATATGGTTGGGTGGGGGTGTCTTTGTTAATTTCTAAACCTTTTTAAGGGGTTTTTATTTAAATTAACAAAGTTAGAGGGTTTAAAAAATTGAATAAAAAATAATGGTATTTTTAGAATAGTAAACACAAATATATATTTTAGAAACTATAATGCTACGGACACCGGGATTATACACCGAATTCTTTCATCGAACGGCCGTTCATCAACTATGGACGGCCGTTCACTTACGATGGACTCTCGTCCATATTATATGGATGGGAGTCCATATAATATGGATGCCCATGTTAGAGTAGATACCTTAGAGCCAATCAATTATTGTAGAATTGACTCTTTGTAATAACGTTCATTGATCAATAAAATGCATTTTATACTATATCGCGTAAATCATCATTGTATGTATTGATATATGTCCTTAGAATGGTAGAACTGTGACGAGGGTATCAAGTGTTTCAAATCTTGATAGTGAGAACCTTATGAGCACATATGGTGGCCATTCTAGAAACGTCCCCGTAGCCCCAAAGATTATTCTCAAGTAAGGGCACGATAATACGATAAGGCTATCATAGTGTTGAACGACCTGTCCAAAAGGCGTTGGCAGGATCTCACTTGTCAAGGTTGTTTGGGTGACAACCTGGTGCAACACATGGGTGCTTGCTGTAGGCAAGTTCGTTGGACTGACCCACCAGAGGATTCCATATGGATGGTAACCCCAGTGTCTATGGAACAAATCCTCTAGCGAATGGTGGTGCACGGATCCTTAGACTTGAGATCACCGTGAGCGCCTTGTGGCATCGGATGGTGTAGTTTCCGACACTAGCCTAACGCAGCTTCTATTTAGAGTCACAATATGATGATGATTGGCCTGCATTAAGGAGTGTATCAAGACTATGGTGGATAGACGAGGATTCATCACCCCTCCTGCACGGGAGAAGTTATCTCACGATGCAACCAAGAAATGCAATGACACTAAAATCGTGGGCCACCAAGTGGGATTGAGTTGTTGCTCTATCTAGTTTATTATACATGTCATTAGTCTAGTAACTGAATACATAATATGGAGAGTAACCGAAGGTTGACACTATTTCTATGCCTCGGTCTCGTCGAGATAACGGATGATGAAATGATCGAATTGTATGATAACCATATCGTTGACAGGTAGCTATTTCTCTGAATCCGAATCTATCGGGTGGCCATGATGCCTTGCTAGGGGCCAATCTTGGTCTGTGTGTAGTGAGACGATTAATTTGTGTTAACTGCGATACTATACGCTACTGGTATGATGAGGAGCCTATGGGTCACACACATAGAAGATAATTTAAGAGCCAATGAAGGACGTTTTCGTCTTTTTAGGTGAAAGGGTGTTTTGGTAATTTCACAATGCAATTAAATTTGCTAAGATGGTAGCCTTTATTTAATTTGATATTAAAATTAAATAAGTGAGATTATGTTTAAATATGTGTTCGCATATATTTAAATAAATTATCATTATTGTTAAATGTTAATATATGTTATAAATATATATTAATTGAATTTAATTGAGATAATGATAACTTAAAATTAAAATATCTAAATGGGAATGTTTGGATACAATGGGTGTTTGGGTTGGAGCCCAAGCCTATTCCATAAGGGAATAGGGTAATTACACTTGCACTATATAAGTGTAAGTTTTTTTTTTTTGTGATATTCATTCACTCATTTGATTCATTGAAAAAAGGAAAAAACACTCCAGCCCCTTGAAACACTCTCCACGCCAAATTGTATTTTTGCTTGAATCAAATTACTTTGATTTTCTTCTTGGTTCTTAAAGGCTAAAGAGGATCTAGCAAATCCTTCTTTAGTTCCTTGGGGTTATCTTCGTGTGGACTACACCGGTTCGATCCTACACTTGGGTCGGTAGCAAAATACGCTCAAAAACAAGTTGGAGGAGCCTCTAAACGTGTGTATGATTTCTTAAACTCTAAACTGATTTTCTGCAGATTCTTATTTTATATATAAACTGTAAATTTGTGCCTTGATCTTGGTTCTAAGGAACGATCCATGTCGTAATTTTTTGTTTTTTTTGTTTTCTGCTGCGTAACTGGATCGTTTACTAATAGCCCGTTCATCAGTAAATGGAAAAAACACATTAACAAAAATATGGACGGTCGTCCCTAAATAATGGACGGGCGTCCACATACAATGGACACCTGTTTATATTGAAATAGAGATCGCAAGGGCCGGGATGACACATCGCTTATGGATGGTCGTCCCTTCCTTGCGGTATACTATTTCAAGTATGGACAGACGTCCATTATATGTGGACGCTGGTCTATTATTTAGGGACGACAATCCATAACCTATGAACATCCGTCCTTTATTTTTGGATGAGCGTCCACATATAACGGATGCCCATCCATACTGTAAACTAAAAGAAAAATTAAAATTTTTTTAGGTTAAAACACAAATTTGGGGGAATTTTTTAAAATTAAAACACAACCGCTTCTTCTTCCATCTCCACTCTTCTTCTTCGTCTTCATTCCCTATCTCTGCTCTTCTTCTTCTTCAAAGTTCTCATATATTGTGTTCTTCTTCTTCATCGAAGATCCTCATCTGCCGTGATTCTTCTTCAAGTTCCTCATCTGCCATTATTATTGTAAGGTAATTAGTCACTTTGGTTTCTCATTTTTTTATTTTTTTTTTTTATTTTTTATGTTGGATGAATGAAAAGATTTTGTTGGTTGGTTGTAAGAGTGCCTTTTTGTAGTACGTTTATTACTGAAGTGTGTTTGATTTGAAATTTGTGTTGAATGGAGTTGAGGTGGAAATATTATTTGTGTTGAATGGAGTTGGGGTCGAATATTATTTGTGTTGTGATTTCTTGAACTGAGTTGATAAAGAGAAATCTAGTCAATTTGGTGGGACTGGTTTCTGTGATTGATAAATAGAAGTGTTCATAGTTTGCAATTGTGATTTCTTGCATTATTTCACCTCAAAATCCTCCCAACGTGTTGTCAAACAACAACTTGCAATTGTGATTTGTAATTTTGCTTTTAAAAGCCACTTCAAAGACATTAATGTATAAGCAGACTATGATTTGTGTTTCAATTGATAGAGAGGGCTACTACAAAATGATGCTTTTAGTAATCATAAATTTTTCTTGTTACTTTGCATTTTTTTATTTGCTTGAGCTGATAAGAGTGATTTGTTGGTTAAGTTTCTCTTTTCCAATTTTTTACACCCAACAAGGAGAACCCTCTTCCACTCAGTGAATTTTGGGTAGCTTGAATTGATGCTTGATAATCCTTTTCATTATTGGAAAATGAATTACTGTGGTTTTCTATGCTTTAAGTGGATTCATTTTTGTCTTCTTGTTCTGCAATTATTTTTGTTTTATTATTCCCTTAGATGGTTTTTCAATCTGTCTTGGAAAAATATTCATTCAATACTTCTAAGTTAGAGTACAAATCATTAATGCAAACAAAGACACTCACCAGTTTGTCAGCCACAAGACTATTAAACTTTTCTACAAGGAGATGCCATGCAGAGTGTGGCCCTTAATAAACACAAGTTAATGTACAATCATATCATTTAGAAAAACGCAAGAACAATTTCTCCTTCAAGGCTGCTCGGCAGAGGAGAAGGGGTCCTAATACTTTTGCCCAACATATTTTGTACTTCATTCCTGAATTCTTTAAACTTATCAAAGGCTTCAGATTTATGTCTCATAAGGTAGACATAATCGTATCTACTGAAATCATCAGTAAATGTGATGAAGTATGAATATCCACTTCGCTTCAATCAAGTTAAGTGGATCACATACATCACTATGGATGATGCCTAATAGTTCGCAGCTTTCACCTTGTCCTCGTGAAAGGAGACTTGGTCATCTTGCCACGCATGACTCGCATACCTCAAATGATTGAAAGTCAAAAGGGTCCAAAACTCTATCCCTTTGAAGTTTTGCAATGCGGGTCTTATTAACATGACCCAATCTAAGTGCCAGAGGTATGTCTGGTTTTGATCGCTATGTTTAGCTTTCTTGGTTTCAACATTGAAAATATCTTTATTGTTTAAATCAAGAACATATAACCCATTATATAACCTTGCAATTCCAAATAGAATACCATTCAAACTAAAGGATAACAATCCATTAGATATCTCAAAATGATACCCTATATTATCCAAAACGAATACTGAAATAATATTTCTAGAAATAGAAGGTACGTGATAACAGTTATGTAGTTCCAACAACAAGCCCGTAGGCAAAGATAAAAGTAAGTCCCTACAGCCAATGCAACTACATGTGCTCCATTTCCAATTCATAGGTCCACATCTCCCTTGGCAAGCACTCTACTCTGCCTTAGTCCCTGCACATCAGTACAAATGTGAGTATCACATCCAGTGCAATGACCCAAGATGTTGAGGGAGAGAAGTTAATCTCAATCATAAATATACGTGGAGTTGTAGCATCTGACTTCTTCTTACTTGCGAGGAAAGCCTTGGCAAGGAGTTTCCTCCAAAGGGCCGTGCTTGCCACAATAGAAGCAGACTACTTTGCCCTTCCCTATGCCACTCTCAGGCCCAAGAGCAACCTACCTTTAGGCTTGGCCTTGGGTTTGGCCTTGGCCTTACCCTTGTCATTACCCTTTCCTTTACTGACAGCAACCAGTAAAACATGCTTGGATTTCTTCAAGTTCTGCTCTATAGTCCTCAGCATATTCAAAAGTTTCGACAGGGTATTCACCATTGTGTTCATATTGAAATTCATTATGAACGATGCATAAGAGGTAGGCAAGGATTGTAGATTCAAATCCATTTGTAATTCTGCATCCAAGCCACATCCCAAAGTCTCAAGCCTCTCTATGTGCTCGATCATCTTGAGCACATGAGGACCAACTTGGGCACCCTCAAACTGACGACCTTTCCCAAACAGTGCTTCGACACCTTGTACCTCTCATGTCGAGCATTTGTTTCATAAAGCTCCTTGAGGTGTAGAATTATGGAAGAAGCATCCATATTCTCATGCTGCTTTTGCAGCATAGGTGTCATCGATGCTAACATCAAGCATTGACCACCATCAGCATCATCAAGGAACTTTTGATAAGTATCATTTACTTCCTGAGTGGCATTAGGGTCAGGCTCAGCCATGTATGGCTTTTCAAGGATATACAATTTCTTTTTCGACTTGAGTATAATCCGAAGATTACGATACCGGTCTGAGAAACTGGATCCATCTAACCTCGGGGGCTTTTTCGATCATCGGTCGCAGGTTCATAATGCTCATTTTGGTGAATCTACAATTGCAGAAAAGATAAAGTCATTATAAAGTTAATTATTATTTAATATGGTCGTTTTATTAAACGATGCTCCCACTATTTTCCTCAAGTCAATAGCCCTCATATTAACTCAGGAAAGCCTGTTGACTTTCCTAGTGGACCGAGATCCCATCCTGCCCATCTCAAACCTTCACTTTGACGAACAAGCCAAAATGAGTTGATTAGGTAGGTCAACAAACTTAATCTACACCAGTTGATAGCTCCTACTATCAACCTCAAATGTGAAGCAGCCAACAAACCAATCACACAATCCAATAGCCCCAACCATCGTCCTCAAGTGATTCTCAGTATCAGTAAAGTGGACACTACATGCCACCATGTACACACAATATGTGTACTTCTCTACTATGCCTATAACGTGTTTATTAGCCTTCGCTTTGGCAAACAAGCAAAACCGTCATTTTAAGTCAACCCATCACCATTAAGGAAAATTCCAATGAATCTTAACCTCCCACTAGTAGAATGTACCCTTCGCTTTGGCGAACAAGGTTCCGACGAACAGTGGTTTGATTAAAACCATGGTGATGGAAGACATTCATGACTTAATACACTTTAATTGAGGGTCTATTATTTAATGTCTCACCAGATTATTATCTTTGTTAGAATGACATTGTTTGGCATGTTATTGAACATTCAACCTTAGCATGCATTCTAAACAAAATATTAAAACATGTCGGTACATGGCCCAACTAAAACCAATTTCCTCGAGCCTAGAGGAATCGGTAGGTCACCTAGGGGTCCTGTAATAAATATCTTGAGTCTTCAAGTACGATTGCCTCGTCCTTTGCTCTATCTCAAGTACATTACAAAAACATCATACTAAATTTACAATAAAATTAATCTCAAACAAATTTTACATCAATAAATTTAGAAACCTCGATTTACATTCGAGGGGAATGAGATGAGAAGAGAATGTAAACATATAGAAAGGGAAAAAGGCAGGACATGCAGGTCCTATTTTAGAATTTACAACCATACATACCCAAAAATAATTTAGACATTCACCATTGGTCATAAAGCTCATGTACCGGGCACTATGTAATATACAAACAAGTACATGACATACATTTAAAAAACAATCAATTTTTGAATTGAGTGGGTTAATTATTAATTACCCTCTTATATGTGCAGAATGATTATTGGCTTTATAGGTTATTAAAAACTGCAGTTTAGTCCTTTCACGAAAAACACAGAATTGGGATAGCAACTTCGTCGCCGCGGTGAAGTTTTATTTTGCCGCGGTGAAGTCTAGAAATCCCAAAAATGTACAGTTTGCGTTTTTGCAGTTTTTCATGTAACACATATCCAAATCAAATCGAATGCACAAGCATTCGACCAAGATATCAACCAACCAATATAACATCCATCAACACATTATTAAACCAATTGATCAACTGAATCACTCATTCAAAAGCAGATTTTGCAGATTTAACAAAATAACATGTTATCAATTAAATACATGTTATAAATCATACAATAAACTGTAAAATTTGGTACCCAAGGCTCTGATGCCACTGTAAGAAACGATCAAGTTATGGCAGTGGAAACAAAAACATAAACAACATGGATCGTTCCTTAGAACCAAGATGAGGGCACAAATTTACAGTTTATACAACATATATTAAAATCTGCAGAAAATCAATTTAAAGTTAAGAAACAATACCCACGTTTGGAGGCTTCTCTAACTTTAACTCTAAATGGGATTCGCTACCGATACAAGGGTAGGATCAAACCAGCGGTAGTCCACACGAAAATAATGCCAACGAACTAAAAAGGGATTTGCTAGATCCTCTTTATTCTTAAGAACCATGAACAAAATCAAAATGAAACTTTGATTCAATCAAGTGTGAAGTGGCGTGGATATATATATATATATATATATATAGGTTGGTGCCCAAGCCTATTCCATGATAGAATAGGGCAAAGTGTGCACTATATAAGTGCAACACTTTGTGAATTAAACACCCCTTGTATCCAAACAGCCCCATTTAGATATTTTAATTTTAATTTTAATTTTAATTTTAATTATCATTATCTCAATTCAATTCAATATATATATATATATATATATATATATATATATATATATATATATATAATATTAACATTTAACAATAATGATAATTTATTTAAATATATGCGAACACATATTTAAACGTAATCTCACTTATTTAATTTTAATATCAAATTAAATAAAGGTTACGACCTCAGCAAATTTAATTGCACTGTGAGATTACCAAAATACTCTTTTGCCTAAAAAGACGAACATGCCCTTCTTATAAACTGGTTCTTAAATTATCTTCTATGTGTGTGACCCGTAGGCTCCTTATCATATCGGCAGTGTGTAGTATAACGATTAACACCAATTGATCGTCTCACTACACAGGGAGCAAGATTGGCCCCTAGCAAGGCATCATGGTCACTCCATAGATTCGAATTCAGCGAAACAACTACCTGTCAATGATATAGTTACCGTATAATACGATCCTTTCATCATCCGTTATTCGACGAGATCGAGGCATAGAAATAGTGTCAACCTTCGATTACTCTCGATATTGTGTATTCAGTTATTGGACCAATGACCTGAATTATAAACTAGATAGAGCAACAACTCAACTCATTGTACGCTTTAGTGTCATTGCCATTTACTGAATTGTGCCGTGAGATAACTTCCCCCGTACCCGAGAGTGATGAATCCTCTGTCGATCCACCATAGTCTTGATGCACTCCTTGATGCAGCCAATCACTACCGTATTGACAGCTTTGAATAGAACTGCATTGGGCTAGTGTCAAACTACACCAATCGGTTCACAAGGCGCTTTGGTGATCTCAAGTCTAAGGATCACATGCACCACCATTCGTTAGAGGATTTGTTCCATAGACTCTGGGGTTACCATCCACATGGAATCTTTTGGTGGGTCAGTCTAGTGAACTTGCCTATAGCAAGCACCCATGTGTTGCACCAGGTTGTCATCAAACAACCTTGACAAGTGATCGATCCACCGCCTTCGACAGGTTGTTCAACACTATGATAGCCTTACCATATTATTTGTGCCCTTACTCCAGAATAATACTAAGGCTACAGACGTTTCTTGAATGGCCGCCATATGTGCTCAGAGGGTTCTCTATCAAGATTTGAAACACTTGATACCCTAGTCATGGTTCTCCCATTCTAAGGACATATATCAATACATACAATGATGATTTACGCGATATAGATTAAAATGCCTTTTATTGAGTAATGAACATTATTACCAAGAGTCAATTCTACAATAATTGATTGGCTCTAGGGCACCTACTCTAACACACCATGTTAAAGACGTTTGATTTTGAGCATATTAAAGACAAATGTCTTGTTATGAATTCTAGGTGAATGAAACATGGTGGTAAATTAGAACTAGGCTATGGGAGGTTTGTGTTTGCATGTTTGAGGGATACTGCTGAAACATGGAGAAGCATGAGGCATGCTGACGCACACAAATAAGACATCAAAAAGAAGATAAAGAGGTAACACATTTACAGATGGTTAGGAAGTAAATCCCCCAAAAAAGCACCTTGGAGTTTTGTAGTTCTTCCGAAAGACATTCAACTACAAAGGGGACAAGAGCCCATTTCCAGCATCTCTCTGGACCTCGGTCTTTAAGGATTTACAAGACTCCTCTCTCTCTCTCTTTTATATACTAGTCAATTGGGAAGAGGTTGATAGATAGCTAGTTCCTAGATGGCATTTTGAAGTGAGGACAACTGTTTCACCTATATTCACTGGTTCGTGGTCAAATGCCAAAAGATTCAACTATATATATTTGTATAGCTTTTGTCACTTCAAGGGCAGCGCCAAAAGATTCTACTATATATATCTGTATAACTTTTGTCACTTCAAGGGCAGCTTTTTTTATTTGCTTTTATGGAAACCTGCTCCACTTCTATATCTCTTCTTCCACATTTTGTTTCCAATCAAACAAATAAGAAGATAACAAAAAACAATCCCACAATCAAACTCCTCAAACAACTGTACTCTACCTTAGAAGTGTTGAAGGAGATGGTAAACATTAAATAAAGGCAGATTTCTCTGTCAGAGATTGATTTCAACCAAGACACGAGGATGTAGTTGTGAGGGTGAGCTGCCCTTTGGATACTCACCCGGTTTCTTGGGTGATGAAAACATTCAGCGAACATCATATTATATCTCAAGAGTCTAATGTGTCTACAACAGATGACAAGGTTATTCACACATTTTCCATTCGAAGCTCTTCGGTCGGATTGAGAAGGCGAATACTTAAGCTCAGGGTTTCCTGAATACCTGAAGGAATGTGAGATAGTATCACAACTCACCCCTCCATATACACCCCAACACAATAGAGTGTCTGAAAGGAGAAATAGGACCTTACTTGACATGGTTAGGTCCATGACGAGTTTTAGTGATTTACCTACATCATTCTAGGGTTATGCCCTAGAAACTGCGACTCACGTTTTGAACTGTGTGCCGTCCAAAGTTTGTAGATAAGACTTCATATGAACTATGGAGTGGGCGAAAGCCCAACTTGTCTTATCTAAGGATTTTGGGTTGCGAAGCTTATGTTAAGAAATTGACTTCGAACAAGCTGGGCCCAAAATCCTGTAAATGTATATTTGTGGGGTATCCAAAGGATACTATTTCTATCACCCTGAAAAGCGCAAAATTTGTGTTGCTCGTTCTGGTGTCTTCCTAGAAAAGGAATTTTTTCTAAGAAGTAATGGTGGGAGAAAAGTAGAACTCGATGAAGTTTTAGGACCACAAATATACTAGACAAAGGACGGGATGATGTGCCACAGGAAGTGGTTGAACATCACGAGAAGGTTACTCCACAACTGTGGATCAAAGTGAACCACCTTAGTTAGCACATGAGCTACGTAGACCTGGGAGAGTACGCCATGAGCCCGAGAGATACAGTTATCTCATGACTCAACATAGTGACGTACTAGTCTACCAGGACGATGAACCCAGAACCTACGAAGATGCAATATCGTATCCAGATTCCTTTAAATGGCTTGAAGCCATGAAATCTGAGATATACTACATGTACCAGAACCAAGTATGACCTCTGGTGGAACCACCTGAAGGGGTAAAACCCATAAGGTGCAAATGGGTCCGAGAAGAAGACTGACATGGATGGCCAGGTGCATACTTATAAGGCACGACTGGTTGCCAAAGGTTTCAAACAAATTCATGGTATTGACTATTGATAATCCGTGGATTATACAGTGTTCATTAGACTTTTTATTCGGATTTCAGGTACTTTTTGGTGCATTTTGACCTGAATTGTTGTTTAATTCTTTACATTTTGTGTTTCAGGTTAAAATGGACATTTTGTGTTTCAGGTTAAAATGGACATTTTGAGCATATAAGGACAAAATTGAAAGTTTTTGACTCAAAAGTTAGCGGATCTCAGAAGTTGGGAGAGTTCTGAAGCAGGATAAAGCACGATGAGGCTTGTTCCAATGGGAGAGCACCGAGAATCGAAGAAGAAAGCGAAGAAAGTGAAGAAGCAAGCAGAGTGGCAGTTATATAAATTCAGAACTTTTCAAGTAGCTTTGCCATGGCGAAGACTTGTCCTTCGCCGCGGTGAAGTGCGCCAGACACGAACAAGTCTACTTCTTTCTTCACCGCGGCGAGATTTCTTCTTCGCCGCGACGACAGTCGTAATTTCCAGTTTTGTAAAACGCACAGTTTTACTTTGTGCGTGTTTTTCTTAGAAATTTGGGACGAGGTATAAAAGAAACACTTAACCTTTTTGCCGAGGGTCGCAGGGAAGTAGGTTAGCAACTTTTACATTTTCTTTGATTAAGCTTAGAGAGATTTAGCGATTAGAGGGGGAAGATTTGATTTTGAACCAAACGATTCATCAATCGGGGGAGATTTCTTGTCCTCTTACTTTTCATTATGTTGAACTTGGACTATTATCGTTTTTCTTAATTGTAGTGTTAATTTAGCTTTATGAACTAACCCATTTTGGGTTAGGGTTTTGATTTTAATTTGGATTTAATGGGTTAATTTATTGATCATGTTATGTTCATATGACTATGTTTTGATTGTGTGTTTGCTCGAGTTTTAATGTTTTTATGTGATGAACATGATGAGATTGAGAAATGAATCATGTTAGGCTTCTTGGGTAATCACCATTATAGTATTGGATGCTAGAGATAGATTCAAGAATTAATGAAATCATTGTAGGATTCTTATGCTTAATGAGTTTGGAATTGTTAACTTTCAAATATTTGGGTGCGGAAAGTTAAAAAGGAAGAATAGGAAAACATAGCCTGAGAAGGTATGTTTAACACCTTAGTGAGTTTGGTTTACAATCAATGCATATGAATGTGAATGTAGTGTAATTTTTAGGTTTAACCCATAAAATCCGAATGAAGTCAAAACCCTACCCGTTTTACTTGAATTGATTTTTATCCGTGTTTTACATCGCGCATTCTTAGTTAATTCGCAGTTTAGAAATTTTGTTTTAGTAATAGGTGAAATTGCTCCCATTTATCCAAAAGATTTTGGTTGCTCCAACTTGAGAATAGTAGAAAACTTAGTGCTTAGCTAACAATCCTCGTGGGAACGATACTCACTCATCATTATATTACTTGAGCGATTAGTATACTTGCTACATATTGCATGTTATAGGAAACACGCAACAAGTTTTTGGCGCCTGCCGGGGACTGTTTTAAGTTAACATTGAGTCTTTCTATAATTAGCTAGATTGGAGTTTTTAATTTTGTTTTTAATTTTCAGTTGGTTTGTGATCTCACTTTCCTTCATTTCTGTTTTTGCAGTTTATGCAAAGAACGAGACGTCAACCAATGGTCCCTGTTGATCTTGAGATTGAGAGAACCATTAGACGACGTAATAGAGAGAGAAGAGAAAGAGAGGATTTAGTTGTAGAAGCAGAAGAAATAGTTGTTGAAATGGCTAAACCAGAAAATAGGACACTAAGGGAAATTTTCAGCCTCACGTTGAATGGTAAAGTGGGTTCCGAGTATTACTAGACCTACAGCAAGCAAACAACTTCGAGATCGGTTCGACAATCATCCGGGGATGATCCAAGAAATGGTTAGATTTAATGGTGATTTGAAGGAAGATTCGACCAAGACATCTCAAATTTCTTGGAAATTTGTGACACCTTCAAGTCGAACGGAGTGTCGGATGATGCTATTAGGCTGCGATTATTCCCATTCTCATTAGGAGATAAAGCCAAGGGGTGGTTAATGGCATTACCACCGGGAACTATAACAACTTGGAATGATCTAGCACATAAATTCCTTACCAAGTTCTTTCCTCCAGCTAAATCGACAAAATTGAGAAATGATATCACATCATTTCTACAAGATGATTCCGAGTCATTGTATGAGGCTTGGGAGAGATACAAGGAGTTAATGAGGAAATGCCCACACCATGGTTTGCCAGTTTGGCTTCAATCCAAACATTCTACAATGGATTGATGAGTAATGTACAAACCATGGTGGATTACCCTTTCGAGCGGCCCTCTGAGAATAAGACAGGAAGAGGCCCTATGAGTTACTTGAGGTTTTGGCAAGCAACAACTATCAAAGACCAAATGAGAGAGCAACACCAAGGAAATCTTCGGGTCTTCATGAAGTTGATGCTTTTACAGCCATCTTAGCCTAACTCATGGCACTTTAGAAACAGTTGGGAACTATACAGGTAAACTCTATTCAAGCACCTCAACTAATGTGTGATTTTTGTGCAGGAAACCATATGAGCAGTGAGTGTCAAGTTGGGAACACATTTGCTTCGCCATCTTCATCAACGGAGCAAGTGAATTACTTGGCAGGAAATCAGAGACAACCAAACAACCCATACTCCAACACATACAATCCGGGGTGGAGAAATCATCCAAATCTGGCTTGGGGAAATCAGAACTAGCAAAATAACCAATGGAACCTGAGGATAGTTCCAAATAACCAACCAGGGGTGACTAATCAACTGGGAGATCAAAGAGTGACAAAGTTGGAAGATATGTTTGGAAAATTTATGCAAGAGACCACGGGATTCATGAATGAGACAAGGATGAATTTTAGAAATCGTAGCCCATTCGTAATCTTGAGGGTACGGGACATGGGCCAATTGGCCGAGAAGCTTAATAAGAGACCACGTGGTTCCCTTACAAGCAATACAAGAATCAACCCACGGAGCAAGCAAATGCCATAATGTTGAGAAGTGGGACAGTTTTGGAGGAGGTAGAGCAAACCGGAAAGGAAGCTTCTGATGAGGAAGTTGATGAAGAGATAGTTGCTGAAGAGAAACCAAGTGGTTTGGAGGAAGAGAAAAAAGAAAAAAGGATGAAAGGCAAAAGAAGAAGGAGAAATTGCCATTTCCCTGAGATACCACCGCAGTTGGCACATCACACCCCCACCCGTGCCTTTTCCTCAAAGATTGAAGAAAAAGAATCAGGATAAGCAATTTTCAAAGTTTATTGAAATTTTTAAAAAATTGCATATTAACATTCCTTTTGCAGATGCATTACAGCAAATGCCGAGTTATGCGAAGTTCCTGAAGGAAATCTTATCGAACAAAAGGAAGTTAGACGATGAGGAAACGGTGATGCTCACGGAGGAGTGTAGTGCCATCCTCCAGAAGAAGTTACCTCCAAAGCTCAAAGATCCAGGGAGTTTCACTATTCCTTGCATTATAGGAGATATTGCATTTGATCGTGTTTTTGTGTGATCTTGGAGCTAGCATTAATTTGATGCCCTTTTCTATTTTCAGGAGATTGGGAATTGGTGAAGTGAAGCCAACGACCATGTCATTGCAACTAGCTGATAGGTCAATAAAACTAGCTGATAGGTCAATAAAACACCCGAGAGGGATAATAGAGGATGTATTGGTGAAGGTGGGAAAGATAATTTTTCCGGCAGATTTTGTGGTGTTGGACATGGAAGAGGATAAGGAAATCCCTCTGATTTTGGGCCGACCGTTCTTGGCCACGGGGAGAGCACTTATTGATGTACAGGAAGGAAAGTTACTATTGAGAGTTCAAGATGAAACAGTAGCTTTCAATGTCTTTGAGGCGATGAAGTTTCCAGCTGAAACGGATTCATGTTTTAGTGTCTATATGGTGGACAAATTGGTTGAGGAATCTATGGAAGAAAACACCCCACAATTACCTCTAGAAGCTTGTATAGCCAAATCAAAAATAGTAGAGGTAGAAGAGTCGAAGAGGAATGATTGTGCTAGGATGTTAGAAGCACTTCAACCGATTGATGAGAGTCAATATGTAGAATTTGAGGAGTTTGATTTTGACAAAGAGAAGGAGAGGGAAAAAAATGAAGAACCTCCAAAGCTTGAATTGAAACCTTTACCTTCCAACCTCAAATATGCTTATCTTAGAGACTCAGAAACTTTCCCGGTGATTATTAGTTTAGATTTGAGTACATTAGAGGAAGAGCGTGATTAGGTGTGAGGGAACATAGACTAGCAATTGGATGGACAATCTCGGACATTAGAGGTATCTCGCCATCATTTTGCATGCATAAGATACTCATAGAGGATGATTTTAAGCTTAGGATGCAACCACAACGGAGATTGAATCCTTCGATGAAGGAAGTGGTGAGAAAGGAGGTGGTGAAACTCTTAGATGCGGGGATTATTTATCCTATTTTTGATTGCCCATGGGTGAGCCCGGTAAAAGTGGTTCCAAAGAAGGGAGGTATCACGGTGGTAAGGAATGAGAGTAACGAGTTGATACCAACGAGGACGGTGACGGGCTGGAGAGTATGCATTAATACCGTAAATTGAATGAGGCGATAAGGAAGGATCATTTCCCATTACCATAAGGAAGGATCATTTCCCATTACCTTTCATTGATCAAATGTTGGAGAGGTGGCGACATGCCTATCTGCAATTTCCCCTGGATGGGTATTGAGATATAACCAAGTTGCCATCGCCTCCCTGAGGATCAAGAGAAGCGACCTTCACTTGCCCCTTCGAACACTTGCCCCTACGACACCTTTGCTTACGAAGAATGCCCCGGCGGTAATGCAATGCACAGGGCAACATTCCAAAGATGCATGATGTCAATTCTTTGGAGACATGGTAGAAGGCGGTTTATAGAAGTCTTCATGGATGACTTCTCGTTTTGGTTCATCATTTGATATGTCTAACTAATCTTTCTTTGTTTTGCGGCGATGTGAGACAGAACCTGGTGCTTAATTGGGAGAAGTGTCACTTCATGGTCCAAAAAGGGAATAGTGCTCGAGCATAGGGATCTCCAAGGATGGAATTGAAGTTGATCGAGCAAAGCGAAGTTGATTGAGAAGCCTTGCCACCGCCATTAAATGTCAAAGCGGTCCGGAAGTTTCCCTGGGCATGGGGCGGGAAAATCGAGCAGCTTCCCATAAAGGATTTTTCTAAGATTTCTAAACCCTTGCAATTTATTAAATAAAGATGTTGTTTTGACTTTAACGATGATTGCATGCATGCCTTTCTAACTCTAAAAAAATTATTAGTATCTGCACCTATTATTACAGTTCCCGATTGGGGACTACCCTTTGAATTGATGTGTGATGCTAGTGATTTTGCTTTAGGGAGGGGTAGTATTAGGACGGAGAGGAAAAACAAAGTGTTGCATGTAATTAGGTATGCTAGCAAAACACTCCCGTGGATGCACAATTGAATTACACCACCGAAGGTTGAAAAGAATTATTGGTGTAGTTTTTGCTTTTGACAAGTTTTGTTCTTACTTGTTAGGTGCAAAGGTGATCGTATACATGGACCATTCAGCACTCAGGCACCTATTGGAAAAGCAAGAAGCAAAACCTCAGCTGATAAGATGGATTTTACTACTTCAAGAGTTTGAGTTAGAAATTCGAGACAAGAAGGGGTCGAAAATGTGGTGGTCGATCACTTGTTGAGAATTGAGAGACCAATCAAGGGAAATGAGGAGGAAATGCCAATTAGAGAAACATTTTCGGATGAGAAGTTGATGAGAGTGGAAGAAGCACCGTGGTATGCGGATTTTGCAAACTATTTGTCATCAAGGGTGCTCCCCAAGTGGTATGACTTACCAACAAAGAAAGAGAAAATTTTTCCTACCCGAGATTTGAAGTGCTACTTTTGGGAAGAACCTAGTTTCTTATCTGACAAGACATTGTCTGATCAAATGATACGAGATGTTTCCCAGAGGAGGAGACGGGGAGAGCATTCTAAGGCATTGTCACGAGAAGGAAGTAAAAAGGTGGCATTTGGGGGAGCTAGAATAAGCGGGACCCAAGGTTTTACAATCGATTTTCTTGCGAACCCTCTTTAAGGATTCCTTCCGAATGATTCAAGAATATGACCAATGTTAACGGATGGGGAATATTTCAAAAAGAGATGAGATGCCGTTGAACAACATCTTAGTGGTTGAACTTTTTGATGTGTGGGGGATTGATTTCATGGGTCCCTTCCCAAGTTCTTTTGGGAACATGTATATCTTGGTAGCAGTGGATTACATGTTGAAGTGGGTTGAGGCGGTTGCATTGCCGACTAATGATGCTAGGGTAGTGATTAAGTTTGTGAGGAAGAATATTTTCTCAAGGTTTGGGGTACCACGAGCAATCATTAGTGATGGAGGATCTCATTTTTGCAATAGGCAAATGGATGCACTGTTAAGTAAATATGCAGTGACACATAGGGTTGTAACACCTTACCATCCACAAATGAATGGGCAAGTGGAACTGTCGAATAGAGAACTCAAGGGGATTCTAGAAAAGACAATTAATGCATCTAGGAAAGATTGGTCACGGAAGCTGGATGATGAGCTGTGGGCATACCGGAATCGTTTTAAGACTCGATTGGAATGTCTCCATTCAGGATGGTTTATGGGAAAGCATGCCACTTGCCGGTTGAACTCGAGCATAAAGCATATTGGGCAGTCAAGCAGCTAAACATGGGCTTGAAAGTTGCTGGAGAGGAAATGATGTTGACTTTGGAACGAACTCGATGAGTTTCGGCCTCAAGCATATGAAAATGCCCTATCTATATGGAGAAGATAAAAAGGTGGCATGACAAGCATATCCGGAGAAAGGAATTTGAAGTAGGGTAGAAGGTGTTATTGTTCAACTTTAGACTTAGGCTTTTCCCCAGAAAACTTAAGTCTAGATGGTCCGGACCATTCACTATTACGAGGATTCATGCATCCGGAGCAGTGGAAGTTACACATGAAGATAAAGGCACTTCACGGTTAACGAACAGAGATTGAAGCCATACATTGATGGGGTGATGAGTTGCAAATCCATCCTAATCCGGCTTGAACATCCCAATAAAGGATTGAGAGAGTCGAGCTATCGACTATAAACAAGCGCTTATTGGGAGGCAACCCAGGTATCTTTAATTGTTTGTTTTTCATTTTGGTTGTTTGAATTTGGTTGATTTCATTATGAGTTTGTATGGTTTTTAATGTGTGTTTTTGGGTTTGGGTTTGTTTGTGAAGTTTTCAAAGCAAAAGAAAGAATTAAAATGCTCCAGACTTCGCCGGGGCCAAGAAGTATTCTTTGTCGCGGCGAAGCATTTTGAAGAAAAAGTCGTGTGAAAGTTCCAGACTTTGTCGAGGCGAAGCAACCTTGAAAAACTTTGTTAGCTCCTGGATGATTTCGCCCGGCAAAGGAATTGTCTTCGCCATGGCGAAGAAAGGAGAATTAAATTCTTGAAAATTTGGCTAAGGCATTTCGTCGCGGCGAAGATTTTTCTTCGCCGAGGCGTAGTAAGCCGTGCGTCCTCGGGAGGTTTTCGCCCCGGCGAAGAACATTTCTTCGCCACGGCGAAAACTGGGTAATTTTTAGGGTTCATACACGAAGAACGTCGCCGCGGCGAAGTTTGTTCTTCGTCGTGGCGACGACACTTTTCTATAAATACCCACTCTTCTTCTTCATTCTGCACGCAACTTTTCATTTTCACTTGAGAGAAAATTTTTCAAAATTCAATCTTTTGCTTTCCTAGTGCCTTTCCAACCAAAATTCTTACTCCCTAACATTCCTAAACACCAAAACAACCCATTTCAACAACGATTTTCGCAAAAATTTCACGAAAATTTTTGGATCAAAAATTTGGGACTTTTCAATCTGGGATGTTTCTGGTTCAATTGGTGGCGAATACTCGTTCATATTGGTAAGATCTCAAATACCCAAAGCTTTTTGTCACACAATTTCAAGTTTTTAATTATAGATATGAAAATTGTTGTTGTGATTGAGTTGTGGAAATTGGGTGATTTTGAGCATTGATTTTGTTGAGGAAGAGTAGTTCGTGCATTGGGTGATTGTTAGGAGTGTGGGTTTTTGAAAAATTGAAGTGTTTGTGTGGATTTGTAAAATTTGTAGTTTGGGGGTAAAGTGCAAATTTTTGGAAGTGTTGTTTGTTTTTGCAGGATTGAATTGGTTGTGTAGAACAACTAGGTTTGAATTTTTGGGAAATAATTGTTGAGTGAACGGAAATTGTGAACAATGCCTGCCAAAATTAAGCATCCATACAAAGGTAAGGGTAAGGCCAAAGGAAAGAATGTTGACAACCGTTTTGTTAATGACCAAGCCCGTAAAACCAGATGAGGAGGCAATCCAAAAAGATAAGGGTATTATTCCTGAATGCGGGCTAACTGCGAGTCAGTCCTTGGACTGGAGGTAGAGGGAGACATTGGGAGATGTTTATGAGTGCTCCTGCACAACCGGCTGTAAAGCCGCTAGTAAGGGAGTTATATGCCAATCTCCCAGATTGTCAGGAAGGTATAGTTTTAGTGAGAGGGGTTGACGTGCCATTTACGAAAAAGGTGATCAATGAGTTCTATAACCTGACGGAAATTTTCCAGGATGAGTACGTACAGTTTAAGGGGATCACGGGTTTGAGGGCAGTATCATCCTTCCCGGATTATTGCAAAAGGCGGATGTAGTTTGGGCGTGCTCGAAAGAAGCAGAAGAAGACTCTTAAGGGAACTCGTTGACATACCGGTAGGCAGTGTGGCAATATTTTGTGAGTGCAAAATTGATGCCGAGAATCGCATCTTGACATGATTACTTCACGAGAAGGCAATATTGCTTTACTCTATTGCCACAGGGAAGAGAATCGATGTGGGAGACATGATCTGGAATAGCATCAAGCTAGCTTCCAAACCAGGGTGAACAAGTTATAGGTTCCCACATCTCATCACAGCCTTATGCCTTAGAGAGGGAGTCGAGTTCAGGATGACGAGCACCGTATTAATGCTGCCCCAGTTCTAGACTCAGAGTATTACAGGAAGCACCTTGACCATCCTGGAAGGCCTGCGCAACCAAGAGCGGAGCAAAAGGCGCGAATGTGGCCCTACCACATCCTCCAACTCCACAGCTACACAGAAAGAAATGACGTAGCAAATGATGGGTTTAATGAAATATATGAAAAGACGTCAGGATTGGGTGGTGGAGTAGACTCAGATGATGTATGAGCTACTGAGGAATAACTTTAAGGAGCTCAACGTTGACACTTCAGCATACCAATGGGCCGATTGGAACTCAGATGAGTGGATGGACTCCGAGGAAGAAGAGGAAGATGAGGAGGATGAGGAAGAAGAGGAAGAAGAAGATTGAGCCGGAGCACTCGTTTTTGTTTTTGTTTATTTGTTTTCATTTGATTTTGTTGTTCATTCTAAACATTAAACTCAGTTTTGGTTTTGGATTTTGTTTAGTTGTTTAGTTGTTGCTTTTAATTTGTAGTTGTTGAAAGGACGAGATTAGGTTGTAATATTTTCAAGTTAGTTGTGAATTTGTGCTAACATAAGGGACACCATAGTTTCAATTGTTTTGACAGATTGGGTGATGAAAAGTCCGAGACCGGGTGTTCATTGTGGAGCGACACTTCACGGATTAACCAGGGAGCATTCTCGTACCTTTGTTGTTTTTATTATTCTCTATTCCTAATTTATGCATAATGGAACATTGGGGACAATGTCATGTTTAGTTTGCGGGTAGGAAATAGAATTAAAACCTAGTTTAAGGGTATATTGGCTAGAAACCCGTACCTGCCTTAAAAATTGCCTAGCAAAGACTTGGACGACTTCCGGGTATAACAATGCCACGTACACTTTAAACTGAAAAAAAAAAATTTTAGTTATTTTTCTTTAGTTTGTTTGTTTTTGCCATTGATGAATTGTATAAATCAATGATGAGAATAGGGTTGTTGCAATTTTATTGTTGAGAAATGTTAAGCATTGCTTCAAGTTTATCTTATTGATGGATTTTGATTGAGGTCTGTTGAGTGGTTCAGCCACAATTTTCATTTATTTCGGCATGCTTAGATTCATTTTATGTGATTAGGCGAAGTTTGATAATGTTGGTGGGGTTGAGGAGATGATTTAGGCATTCTTGTTGGAACGTTTGAGCCTTTCTAGCCGACCCAGGAATGAAATTGTCCCAAGTCACCCGTTTGAGCCGTATGAATCAGTATTGCTTTATTTTCTTTTTTGGCAAAACCAAAAATTGTCTGATCCCTATACCCTAAACACTTTGTCGCACCCCTTAGGAGAATTCGCCTCAGTTGCAAACACAAAGAATGGAAAAAGAGTTGTACGAATAAGCCAAAAGAATAGTTTGGGGGTTGTGAGAAGGGCAATAAAAATAAAAGAGGTAGTTCACCTCAATTCAATTGATTGTTCAAAAATAAAAAATAAAAAATAAAAATAAAAATTTGTCGCTTGTTAGGGTTTAAGGGTATGTCGATCCGGAAACCAAGAATCCACCCCCTAAAAGCTCCTAGTAGTACTTGGCGACCTCAGGTTTAATAACGCCATGTACACCTTAAACCCGCGCATTTGTGGAATCAAAAATAAGAAGGATACGAGTTTGAGGGTGGTAAATAATGTTAGAGTAGATGCCCTAGAGCCAATCAATTATTGCAGAATTGACTCTTTGTAATAATGTTCATTAATCAATAAAAGGCATTTTATTCTATATCGCGTAAATCATTATTATTGCAATATATTTTGATATATGTCCTTAGAATGGTAGAACCGTGACGAGGGTATCAAGTGTTTCAAATCTTGATAGTGAGAACCCTATGAGCACATATGGTGGCCATTCTAGAAACATCCGTAGCCCTAGTATTATTATGAAGTAAGGGCACAGATAATACGGTAAGACTATCATAGTGTTGAATGACCCTGTTGAAAAACAATGACTGATCTTACTTGTCAAGGTTGTTTGGTGACAACCTAGTGCAACACATGGGTGCTTGCTGTAGGTGATTACACCGCAACAAGTTCACTAGACTGACCCACCAGAGGATTCCATATGGATGGTAACCCCAGTGTCTATGGAACAAATCCTCTAACGAATGGTGGTGCATGTGATCCTTAGACTTGAGATCACCGGAGCGCCTTGTGCACCGATTGGTGTAGTTTGACACTAGTCTAACGCAGTTCTTTTCGGAACTGTCAATACGGTGGTGATTGGCTGCATCAAGGAGTGTATCAAGACTATGGTGGATTGACAGAGGATTAATCACTCCTGGGTATGGGAGAAAGTTATCTCATGGTGCAATTCAGTATATGGCAATGACACTAAAACTATGGCCATAGTGGGATTGAGTTGTTGCTCTATCCAGTTTATAATACGGGTCATTGGTCTAGAACCGAATAAATAATATCGAGTAACCGAAGGTTGGCACTATTTCTATGCCTTCGCTTGTCGAGATAACGTATGATGAAAGGATCGAATTGCACGGTAACCATATCGTTGACGGTGCTACTTTGTTGAATCCGAATCTATCGGGTGGCCATGATGCCTTGCTAGGGGAGGGGCAATCTTGGTACGTGTATTAGTAGGCCCGATTAATTGGTGTTAATCGCGATACTATACACTGCCGGTATGATGAGGAGCCTATGGGTCACACACATAGAAGATAATTTAAGATCCAAGAAGAAAGAAGAGCGTTTTCGTCTTTTAAGGCAAAGGTATTTTGGTAATTTCACGTGCAATTAAATTTGCTGAGGTGGTAGCCTTTATTTAATTTGTTAGAAAAATTAAATAAGTGAAATTACGTTTAAATGTGTGTTCGCACATATTCAAATATATTATCATTATTGTTAAATGTTAATATATATTTAAATATATATTAATTGATTTTAATTGAGATAATGATGGAAAATAAAATAAATCAAATTGGGACTGTTTGGCAACATGGGGCGTTTGGGTTGGAGCCCAAGCCTATTCCGTATGGGATTAGGGCAACTTGATTATTTTACTATAAAAAGAAAAGTGTGTGTTAATTAATAAGCAGAATTGATTTTTCTTTGAAAACAAAACACATAGCCCCATTTGACACTCCCATGCTTGAAACCTTTCTTTGGCCTAAATCAATTCAATTTGATTTCTTTTCTTCTTAATCTTGAAGCCAAAGAGGATCTAGCAAATACCTCTTTGGTTCTTTTGAGATTGTCTTCGTGTGGACTACGTGGGTTCGATCCTACACTTGGATCGGTAGCAAAACGTTCAAAGACAATCGTGGTGGAGCCTCCAAACGTGCGTATGGTTTCTAAACATAGATTATTAATTTCTGTAGATTCTTGTTTTAATATGAATTGTAAAATTATACCCTTGATCTTGGCTCATGTAAACGATCCTGTTATATTAATTTTTTTTGTTTCCGCTGCGTATACGGGACCGTTTACCAACAAATAAGTGGACACGTTGATTGTTGGTTGAAAAGAAGTAGAGTTCGATTTGACTTGAGTGTTTGCATGAGGAAAACCAAGTTCTCCTACTTTGTTTTTCCTATCCTTTTCTTGGAACCTACTACCCGAGCCTAACATTACAAGCTTTTAAAGACCTTTTGATTCTCATCTTTGTTTAGTCCTCATTAGTGGAGAGTAGTTCGATATTTAGGCTTATGGAGTCTGCCACCATTTGATAAACTTTACATTTTTGCATAAAATAATCCAGGAAGTTGGGATGTGGATTAAAGTGGGGATCACCTACTTGGTGGATAGATTGAAGAAGATAGTCGATAATGCTTATAACTTCTTGGAGTGTTGAACATTTCCTTATAATAATTTTTCAACAACTTTTGAGACTTGTGCAATTTCTAGGCAATTTGTTTGTTGAATTTGAGTCTTGTTGGTTTTGTTCATTTTCCAATTTTGTTGTGTGTGTTTTGTGTTTTCGTTCGTTATCTGTGTTTTTGTTTCCGTTGGTTTTGTACCGTATGCTCGGGGACGAGCATATCTTTAGTTTTGGGGTATTTGATAATCCGTGGATTATACAGTTTTCATTAGACTTTTTATTTGGATTTCAGGTACTTTTTGGTGCATTTTGACCTGAATTGTTGTTTAATTCTTTACATTTTGTGTTTCAGGTTAAAATGGACATTTTGAGCAAATAAGGACAAAATTGGAAGTTTTTGACTCAAAAGTTAGCGGATCTCAAAAGTTAGGAGAGTTCTGAAGCAGGATAAAGCACGATGAGGCTTGTTCCAAAGGGAGAGCACCGAGAATCGAAGAAGAAAGCGAAGAAGAAGGAGAGTGGCAAGCTTCAGAAATTCAGAACTTTTCAAGTAAGTCAATTCGCCCATGGGCGAAGACTTGTCCTTCGTCGTGGCGAAGTGCGCCAGACACGAACAAGTCTACTTTTTTCTTCACCGCGGCGAGATTTCTTCTTTGCCGCGGCGACAATCGTAATTTCGAGTTTTGTAAAACGCACAGTTTTACTTTGTGCATGTTTTTCTTAGAAATTTGGGGCGAGGTATAAAAGAAACGCTTAACCTTTTTGCCGAGGGTCGTGCAGGAAGTAGGGTTAGAAACTTTTACATTTTCTTTGATTAAGCTTAGAGAGATTTAGCGATTAGAGGGGGAAGATTCGATTTTGAACCAAACGATTCATCAATTGGGGAGATTTCTTGTCCTCTCTCTTACTTTTCATTATGTTGAACTTGACTATTATCGTTTTTCTTAATTGTAGTTTTAATTTAGCTATGAACTAACCCATTTTGGGTTAGGGTTTTGATTTTAATTTGGATTTCTAATGGGTTAATTTATTGATCATGTTATGTTCATATGACTATGTTTTGATTGTGTGTTTGCTCTGAGTTTTAATGCTTTATGTGATGAACATGATGAGATTGAGAAATGAATCATGTTAGGCTTCTTGGGTAATCACCATTATAGTATTGGATGCAAGAGATAGATTCAAGAATTAATGAAATCATTGTAGGATTCTTATGCTTAATGAGTTTGGAATTGTTAACTTTCAAATTGTTGGGTGCGGAAAGTTAAAAAGGAAGAATAGGAAAACATAGCCTGAGAAGGTATGTTTAACACCTTAGTGAGTTTGGTTTACAATCAATGCATATGAATATGAATGTAGTGTAATTTTTAGGTTTAACCCATAAAATCCGAATGAAGTCAAAACCCTACCCGTTTTACTTGAATTGATTTTTATCCGTGTTTTACATCGCGCATTCTTAGTTAATTCGCAGTTTAGAAATTTTGTTTTAGTAATAGGTGAAATTGCTCCCATTTATCCAAAAGATTTCGGTTGCTCCAACTTGAGAATAGTAGAAAACTTAGTGCTTAGCTAACAATCCTCGTGGGAACGATACTCACTCATCATTATATTACTTGAGCGATTAGTATACTTGCTACATATTTCATGTTGTAGAAAACAAGCAACAACTATGAAGAAACCTTTTCACCGGTTGCCATGATTAAATCCATCCAGATTATACTTGCGATTGCTACATATCATGACTATGAGATTTGACAAATGGATGTCAAAACAACTTTCCTGAATGGAAACCTTGAAGAGGATGTGTATATGACACGACCTGATGGTTTCGTTCTTGATGGGCAAGCTGATAGGGTACGCAAGTTGCAAAAATCCATTTATGGACTGAAGCAATCTTCTAGGAGCTGGGACATTCGTTTCGATGAAACCGTAAAAGAATTCGATTTTATCAAAAACGAAGATGAGCCCTGTGTTTACAAGAAAGTGAGTGGGAGCGCAGTGGTATTCCTAGTGTTGTATGTCGATGACATAGTTATGATCAGGAATGATATACCGAACTTGCAGTCGGTAAAGACTTGGTTATCCAAGTGGTTCTCCATGAAGGACTTAGGGGAAGCAGCCTACATCCTTGTAATAAAGATCTATCATAATAGATCACGTAGGTTGCTTGGCCTAAGTCAGAGTGCATATATTGACAAAGTACTGAAAAGATTCAGTATGGAAGAATCCAAGAAGGGATTTCTTCCGATGTCACATGGTGTCTATCTCTCTACGGAAATGTGTCCTAGAACACAAGATGAGAGAGATTGGATGAAGAGGATTCCATATGCATCAGCAATTGGATCCATCATGCATGCCATGCTATGTACTCGGATTGATGCCTCATGTGCTTTAAGCACTTGTAGTTGATATCAATCGGATCCAGGTGAGCATCTGATGGTGGTCATCAAGAACATTCTTAAGTACCTGAAGAGGACTAAGGATATGTTCTTGGTTTATGGAGGGGAAGATAAGCTCACTGTAAGAGGATACAGTGATGCTAGCTTCCAAACGGACAAAGATGATTATCAATCGTAATTAGGATTTTTGGTAGAATTAAGAGCGGTACGAGTACTCGTTTCGAAGAAAACGAAATTCTGCACAAGAACCCTAAACCCTAGATCCCTCTAGGATTCACTAGCCCCATCCTCTCGAGGCCAAAAAACAATGTTTGATAGGGTTTTTGGCCCTTTTTGTGTTTTTGGTCATTAAAAAAAAAAAAAAAAAAATTTAATTTAATTTGTTTTATTTTCCAGTTGGTTTTCATTATTTGTCATTTATTTTTCCTATTTCTTTTATGAGTTTTTTTGTTGTATGACCAGATCCTCTCATCGTGATGAATTAACATTCGACCTAGAATTAGAAAGCACTTTGCGCAGGTTAAGGAAGGAAGCTCGGAGA